>OY740785.1:97936369-98053869 GCA_963514005.1 Raja brachyura | reverse complement strand
CTGGACACCGCTCCCTGAGAACATAAAGCAAACGAGTGTCACAAAGTGCTGGAGTAATTCAGCGGCTCAGGCGGCATCTCTGGAGTCTGATGGGTCTCGACCCGAAACGTCGCCCATTCCTTCTCTCCAGAGATGCTGCCTGTCCCACTGAGTTACTCCAGCATTTTGTGTCCACTTTCAATGTGAACCAGCATCTGCAGTTCCTTCCTACCCATCTCTGTCTGGATTAACACGGATAGGTGACTTTTCGGGTGGAGACCCTTCTTCAGGCCGAGCCGAAACATTACTTACAAACATAGACATAGAAACATAGAAATTAGGTGCAGGAGTGGGCCATTCGGCCCTTCGAGCCTGCACCGCCATTCAATATGATCATGGCTGATCATCCAACTCAGTATCCCGTAACTGCCTTCTCTCCATACCCCCTGATCCCTTTAGCCACAAGGGCCACACCTAACTCCCTCTTAAATATAGCCAATGAACTGGCCTCAACTACCCTCTGTGGCAGAGAGTTCCAGAGACCCACAACTCTCTGTGTGAATTTATCCGTGTTAATCCAGAGGCTGAGTTACTCCAGCACTTCGTGTCTTTTTGGCACACCAGCATCTGCAATTCCTAGTTTCGACAAGGAAATGATCGTCACGAAGATTTGCTGAACTGGGATTCGTGAATGGGTTGGTGCGGACTCGTGGACCGAATGGCCTCGGTGACTTACAAAGCCAAACACGATCTTGAGAAAAGCTCTGGATAGGAGAATAAATGATTCAGTGATTATTTGGAGAGGGGAAAAAATCCAGATGCTGGAGGAACTCAACGGGTCGGGCAGCATCTGGGGAGGGAATGGACAGATGACACTTTGGGTCGGGGCGATTCTTCAGTCTCATTTGGCTGTTATTTGAAAAGTTGGCTGCAGGATGGAGAGGGATATGTCCTGGCTGTGAATGGTTGGAGTGGTGTCCCCAGGGCTCAGTGCTGGGACCGCCGCATTTGTTTTTGTTATATTAATGATTTTGATACAGAAAATGAAGGGCAAAACTTTAAGATCTGTGGATGTGATGGGACATAGAGCCATGAGAGAGAGTGGCAACGTCAGTGTGGGGACATGGATAAGCTGGCAGAGTGGATGGACATGTTTTAGCAGAAACGAGAAAGAAGCAAGACTGGAGACAAAATGGGAGAGCGTTAAAGGCCGTGCAGGAGCAGAGAGACCTGGGTGAACATGTCCAAGAGAGGAGGGTGGTTCCCGCGGAGAGAGCGGCGAGGAAAACAAATGGGAATCTTAGACGACCAAGGAAGCGCAGACAGAGCGCCTCTGCTTCTTCTGAAGGCCAGGGAACCTCGGCATGTCTCTCAGTGACTCCAATGCAGCGTGGGATGAATGCATCCTATCCGATGCACCACAGCTTGGCATAGCAACAACTCTGCCCAATGCTGCAAGAGATTGCAGTGTGGTGAACACAGCCCAGTCCATCACTCAAACCAGTCTCAGGTGCACCGGGTCTATCCACACTTCACACTGCCTCAACATAATCAAGAAGCACTCACACCCCAACCATGCTCCTGCCACCAGATGCAGGAAATCCCTTCTCCCCCACTGTTCCCAGGCTGTGGAATGACCATCTCATATATTCGGCATGGATTTCCCAATCTCCTAATCTACCCTGTTCTAGCTCTTAATATTCTTTGAACCTGCACGCTCTCCACAGCTGTAACATTATTTTTATTTTCTCTTTTGCACTTCCCGATGTTTTTATGTTTGGGTATGATTTGCCCGGACAGCAGTTTCTCACTGTATCTCGGCACACACGGCAACAATAATAAGCCAATAGAGAGAGGGCTGTGGAGGCCAAGTCAGTGGATATTTGTTAAGGCAGAGATAGATACATTCTTGATTGGAACGGGTGTTAAGGCCTTTGGAGAGAAGTCAGGAGAATGGGATTAGGTGGCAGAGATCAGTCATGATTGAATGGCAGAGTAGACTCGATGGGCCAAATGGCATAACTCTACTATGATTGTGAACTTGAGTACCATTGCCAGTGGATTTAACAAACAGCAGCACTGATCACAATAGGGAAGGAATGTTGAGTCATCATTACAAGCCAGTTATGCTGTCATTCAGATTGGTTTAGAAATACAAGTGTGGAAACAAACCCTTTGGCCCACTGAGTTGTCACCGACCAGTGATCACCTTTCCACTAGTGAGACACAAAATGCTGGATTAACTCAGCGGGACAGGCAGCCTCTCTCGGGAGAAGTATTGGGTGACGTTTCTGGTCGAGACCCTTCTTCTGACTTCTTCAGGGTCTGAAGAAGGGTCTCGACCTGAAACGTCAGCCCTTCCCTCTCTCCCGAGAGGCTGCCTGTCCTGCTGAGTTACTCCAGCATTTTGTGTCTATCTTTGGCGTAAACCAGCATCTGCAGTTCCTTCCCACACATCTGTACACTAGTTCTATGTTATCTCAGTTTCGCGTCCTACACACACAGAATCCAATTAACCTACAAAACCTGCGCGTCTTTGGAATGTGGGAGGAAACCGGAGCACCCGGAGAAAACCCACGCCATCACAGAAGGAACCTTCAAACTCCGCACAGGCAGCACCCGATGTCAGGATCGAACCCGGGTCTCTGATGCTATAAGGCAGCAACTACCACTGCGCCACTGTAGTTGGAGGATTGCATCCCTTTGCAGCTCCCTGCCCTCTCAAATGAATGTGCCCAGGGTGCTGGAGAGAATATCGCAATATGAAAACTGAATTCTCCAATTGTAGATAACTAACCTACAAACAATCCTTTTTTTTAAATCTTCCCGTCCGCTTCCCTGTGCCCCACCCGAACGCTCACCCATTTCTCCCCTACTCCTGGTTCCCTTCCACCTATATTCATCATCTGGTTTCGCAATTCGTACCTCTGCTATCCTTCTCTCACACCTTTTGACTTTGTATCCACCTATCACTCACCAGGCTTTGTCCTGCCTCGTATCTCCCCCTATCCACCACAATGAGTCTGAAGAAGGGTCCCGACCAAAAACATCACCTATCCATGTTCTCCAGAGATGCTGCCTGACCCGCTGAGTTACTCCAGCACTTTGGGTCTTTTTTTTAGAGGGATGGAGAACTTTAGCTCCAAAGATTCGATGTGAGGAAGTGGAGTTGTTGTGGCTGGGCTGTGGCAGGTTTGGACGTGGCGAGCGGATAAGGTTCGAAGACCAGGGTGGTGGACAAAAGATGGGGGAGAGACTTGAGGAAATGCATACTTACACAGAGAGAGTTCATAGTTTCAAACTCGCTGCCTGGCACGGTGGTGGAAACTGAGGCAACTCGGGCTTTCAAAAGAAAATGGGATAAACATTTGGGAGGCTGCATGAGATGGGAATTTGGAGAAGAGACATACTGGAGTACTGGTGGGAATGGGAATGGGGAGAGATCGGGTAGGGAAGGGGATCAGGAAAATCCAGAGAGGGAGGTTTCAGGAGAGGGAGTATGAGGTGAGGAGGAAATATTTGGGAGAAAAGAGTTTAGTTTAGAGAAACAGGCCCGTCGGCCCACCTAGTCCGCGCCGACCATAGATCACTAGTTCTATGTTATCCCACGTTCACGTTATACGTACTAGGGGCAATTTACAGAAGCCAATTAACCTACAAACCTGCATGTCCTGGGAGGAAACTAGAGCACCCGGAGAAAACCTAACGCTGATGGGGAGAGTATACAAACTCCACACAGACAGCACCTGTAATCAGGATTGAACCAGGGTCTCTGGTGTTGGTGTTGTGAGTCGCCACTGTGTCGCACAAGTACTTGTATAACTAGGAGAAAAGGCAGAGTAGTTGGGGTGGGAAGATAAATAGAGGCAGCATTTATGAGCGGGGAGTTTCCGTATGGAAATAATGTAGTGTTGCTACAATGCAAACAAATACATACACAGTCTATTTGTTTCCGCATGACTTTGGAAGGGACGAGGGCTGGGTGGGAACTGGATTCACGGTCTCTTTTAACAGAATTACTGTTTACATAACATTGCAATTGTTATATTAAAGCTGCCCGGGGCTGGCTGACTCTGGAATGCTCACCTCAATCGCTCGACTCTCTGAATGCACTCGATACGTCTCTCCTTCATGATTCATGGATCCCAGGATGTTTTCAATTCCAAACCGGTGACTTGTCCAGACACAGGATCAGAGGCTTCAGGTCCACGTGACAGGAGCTGGAAGAGGCCACATTCAACTATTGGTTCTCTGCACCTAGGAGGTGCGGGGCCCAATTGGGAACAATTTGGGTGAGCCTCAGGTTCCCAACCAAGGTATGTAGAATCATAGAAATACAAATAAAGTCTATTATAGACTTTATATCTCGATGGTAGAATGGAAAGTAATCAAAACGTGCGCTTAAAAAGTGCCTGCGAGTTAATGGACCAAACAGATGTAGGCTACATTTTAATATAAAATTACACACATGTAAGCCTACAAGTAACAAACAAAATGTGTAGATCACCTCGGAAAAGTACATAGTTACACTTTTTTTAGTGACTGTGAAATGAAAACAAAAATATTTAATTAACTAGATCCTGAAAAACCAGTCCAGGCATTACATTTTGGGCTTCAGCCCCATCCTACCCATTGGGCCTCTACCCCATCCTAACTTAGTTGTGTATGTGTGTGTCTTAGTTGTGTGTATGTTAGTTGTCTGTGCGTGATGTGTGTGTGTGTTAGTTGTCTGTGTGTTATGTGTGTGTGGGAGGGAAGGAGAGAAGGGAGGGAAGGAGAGAAGGGAGGGAGGGAGAGAAGGGAGGAAGGAGAGAAGGGAGTGAGGGAAATAGAGAAAGAAGAGAGGAAGGGAAGGAGAGAAAGAAGGGAGGGTGGGAAGAAGGGAAGGGAAAAGAGAGAGAGGAAGGAGGGAGGGAAGGAGAGGTTGGGAGGGAGGGGGGGAAGGGAGGGAGAGGGCTGGCGACAGGAGAGGATGCCAGGGTCCTGGCGGATGGGTGTGAGCTGAGGCCGCTGTTTGTAAATGTTGCTCCAACCCTTGGCGTGGCCTTCCCTGTATTGTTCACTGCATCTCCCCGGGGAGAGAGAGGGGTGGAGCCAGGGTTGTATGCGTGAAGCACGGCGACTGGAGGGGCAAGAGCGCTGCCCCGGGATCGTGAGGGAATGACCCACCTCCCCCTCTCCCCCTTCTCCATTTCTCCTCACACCCCCCCTCCCCGCCTATCCCTTTCTTCCCCCTCCACCCCTTTTCTCTCTAGGGGTGCCAACATTGGGTGAGAATTGAGAGTGAGAAATTGTGAGGGAATGCAGCAACCGAGGGGGGTGGGTGGTGGGAGGGGGGTATGAGGGGTGGGGAGAGCGTTAGGGAGCTTTGCATTTTTCAGCTTGAAATTGTGCAATCTGGTGCATACTGTAGCAAGTCGTTTAACTTATACTTGAATGCAACATTTATGCTTTAAATTGGATTAGGTATGAATAAAGTTAGGTTAATTACATTCCACAGTAGAGCCAGGCTCTGATCAACAGGTGCAGCACATGAATTACCTTAGTATATTCATGTATGGAAATCAGATTATAATTCATGCTGTTATGCATATATATAGAGACTTCCATCACTGTTCTGCAAAAATAAATCAATCAACCTTACCCTTTGACTCTAGAACCAAGACAAAAATAATGCCACATATTCAACCATATATGGTTCAATTAAGTTAAATATATATGTAAAACATATATATGGAAACAGACTCTTCGGCCCACCAAGTCCACACCGACCAGCAATCTACCATACACCAGTTGTATCCTACGCGCCAGGGACAATTTACAGAAGCTAATTAACCTACAAACCTGTCCTTCTTTCGGTTGTGGAAGAAACCGGAATATCCAGAGAAAACCCATGTGGTCATAGGGAGAATGTGCAAATACTGTACAGACAGCACCCATCGTCAGGATGAAATCTGGGTCTGTGGTGCTGTCAGGCAGTAACTCTACTGCTGCGCCACCGTGCCACCCCATTCAATTCTTTTTTCTGTAATATATTTATTATGGTGTCACGTCCATAAAGATGAACACATGATTCTGATTTCTGCCCTTAGTTGGTTAACATACATCTCCAGTCATTGTGTTCCCACCAGCCCTGAGTAACTGAGCTGCCAGCCCACCAGCCCTCCCATGTGAACATGGGACCCAACGGGTCCCACTTAGTTTAGTAGACCTTTAAACTTTTCCTATCCTTATATCTGTCCACAACTTTTAAAAGTCACAATGGTATCTGCTTCTGCAGCTTCCTCTGGCAGCTCATTCCAAGGATAGGCCCAAAATGCTGGAGTAGGTACATGCTATTGAGCGAGTGCTGCGGAGGTTCACCAGGACGTAGCTCTAGGATCTTTGGATTACTCTAGTGCAGGGCTCCCCTTAGGCGCGGGGCCCAATTGGGAGCAATTGGTCCAATCGGCTTAAGGCCTGCCCTGCCTACACCCTTTGAGCCAAGTTGCACGACAGGCACGCTGCGCTCAGTCCGCCTAGGCCTACACGATCTCCCGGTTGCTAAACACTTTAACTTCCTCTCCCATTCCCACACTGACCTTTTTGTCCCGGGCTCCCTCCACTGTTAGAGGCAAGATTCAAATTGGGGGAATAACACCTCATATTTATCTTGGGCAGCTTGCAACCCAGCGGTATGAACATTGATTTAGCTAATTTCAAGTAACCCTTACATTTCCTCTCTCTCCGTCCCTCCCTCACCTAGTTGATGCTAGTTTTACTGTTCATATCCCTTTGTTATCTCCTCTTCATTAGCCAACAATGGACCACTGTGGGCTCCTTGACCATCAGTGCCGGCTCTGATCTGTTCAATACCTTTTTGCAACTCTAGTTCCCCTCTCCCCTGACTCTCATTGTGAAGAAGGATCCCAACCTGAAACATCACCTATCCCTCTTCTCCAAAGATGCTGCCTGAGCTGCCGAGTTACTCCAGTTTTTTGTGTCTGTCTGAGGTAGATGTTGGGATGTGTTCACCAGCGGAGAGGCCCTAATGAGTGGACGTGGTCACATGACAAAGATCTAGACCTAGTTGTGTGGATAGTTCCTCCTGTGTAGAATGGGGTATCTCTGGAATTTTGTACCGCACAGTGTTGGGGCCGGTCATGAGAAGGATGTAAAGTGCAAGTGGGTAACTTTTTGAGAGATCGAGTAATTGAGAGGTCTTGGGGAATTGGTCCTGCAGAAGGTTTGATGCCTGGGGCTGATCAGCCGTGATCATATTGATTGCATAGGCTGGCATTCCATGTGTTTCTGGCGTTAACTAGCGAACCCCAATCTAATCAAAACATCACAGCCTAAGGTTTGACATTTTTAACTAATCTCAGCCTCTGAAAACATTTAGTGGCAGAAACCTCCAGACTCTCAGCAGCCTTCCTGACTCCAGTTGGAGTCAGCTAGCTCCAATAGTTTAGAGAAATGGTTTCTCTCTCGCTCATATCAACTCCACCATTAAGTCTCAGTTGGATCCTCTTCTCATCTTCTGTACTCAATACCACAATGTCCTCATCTCCACAACCTATTTGCAGAGTATAACCCTTTCGGTGCTGGTATCAGCGGAGGTCTATTGGCCATTTCCAACAAGGGCATCCATTTCCATATCTTGTATCTTGCAAATGATTAAGAAAATCGCACAAGAATGGCAGTGGAAATGGTGGCTTCTGGTGACATCTTCCTGCACCTGACCTTACTCACGATTCATTGCAGCCAGTGTGGTTGTTGAGGAAGGGCCATGGTGGATCCAGGGTAAAAGTGGGAGACCCCCCCCCCCTTCAGAGGGCCCTTCCCTTGTGAGATGTTCGTAAATGTTGGCAGGCAACCTATAGAAATGGATCCTCATGTTGGAAAGGGTGAATAGACCTCTGGTTTGGCTGCACAAAGGCCAGGGGTGAAAAGACAAAAGACTGTGAGATAAATGAAAAAGGAGCGAAGCGTGTGAAATGTAAAGCCAGAGGAAGGGATGGGAAGAGGTATAGGTGGGAGGGGAAGTGGGGTGGAGGGGAAAGAGTAACAAGATCACTCACTTTTGTTTCCTGAGGTGCCAGACTGTTAGTAGTGAGGGGGAGTGGTGTGGACTCATCCCGGGGAACTATGAATGAATGCATGAATGAACGAACGAATGAATGAAACTTTATAGTCTCATGTACAGTGAGATGCTTTGTTTTGCAGACAACGTAGGCAGAACACAAGAGTCGCCGACAAAATTACAAAGTACCGAACACACCTGTCTACCGCATGCCACCGCACGTCGCAACAGGCCTCTTACCCCCCCCCCCCCCCGCCCACCCCACGCTGGTTCCCCCTCACTTCCCGGCTCCCCCTCCCCCCACCCCACCCCCGCCACGACCCCCCTCGTTCTCGGCAGTCCTCCCCTCCCACAGGGTCCTCACTGTTCACAACGGTCTACCTCACTCTCAACATCACAAGCACAGGGAGGAAACGTGGGGAGGAGGGGGTGTCAGATGACTGGGGGCCCGAGTCAAGTACAGACATTGACATCCATGGTGAACGACCTCAACGGGGCTGTCCATTAAGGGACAGACATCGGAGTATGGAAAAGGAAGGCCAGGCTACGGGGAATGTTAAACCACTTATTTCACTCAGAATCCAGATCAAGGTTTGAGCAGCTTCGAGTGGAGTTGCCCAAGCCGCAGTGTCACCGCAGAGCTCTGCCCACTGGGAGTGAGTCCTCCTGACAGACTGTTCCGGAAGGTGACTTGGTAAATGATACCCCTTCAGATCGAATAACCACAAACAAACAAGGTCCAACCTTCATTCCTCCTCTGATGCGTCCAACTGCTTCTGACCTCCCTGCACGGTTGCTGGATGGAGAGGCTGTGTAGAGGTCAGAGGCTGGGAGTCACTGCTGCCGATGGAGCTGACGATTGAGCATCTCACCTCCGCCAAAATCCGCAGGGCGGTTGTCCACCACATGCTGGACCTGCCTCTGATGCAACGCTAGATTGACACCCACCCTTGGTTCCTGCAACACTTTAGCCATTTACAACGGAGACGAGGAAACACTTTTTCACACAGAAATCAAGTCAAGTCAAGTCAAGAGAGTTTATTGTCATGTGTCCCAGATGGGACAATGAAATTCTTGCTCGCTGCAGCACAACAGAATATTGTAAGCATAAATACTGAACAGATCAGTCTATATAGCATGGACCACACATATACACAGGGACCAGGAAAGACCTTCGGAAATGTGCACGCCCAGGAATTTGCAGTTCTTGACCCTTTCCACCATCGTCCCATTGATGTAAACGGGATTGTGGGTCCCCATCCTTCCCCTTCCAAAGTCCACAATCAGTTCCTTGGTTTTGCTGGTGTTGAGAGCCAGGTTATTGTGTCGGCACCATTTGGTCAATCGGTCAATCTCACTTCTGATGATGCAGTTTGCACTATGTCCAGCTACGCAGTCATGAGTATAGAGTGAATACAGCAGGGGGCTGAGCACGCAGCCTTGAGGTGCTCCCATGCTGATTGTTATCGAGGATGACACATTTCCACCAATACGGACAGACTGTGGTCTGTGGATGAGGAAGTCTAGGATCCAATTGCAGAGGGATGCGCAGAGCCCCAGTTCTGCGAGTTTGGTAACCAGCTTGAAGGGGATTATTGTATTAAATGCCAAGCTGTAGTCAAAGCCTGACATATGAGTTTTTGTTGTCCAAGTGGTCCAGAGCGGAGTGGAGAGCCAGCGAGATCGCATCCACTGTTGATCTGTTGTGGCGGTAAGCGAACTGCAGTGGGTCCAGGTTTTTGTCGAGGTAGGAATTAATTTGCGCCATGATCAACCTCTCAAAGCACTTCATCATCACAGACGTTAGAGCAACTGGTCGATAGTCACTGAGGCACGTCACCTTGCTCTTCTTGGGCACCGGTATTATTGATGCCCTTTTAAAGCAGGTGGGAACCTCAGACCTCAGAAGTGAGAGGTTGAAAATGTCCGTAAAAACTCCAGCCAGTTGGTCTGCACAAGTTTTTAGAACTCGACCGGGTATGCCATCAGGTCCAGGTGCATTCCGAGGGTTCACCCCCCCTGAAGGATCTTCTGACGTCGGCCGCTGTGACTGTAATACTGTCACGGTGAACGGCGAACACCTCAGTGTTTTCCCTATTAAAGCGTGCGTAAAACACTTTGAGCTCGTCAGGGAGTGATGCTGTGCTGACAATTGAGCTGCCTCCTGATTTTGCCTTGCAGGAGGCAATGGCATTCAAGCTGTTGTGAGTGTGGAATTCTCGGTGGAGGCAAGTTCTCTGGATACTTTCAAGAGAGAACTAGATAGGGCTCTTAAAGATAGCAGAGTCAGATGGATATGGGGAGAAGGCAGCAACGGGGATGATCAGCCATGACCACATTGATTGCTGGTGCTGGCTCGAAGGGCCGAATGGCCTCCTCCTGCACCTATTGTCTATTAACACATGAAAGAGGTACCGACCGTTTTAATTCTATCAATATAACTTATTTGTTTATTGGATGTGAGGTTTACTGCACCTGGCTAATTTCCCTTGAGAAGGTGGCGATGTGCCTCCTTTCTGAACCACCAGAACCTCTCTGGTGGAGGTGCTCCCCCAGTGCTGGTAGGGAGGGTCCAGGGTTGAGTCCTGCAAAAATGAAGGAATGGGGAGATATTTCTAAGTTTGGTTCCCAACCTGCAGGAGAGTCTGCATGTCGTGTGCTGTGAGTTCACATATTGCCTCCAATACCTTCAAGGTATTTTGTACTGTTATAATGAGGCCCAACACAAGCTGGGGGAAGAACACCTCATTTTCCACCTGGGCAGCCTGCCGCCTGCAAAGCTTGACACCGAGTTCTCCAATTGGGATGACTCATCAAGGGCCTGTCCCACTTACGTGTCCTTGGCACGCAAATTACGTGACCTCGTGGTCGCGTTGAGGCATACGAGCATCATATGGCCACGCGAGGCCGGTCCCACTTAGAAGGCTGGAGGGGTATGTAGTTGTGTGCGACATCGCGCGGGGCTCCAAAATGTTTGTACTGAACGAAATCTTTGCGCGCCAACAGCCTGTCACGGAACTGACGGCCAAAGTGGGACAGGCCCAAGACCCTGGCGCGACGCAACGTCTCACCTGCAACAGCAGCAGAAGCAGACAAACGATCGCCGAACTCAGCCTGGGGCTCATGGCCGTAGTGATCCGGATCAGCCCCCACTTCTACCCCAAGAGCGAGGCCAAGAAAATTGTAGATAGACACAAAATCCAGGAGTAACTCAGCGGGACCGGCAGCATCTCTGGAGAGAAGCAATGGATGACGTTTCGGGTCAAGACCCTTATTTTCAGACTGAAGAAGAGTCTCGTCACGAAACGTCACCCATTCCTTCTCTCCAGAGATGCTGCCGGTCCCGCTGAGTTACTCCAGATTTGTGTCCATCTTCAAATGACGTCATGCGCTCCAGACGGCTGTGCGTACGCATGTAATCGCGCACGACCTTCGCAGGACCATCGCGGCTCAACGCGACCCTGAGGTCGCGTAATTAGTTGGGCAAGGACATGTAGAGGGCCTGTCCTACAAGCATGGAACTCTATGCGATTAGCGCGACCTAACGTGGTCGCTTGAGCCGTCCGGCGTCGCGGGGCCAGTCCCACTTCAATCGCCAGAGCCATGCGGAATCGTGCGGAGTTCGTCCCGACATCGCGCGGGGCTCCAAAAAACTGACTATGTTCAAAAATACCGCGCGGCAACGGCTTGTCGACTCGCAGTCGCCTCGACGCATTACACACCGCCCCGACATCGTGCCTCCGTGAACCTATCTGTAGGTGCCTCCGTGACCCTCTATGTGTGTGGCTCCGTGGCCCTGTGTGTGTGTGTGCGCCTCTGTGCCCCTCTCTGTGTGCCCCTCTCTGTCCTGGTGAACTTACCTTAGACTTCACTCCAAGTTCGCCTCGCTTTGCGCTGCGTTGCGCCACTCACCCGACCTCCGCGCGGCCCCCGCTTCTAGTTTGATCACGTTCATCGCATGGAGTTGCATGCTGGTAGGGCGGGCCCTTAAGTGGGACACTTTCTTTCTGTCGGTAACAGAGCTTGCTATTTCTCCGTCACTGTCTCGGCTCAGGTTTTCTCTTTCCTTTAGTGTAGACCCACATGCGGGGCATGTCCCACTATCTCACAGCACATTGCACAGGTGGAAAAGCACAATGTGCTTGTAACTTAACATTAAAATACCTGGTCTCTGCCTATTGGAGATATTCTCTCCCTCTTGTTGAAAAATGACATCTTTTATCTTTTTTCCTTTTTCCAGTTCTAATGAAGAATGCCGGATCTGTACCATTCACTGTTCTCTCTCCACAGATGCTGCCTGGACCACTAGGTATTTGCAGCATATTTATCCACGGGCTAAATGGAGCTGGCAACTCCATGTGAGACTGGAGGAAGCCGTGTGGTCTTCCATGAGCCCAGACAAAGCATTTGGCCATTTCCCTGCAGCAATATTTGGGATTTGGCTGTGCAAACATGGCCCGCTCCATCTCACCCTGTTAAAAGGTGATTGCACCTCAGATATAGCTGGGTGGCTCTTGAGACAGCTGAGGGTCCTGCAGCAATGAACGCTGCAACTGCCCCTGGTGATTTGACCAAGGTGGTGGTACAGTAAGCGTTGGTCCTTCAGCGCTCCATTATGGACACAGAGGAAACTCTAAGAGACAGCAACATGACTAAAGAAACACCCCAACCCGAAACATCATCGTCTGAAGAATGGTCCCGGCTCGAAACGTTACCCATCCATTTTCTCCAGAGATGTTGCCTGACCCGCTGAGTTACTCCAGCACTTTGAATCTAGCAATGTGACCAGCTTGCCTTGTTTACTGCTGTTTGCTTAATGAGGCCGCGACTAGCTCCTGGAATGCGGGAACTCCTCACGACCATGAAGACGACTCCCCGGCAACCACCCGCGAACATGTGGCGACCGCATAGTCTCCTGCAGTCGCCTAAAAAGTCGCCTAAGTGGGACAGGCCCGTAAGTCCTCCCGTTAACCTGATTCCAGTTTCCCAGATGACCCAGGCAGCCAGCAGTGCTTTAGGTGCCTCAAGCCGCAGACAGGGGAATGGATGAGGTGTCATTGTTTCTGCAACCTCTTCCTTTGTGTCTGATGGAAATAGCCTGCACACTTCCTCGGTAGCAGCCTGCTGCAGTGTTGTCTTACAATGACCTTTACAAGATGCTGACTCCAGGTGACACAGAAAGCATCGGGCTGGCCCGCGGCTGCAGTACTCAAGGGGGCGGGAGGTGGCAGCAATTAGTGGGACAGGGTGATGAAGCAGCCCTCTGTGATCACAAACTGCAGTTAACAAGGAGGGAAAAAGTAGGAGGCCACTCAATTCAATGGGCGGCACGGTGGAGCAGCGGTCGAGTTGCTGCCTTACAGGGCCAGAGGCCCGGGTTCGATCCTGACCACGGGCGCTGTCTGTGTGGTGTTTATACGTTCTCCCTGTGACCGCGTGCGTTTGCTCCAGGTTCCTCGTGTGTAGGATAGAACTGGTGCAGGGGTCACCGATGTGGGCCAAAGAGCCTCTTTCCATGCTCTATCTCTAAATTAAACTAAGCTAAAAAAATCCCTTGTGAGTGTGCAAGAATCCCAGAAAAGTAGTAAGTGCTGTAGCAGCATGATTATAGAATGATAGCATGGCATATTACAGAAAGAGGCCATTCAGCCCACTGGGTTTGTGCCAGCACTTCCCATTCCTTTCTCACAGGCCCGTGACTCCTCTTCTCCTTCCAATCCCCTGCCAAAGGTCCGATCCTGGGACTGCCTGGTTTCAGGGTGGCAAGGTGGTCAACCCTGACTATGGGTGCTATCTGTACGGAGTTTGTACATTCCCCCCATAGCCACATGGGGTTTCTCTGGCTGCTCTGGTTTCTTCCCACATTCCAAAAACGTGCAAGTTTGTAGGTTAATTGGCATTAAATAAAGAGTAAATTGTCCCTAGTGTATAGGATTGTACTAGTGCATGGGTTGGACTTGATGGGCCGAAGGGCCTGTTTCCACGCTGTATCTCTGAAGTCTAAAGTAAAGTCCAAAGTCTAAATTGCTGCTTTCTGTAGCTCTTGCATCTCCCAGATTGATGATGGAAGCAGTATCTCTACTTTCATCAAAGCCACTCCGACTATTGAAATCCCAATGGATAATGGATCCAATGGATAACGCAGCCTTGCCAACCTTTCCAGTCAAGCAAAGCCCTTCACCCCCGGCATTACTCAGGCCGGTGAGTTTAACACTTCACATGCATTCGGGTTTAACTGGTGCCGTGGGAATGTACTGGTGAAAGCCAATCCATTTACAACGGTAAGGGGGTCAGGGGTTATGGGGAGAGACAGTAGAGTGGGGTTGAGAGGGAAAGATAGGTCAGTCATGATTGAATGGCGGAGTAGACTCAATGGCCTAATCTTGCTCCTATAACCTATGATCTTATGAACAACAGCTGGGGAATCACAACGTCCTTATTCCATCCAGAACATCGGTGTCTGTTGGGAGATCGGGTCAATATGGAGGGCATCCATTGGAATGTCCCTCTGGCCCATCCAGTGACCTTCTGCCAGAGGTGATATTGGCCACGACCAGAAACAGGCCCAGCTCGCACCCATTGTCTCCAGTGTGAGGCAGTGGTCCGCTCTTCTCAAGGGACTCAACAAACTCTGACAACTTCCCCCCCCCCACCCCCCCCCAGCATTCTAAAAATATGTCTGCAGGAACGCTTTATTTAACTTAAAACAAAAATGCCATATGTGACATTATTCCCTTCAACATCTTAAACCCTAGTCAGGCTACCTGTATGGTGTCACAAATGGAACGCAGGCCAGTACAGCACAGGAACAGATCCTTCAGTCCACTATGATGCCAGGACCATCATGTATCTACCTGCACATGATCCATATGCCTGAACACAAGTCTCTTCAATGCCACTATCATATCAGCCTCCACCCCCGACTGTGCACACACCACTGTGTAAAATACTTGCCCCTCACATCTCCTTTAAACTTTCCTCAAAGTTATGTCCTCTAGTATTTGAGAATTCCATCCAGGGAAAAAGACTTCTGACTATCTATACTATCTTAAAAAAGGAGGGAGAGAGAAAGCGGGGAATTACAGACCAGTTAGTCTAACAACGGTAGTGGGGAAACTGCTAGAGTCAGTTATTAAAGATGGGATAGCAGCGCATTTGGAAAGTGGTGAAATCATTGGACAAAGTCAGCATGGATTTACAAAAGGTAAATCATGTCTGACGAATCTTATAGAATTTTTCGAGGATGTAACTAGTAGAGTGGATAAGGGAGAACCAGTGTTATATCTGGACTTTCAGAAGGCTTTCGACAAGGTCCCACACAAGAGATTAGTATATAAATTTAAAGCACACGGTATTGGTGGTTCAGTATTGATGTGGATAGAGAACTGGCTGGCAGACAGGAAGCAAAGGGTAGGAGTAAACGGGTTCTTTTCAGAATGGCAGGCAGTGACTAGTGGGGTACCGCAAGGCTCAATGCTGGGACCCCAGCTATTTACAATATACATTAATGATTTGGACGAGGGAATTGAATGCAACATCTCCAAATTTGCAGGTGACACCAAGCTGGGGGGTATAGTTAGGTGTGAGGAGGATGCTAGGAGGCTGCAGGGTGATTTGGATAGGCTGAGTGAATGGGCAGATGCATGGAAGATGCAGTATAATGTGGATAAATGTGAGGTTATCTGCTTTGGTGGCAAAAACATGAGGGGAGACTCTTATCTGAATGGTGGCAGATTAGGAAAAGGGGAGATGCAACGAGACTTGGGTGTCATGGTACACCAGTCATTGAAAGTAGGCATGCAGGTGCAGCAGGCAGTGAAGAAAGCAAATGGTATGTTAGCATTCATAGTGAAAGGATTTGAGTATAGAAGCAGGGAGGTTCTACTGCAGTTGTACAGGGTTTTGGTGAGACCACACCTGGAGTATTGCGTACAGTTTTGGTCTCCAAATCTGAGGAAAGACATTCTTGCCATAGAGGGGGTTCAGAGAAGATTCACCAGACTGATTCCTGGGATGCCGGGACTTTCATATGAAGAAAGACTGGATAGACTTGGCTTGTACTCACTGGAATTTAGAAGATTCAGGGGGGATCTTATAGAAACTTACAAAATTCTTAAGGGGTTGGACAAGCTAGATGCAGGAAGATTGTTCCCGATGTTGGGGGAGTCCAGAACAAGGGGTCACAGTCTAAGGATAAGGGGGAATTCCTTTAGGACCGAGATGAGGAAAACATTCTTTACACAGAGAGTGGTGAGTCTCTGGAATTCTCTGCCACAGAAGGTCGTTGAGGCCAGTTCATTGGCTATATTTAGGAGGGAGTTGGATGTGACTTGTGGCTAAAGGGATCAGAGGGTATGGAGAGAAGGCAGGTACGGGATACTGAGTTGGATGATCAGCCATGATCATATTGAATGGTGGTGCCGGCTCGAAGGGCTGAATGGCCTACTCCTGCACCTATTTTTCTATGTTTCTAACCCCCTCGTAATTGGCAGCTTTGAGGTTGTGCAGTCCGTGTGTGTTCCAGTGCCCCAGATTGCCCCGTTTAACTCAAGCCTCTGTGGGATCTTGCTGTGTACTGATTTGGCTGGTTGTTTTCACTGCATTGCAACGGTGAGAGCGCGTCACTGGCTGCTGGCTTGTGGCCGTCGGAGCGGGGCAGCAAAACACCAGATCTGTCTGCCAGAACGACAAAGATAGCAAGGTCGGAGCACCCCCAAAGTAGCACTTCCTGTCATACTTCAATGCTTGTTCAAAGTCATTCACTGTGCGTCTGTCTGGCAGCGGCATATGCATTAAAGTTAAATGACCCTATTCCCAGGCATCCTATTAATCATTCACGCGCACCAAGCAGTCAAAATTACACCGAGACAACATCTCACTTCATTGTGTGGCCTGTGGGGAATTTCCACTGCAGGGCCCCCTTTCCATTAGTAAACGTCAGCTATAGTGGTTACAATGAGCAGCATATTCTCCATTACAGTAAGCTTCGTGTTTAAATATTCTCTGGCCACTGCGACGGATGTTTCTGATGTCAATGCACTAGGCTGCAGCTCCCACCAACTCCCTCACTGATGCAGGAAATTCTCAATGTTATCAGGAAGATGAGCGGTTTGTAAAATGTCTAACCCAAGAGCTCACATATTGAGGAAACACGATGGGAAAAGAGGCCATCAGTGGAGGAAAGAACTCGTGTGTAGGAAAGAACTGCAGGTGCTGGTGTAAACTGAAGATAGACACAAAAGGCTGGAGTAACTCAGAGGGACAGGCAGAATCTCTGGTGGGAAGGAATGGACAACATTTCAGGTCGAGACCCGTCTTCAGACTAGAACTCATGTTAGGAGAGGCAATAAATGGATTTACCATGGTGTTTAGGGTCCACAGCTAAGTTAATATAAACATTGGGGGGGGGGGGGAGTATACTGAGCTGAGGGCAATAAAACTGATCAGGGAGTAGCGACTTTTATCGTGGGCATTTGTTAGACAAATGGGCGAATGGTTTTCT
Source organism: Raja brachyura (assembly GCA_963514005.1). The sequence continues at coordinate 98,036,326 of OY740785.1, read as the reverse complement.
AAAGAGCAGGGAAAATAAGGTTAAAGATAACTCGGGGGAAAGACAAAGATGCACGGCGACAGAGAGATTGATCAGTGATGACTAATTTCAAAAATTGTAGAATCCACATGTAACCCTTGTGTTGTGAGAATATAAAAATGCGGTTGGTGCTGTGAATCATTTAAACACTTTGGGACCTCAGAGTGTTTCCTGAAGAAGGGTCTCGACCTGAAACGTGGCCCATTCCTTCCCTCCAGAGATGCTGCCTGTCCCGCTGAGTAAACCCAGCATTTTGTGTCCATCTTTGTGTTTCCCACAGAGTACTGCCAAGGCCTTGAATAAACTGACGTGTTGGAGAAACTCACCACTGTTCTACGAGATGTTTTTGTGAGTCAGGGTGCAGGCGAAAAGCTTGTACAATCGCAGTCTAACTAAGTCTTTGGAGCTGACTGCAGCCTGGTGCCTAGGAGCACGGTCACAACACACTAGGGGCGAGAGACACAAGACAGATACAGCGGCACGGTGGAACAGCGATAGAGTTCCTGCACCTATTATCTATTGTCTATTGTCTATAGTATATAGTATAGTGTAGGAGAGTGTTAATGTGCGGGGATCGCTGGTTGCTGCGGATTTGGTGAGCTGAGCGGCCTGTTTCCGTGCTGTATCCCCAAGCTAAACTGAAGATACAAGTTCAGGTGAACCGCTGCAGTCTCTGGGATGTAGGTACACTCACAATGCTGTTATAGAGAGAGAGTTCCAGGATTCTGACCCAGTGACAGTGAAGGAACAACAATATATTTCCACGCCAGGATGTTGTGAGCTGCCCTTGTCCTTCAAGCTGGTAGAGGTGGTGGGGGTGGAAGGTGTGTCTAATGCCCCTGTCCCACTTGGGAAACCTGAACGGAAACCTCTGGAGACTTTGCGTCCCACCCAAGGTTTCAGTGCAGTTCCCGGAGGTTTTTGTCAGTCTCCCTAAGGGTCGAAAGTGGTTTCCGTTTTAAAAATCGGTAATCTTTTAGTTGAAGCCAATTGCGATGCTAGTTGAAGGTGGTTGCTGGAGGACAAAAACCTCCGGGAACCTCCGGGAACCGCACGGAAACCTTGGGTGGGGCGCAAAGTTCCCAGAGGTTTCCGTTCAGGTTTCCTAAGTGGGACAGGGGCATAAGAGTGTTGGTGAGTTGCCGCAGCGCATCCTATAGATGGTACAAACTGCTGCCACTGTGCACCAGTGCTGGGGAGAGTGAATGGGTGTAGATGAGGAGCCTATCTGTGTCCTGTGTGGTGTCGAGAGTCTTTGAAGAAGCTTTCACCCAGGCAAATGAGACAATCTGAGTTGCCCTGAGCACAATGCATTGGAAACACCCTGCTTTAAGAAGGAGGATGTGGTGAACTCACTGTGGCTGCTGTGCTGATTTTAAGTAGGTCAATGACTTGCCGTTTTTATTCTGAGAAAGTAGGCCATTGAGTGCAGCTTTATCAAGAGCTGCTGATCTCCTTGAGTTTTGGTTGCCTGCACCATGTCCCGCTGAGTCGCAACAGGTCCACAGTGCTTAATTGTCATAGGGACCGAAAACAAAACTATGACGTTCTTGGGTGACATTTCAGGACGGAACCTTTCTTCAGACCCGAAACGTCACCCTTCCGTTTTCTCTGGAGATGCTGCCTGACCCACTGAGTCAGGGCTGGCCTTAAGCCGAATGGACCGATGTCTCCCAATTGGACCCCGCGCCTAAGGGGGGCCCCGTGTTAATTTTCCGTATTTCGTACGGAAATACAAATCAGAAAGATTTGCTAAATAAAGATTTTTTTTTAAACATTCACCATATGGATTTTTTTACAAAACAAACATGGATAACAACCGCTGCACGGCCATCAGACACAAACGATTTGTTAACTACTACGGTGGCACTCGTTAACTCAATGGGCTTAGGTTAGGTAAGGGGGAGGTCCTTGTACACCAGTCACTGAAAGTTGGCGAGCAGGTACAGCAGGCAGTGGAGAAAGCTAATGGAATGTTGACCCTACATAACAAGAGGATTTCAGTATAGGAGTAAAGAGGTTCTGCTGCAGTTGTATAGGGCTCTGGTGAGACCACATCTGGAGTATTGTGTACAGTTTTGGTCTCCTAATTTGCGGAAGGACATCCTTGTGATTGAGGCAGTGCAGCGTAGGTTCACGAGAATGAACCCTGGGATGGAGGGACTGTCATATGAGGAAAGATTGAAAAGACTAGGCTTGTATTCACTGGGGTTTAGAAGGATGAGGGGGATCTTATGGAAACATATAAAATTATAAAAGGGCTGGAGAAGCTAGATGCAGGAAAAATGTTCCCAATTTTGGGCGAGTCCAGAACCAGGGGCCACAGTCTTAGAATAAAGGGGAGGTCATTTATGACTGAGGTGAGAAAATATTTTTTTACCCAGAGAGTTGTAAATTTATGGAATTCCCTGCCACAGAGGGCAGTGGACGCCAAATCACTGGATGGATTTAAGAGAGAGTTGGATAGAGCTCTAGGGGCTAGTGGAGTCAAGGGATATGGGGAGAAGGCAGGCACGGGTTATTGATAGCTGACGATCAGCCATGATTACAATGAATATTGGTGCTGGCTCGAAGAGCCGAATGGCCTCCTCCTGCACCTAGTTTCTATGTTTCTGTGTTTCTATGTTAACAGCCAGTAGTTATACAATGTGTCATCAATGCATCGATCCACATTCCTCAGTAAATGTAATTGTGTTTTGAACAAGTATTAATGACGCTGCGTTCCTTCGAATACAATTCACGCAGCGTCATTAATACTTGTTCAAAATACAATTACTTTTACTGAGGAATGTAGGTCGATGTATTGATGACACATTGAGAATTTCTTAAAGCTCACCATCATGATTGAGGGCTTCATCTTGGTGAGCTTCTTGGTGTGCAACAGGTTAATTATTCAATTTACCTACCGACCCATGTTGTGTCTCCCTCTCTCTCGCGCACTCTCTCTTCCACTACCCATCTCGTCTCTCTCTAGCTCTCTCGGCATTCCCGGAATCATTGACGTTTTGCGGTAGACATAAATGCTGGAGAAACTCAGCGGGTGAGGCAGCATCGACGGAGCGAAGGAAATAGGCAACGTTTCGGGTGGAAACCCTTCTTCAGACCCGGCCCGAGACGGCTTTTTCTTCGCTCCATAGATGCTGCCTCACCCGCTGAGTTTCTCCAGCACATTTGTCTACCTTCGATTTTCCAGCATCTGCAGTTCCTTCTTTGCGGTGATGGCTGCATCTATGGTTCCTTTCTGTTGTGGAGGGTGGAGGGGGAAGAGTCCTGGCCCGTGGTGGCTCCTGATAAGTGATATGTTCCCTCCTCGGGTGCTGCCTTGCCCGCTGAGTTCCTCCAGCACGCTGTGTTTTTTGTTTGACTCTGAAGTTGAAGGTGGAGGCCCCTGTGTCTACCTTCAACTCCCTGTCTGTGGTGGCTCAGTGGGACGGGCAGGGGCTCTGGGGAGCGGGTTGCGTTTCTGGTCGAGACCCTTCTTCAGACAATCACAAGTACTCTCACCGACGAGAGTTCAGTTCAGTCTGAAGAAAGGTCTTCTCTCCAGAGTCGCTGCGCTGCCTGTCCTGCTGAGCTACTCCAGCTTTTGTCTACCCTCAATTTCAGAGTTAAATAACATTTCTCATGGAGGGCTTATAGCGTCTACCCCTGCCCCCCCCCCCCCACCCCCCCCCCCACCCCCCCACCCCCTTCCTGCCCAACCTCAGCCTCACGGACCTTAGTGTATCCCTAGTTCCTAAAACCCATTACCATCACTGATTGCAATATGTATGTAACACCACATTGCAGGTTTTACAGAGATTTTCATTATATTGAGTGGATGTTTCTAGATTAATTTATGGGAATTAAACATTAAATTCCTTCCATCTGGCGTATAAATTCATGACAGAGATTTAAAAATCATGTAATATTGTGAATTCTTGTGTGAATGGGATTAGTTTGTTATTTGGATACTTAGGCTATTAACAAAAAATATCCTTTTCTTAAGAAATGGAATCTGCAGGACATTCTTAATTGAAAAGTAGTGGGCAGCAAGGCATGTCATGCGTGGTTTGAAGAGCAAAAACCTGTAGTTTACAATGCCAAAATTGAAAAGTTGAGGAAAAACAAGGTGTGCAGAGTTGCTTATTGGTTACAATCTGAGGAGTATGATGATGCTACTGATTATGATATGCCAATGTACCAGCTAGCAGCTGATCTTCTCCATAAAGACCTGGGTATTGCTAGAAATTCTAATGTATTTACCTATCTGTTACGTACTTACAGCATATAATACAATAATATTAAAGTTCTGATCTTGAGAATATCACATTTTTGAATTTTCAAGGCAGTCTGGGTGTTTATTACTATTTCCGTCACAAACGTCAATTTAGAATTGGCTACAATTAGGTAATTAACTAATTATATGCTTTAATTTCAGGTCATCCAAGTAAGATGTTTTATATTTGTTTCAGAATGCTTCAATCTATAATAACTGAAAATTTAATTCAGTTCTCTTAGTTTTTAAGAAAGTTATGGGCTTTTGACTGTCCTCGATCACAGCTTTTGTGTTAAGTCAATGGAAAAGCAACAAGATGTTAATTTCCGAGTATGTAAATGGCCATAACGTTTTTAATACTGAAGATATTAAAGTGAATTAGGTGTCAAATGAAACTTCTTTTTTTGCTTTATCTGATGGGATAAATTGCAGACTTGATTTTTTAAATCTCAAAATATTGTAACATTGCTAGAAAATGTACCTGCATCTTGGAGGCCGAAGGTTAGGTTGTTAGCCAAGAAAGACAGACTTCATTATCCCTCAGTGCAGCAACATCAAGAACAATGTTGTTGTACTGAGGGATAGTCAAGTCTATTCCTCAATGCTAGCAGTTGATGGGAAGTGGCTGTAAAGTGGGAAGCGGCTGTAAAAGGACAGCTCTGCTGGGGGGGGGGGGGAGTTCCTTTCAGACCGTGTGGGTAGTCTGTCCAGGGGTAAAGTTGCGGGGAGGGCAGGAGCATTGAGAAGGAGGCGGTTGGGGATCGTGCCAGCATCCAGCTCAAGAGCGGGTCAGCGGGCGATGGATAACAGGACAGCGGGGGGTGGAGTAGCCCCCCCTTTGGTCCCTTGAGCTAGTATAGTCATTCAATAAGATGACAACTGATTCATGTTGTCCCGGTGTGCTCCCATTTTTCCCATCATCTTTCCACCTGCTGTCACCCCCCACCCATTCAGTAATTCAGAAAGAAGGAGATTTGGAAGCCTTGGGAAAATTGAATTGTTACTTTATTTATTTTTCTCTTTCTTTTTACGGAGAGGAGAACAATCTGCGCATGCGCGGTTTAAGATTTTTTTAAAGCCGACTGACTGTCATATTATTCATGACACGTGCCTCATTTATAATTATTTATTTATATTTATATGAAAATTGTTCCCAATTGGACCCCGCACCTCCTAAGGCCGGCCCTGCAGTGAGCTACTCCAGCACTATTTGGACTATTCGGAAAAGGTTTCTGTGCTATTTGATTCTATTACTTCTGTCCAAAGAGGTCACAGTCTAATGCTAGCCTCTCCCGCACCACTACCCCTATAGGCATATACCCATTCGAGGTGTACCATGGCCCTAACCCCGAACTCTACCTCCGCTACTTTGACGACTGCATTAGTGCTACCTCCTGCACCCACACACAACTCACTGACTTCATCCATTGCATCACTAACTTCCATCCGGCACTCAAATACACCTGGACCATTTCCGACATCTCCCTACCGTTTCTAGACCTCACTATCTCCATCGCAGGCGATAGACTACTGACGGACATCTACTATAAACCCACTGACTCCCATGGCTATCTGGACTACACTTCTTCACACCCTGCTTCCTGTAAGGACTATCCCCTACCCCAATTCCTCCGTCTACGCCGCATCTGCACCCAGGATGAGGTGTTCCAAACCAGGGCATCGGAGATATCCTCATTCTTTAGGGAACAGGGGTTCCCCTCTTCTACTGTAGATGAGGCTCTTACCAGGGTCTCTTCTACACCCCGTAACTCTGCTCTTACTCCCCATCCCCCCACTCGTAACAAGGGCAGAGTCCCCCTTGTCCTCACCTTCCACCCTACCAGCCGTCACATACAACAAATAATCCTCCAACATTTTTGCCTTCTCTTACGGGATCCCACCACTGGCCACATCATCCCATCTCCTCCCTTTTCGGCTTTCCGCAGAGACCGCTCCCTCCGTAACTCCCTGGTCAATTCGTCCCTTTCCACCCAAACTACCCCCTCTCCTGGTACTTTCCCTTGCAACCGCAGGAAATGCTACACTTGTCGCTTTACCTCCCCCCTTGACTCCATCCAAGGACCCAAGCAGTCTTTCCAGGTGCGACAGAGGTTCACCTGCACCTCCTCCAACCTCATCTATTGCATCCACTGCTCTAGGTGTCAGCTGATCTACATCGGTGAGACCAAGCATCGGCTTGGCGATCGCTTCGCCCAACACCTCCGCTCAGTTCGCAATAACCAACCTGATCTCCCAGTGGCTCAGCACTTCAACTCCCCCTCCCATTCCAAATCCAACCTTTCTGTCCTGGACCTCCTCCATGGCCAGAGTGAGGCCCACCGTCATTTGGAGGAGCAGCACCTCATATTTCGCTTGGGTAGTTTACACCCAGCGGTATGAATATTGACTTCTCCAATTTTAGGTAGTCCTTGCTTTCTCCTTCTTTCCCCTCCCCTTCCCAGCTCTCCCACAGCCCACTGTCTCCACCTCTTCCTTTATTCTCCCCCCCCCTCCCCCACCCCCACATCAGTCTGAAGAAGGGTCTCGACCCAAAACATTGCCTATTTCCTTCGTTCCGTAGATGCTGCCTCACCCGCTGAGCTTCTCCAGCAATTTTGTCTACCCATATAGGCCCAGTGCGTTTGTCGGCTCTGCGCCTGTACTCGCTGGAGTTTAGAAGGATGAGGGGACCCCTCATTGAAACTTACCGAAGAGTGAAAGACCTGTACAGAGTGGAAGAATCTGTGGAATTTATTGCCGCAGAAAGCTGTTGAGGCCAGCATTGGGTATTTTTAAAGTGGACATGTACAGATTCTTGATTAGTAGGGGTGTCAGGATATGGGAGAAGGCAGAAGAATGGGGTGGAGGGGGAAAGATAAATCGTCCATTATTGAAAGGCGGGGTAGACTTGATGGGCCAAATGGCCTCATTCTGCTCCTATGCATTATGAACACTATGGGTTCCTATGCCTCAATCATGAATGTTACCCACAGTTATAAAGATGGGAGGTTTGTAAAGGTTTGTAAGGGCTGATCGGTCTCTGTTCAAATCGGAATGTCTGCCTTACAGGGAACATTCATTGTGTAGGAAGGAACTGCAGATGTTGGTTTACACCGAAGATAGACACAAAATGCAGGAGTAACAGTCTTAAGAAGGGTCTCAACCCGAAACGTCACCCATTCCATTTCTCCTGAGATGCTGCCTGTCCCGCTGAGTTACTCCAGCATTTTGTGTCTATCTTCAGGGAATCATTCATTCTCTAGCTCAGCTACACACTGACATCTTGTGGCCAAGGAGAATCTTGCAGCCCCTCAGGACAAAAGAGCACGTTCAGCAAACAGACAGAAGACTAAGGTTTTAGGCGATGGTGGGACCCCTTATCATTGGAGCAGTTGACGGGTGCCCTGCACTAGCTCAGAAGGGGCAAGACCCCAGGGCTGGATGGGCTGACGGTAGAGTTTGTTAGAGCCTTCTGGGATGTCCCCGGGGGGGGTGACTACATGAAGATCCTGGGTAGAGCTTGGCGACCAGGGTGATGCCCCACTCATGGAGCGGGCAGTCGTTGTCCTGCTGCCCAAGAAGGGCGAACTCCACCAGTTGCAGAACTGGTGCCTGGTCTCTCTCCTCTGTGCAGAGTATAAAGTCTTTGCACGGGCGATGGCAAATTGCCTGGGCTCCATGCTGTCCCAACTGATCCATCCAGACCAGTCCTCATACAGTCCCTGGCCGGTCCATTCAGGATAACATCCATCTGGTCTGGAACCTGATTCATCTATCCCAGGGAACTGGTCAGTCAGCTGCTTTTCTGTCCCTTGATCAGGAGAAGGCTTTTGACAGGGTAGATCATGATTCCCTTTTCGGGAACTCCAAGCGTTCAGATTTGGACCGCATTTTGTGGCCCTGTCCGGTTTTTATACACTCCGCAGCGGAGTGTCTCGTGCGTTGTTGGCTCCCATTCACTTGGGAGGGGGTTGGCTTGGGTTGTCCCATGTCTTGTACTCGGTCTGTGTGGAGCCGTTCCTGTGTCTTCTTCGGAGGCGGTTGACTGGCCTGGCTCTACCAGGACTGGGGGTGGGGGTGGAGGTGGTCCTCTCGGCCAATGCCGATGATGTACTCCTTACGTTCACTGACCCTGGTGACCTGCGGAGGATGCGTGAATGCCAGCAGGTTTACTTGGCTGCAGCGTCCACCAGGATCAGGAGTAAACGTTCCGGACTTTTAGTGGGCCAGTGGCAGGTGGACTCCCTGCCGGAGGAGATGACATTGTATGCGTGGAGCACCACACACCTCCTCCACCTGGGGGTCTACCGAGTCCCACTGACGATGCTTGGCCGGCAAGCTGGCTGGAGCTGGAGACAAAAGTCATCGCCTGGCTGGGACGCTGGTCGGGCTTGCTTAGAGTTCTTTCTTTCCAGGGTAGGTTGCTGTTCATAAACCAGCTGGTGGCCTCCATGTTGTGGTACAGGCTGGCTACTCTTGTCCTGCTCTCTATCTTTGCAACCACGATACAGAAGAGGCTAGTGGGTTTCTTTTGCAGAGGTAGGAAGCACTGTGTTTCCATAGCGGTCCCGAGTCCCCCGTTAGAGGAGGGCGGCCAGTCCTTGGTATGCGTGCATACGCAGGTAGCGGTTCTCCGCGTCTGGACTCTGCGGAGGTACGTATACGCGGAGCACACCCCCAGATGGCACACTCTGGCCATGTATGTTTTCTGCCTGGGCCATTGCCTAAGGGGGGTTTCGCGGCTCCCGACGTAAGCTAGCCAAGAATTTAAGGGAGGATAGTAAAAGCTTCTTTAGGTATGTGAAGAGGAAAGAATTAGTTAAGACCAAAGTTGGACCCTTGCAGACTGAAAATGGTGAATTTATTTTGGGGAACAAGGAAATGGCAGATGTTGAACAGGTACTTTGGTTCCGTCTTCACTAAGGAGGACACAAACAATCTTCCTGATGTACAAGTGGCCAGAGGATCTGGGGTGACAGAGGAACTGAAGGAAATCCACATTAGGCAGGAAATGGTGTTGGGTAGACTGATGGGACTGAAGGCTGATAAATCCCCAGGGCCTGATGGTCTGCATCCCAGGGTACTTAAGCAAGTGGCTTTAGAAATCGTGGGCGCATTGGTGATCATCATTTTCCAATGTTCTATAGATTCAGGATCAGTTCCTGTGGATTGGAGGTTAGCTAATGTTATCCCACTTTTTAAGAAAGGAGGGAGAGAGAAAACAGTTATAGACCAGATAGCCTGACATCGGTGGTGGGGAAGATGCTGGAGTCAATTATAAAAGATGAAATAGCCAAACATTTGGATAGCAGTAACAGGATCGGTCCGAGTCACAATGGATTTACGAAGGGGAAATCATGCTTGACTAATGTTCAGGAATTTTTTGAGGATGTAACCAGGAAAATGGACAAGGGAGAGCCAGTGAATGTAGTGTACCTGGACTTTCAGGAAGCATTTGATAAGGTCCCACATAGGAGATTAGTGGGCAAAATTAGGGCATATGATATTGGGGGTAGTGTGCTGACATATAGACAATTGGTTGGCAGACAAGAAACAAAGAGTAGGGATTAACGGGTCCCTTTCAGAATGGTAGGCAGTGACTAGTGGGGTACCGCAAGGCTTGGTGCTGGGACCGCAGCTATTTACAATATACATCAATGATTTCGATGAAGGGATTCAAATTTTACTTCGGAGTCACGTGAAGACCCCGCCAGCACGCATGCATGACATATCGTCGAACGCATTGTGAAGCGACAGGCAGGGGGAGTGCCGCTTCTCCAGCGTAAGTTTAAAAACGGCCCGCAGGTAAGTACTTACCATTCCTGAGTTGGTTGTCAGCTCTGTTTAGTATTTCTTACAGAGCGCACCGAGATGGAATTGAGGACGAAGTCCAAACGAGCCGCTGCCAAACAAGTTGCTGAGGACCGCGAAGCAGGCAGCCAGCAGCGGTCGAGTTCTCCAGAGCTACTGAAACAAACCGCTGCCCCCGACTTCACGCCGCTACAGCCCGCAGGTGCTCCTCGGCTGAGTCCGGACTGGAGGACACCCCGGCCGCGGGAAGCGACAGGGGTCAAAAATCCCACATGGAGCGGATGATGGAGCAGTTGCTCCAACGTGACCTGCTACAGCAGGGGTATGGTCACAGTGGGTCTCCTCGCAGACCCATGGCAGCACCCTTTACAGGGCTGCCAAATGTCTCACCCTCCTCGCAGGGGAGCATTAGGAGTCAGAACTGGGCTGACTCTGAAGAGGGGAGTGTGGCTGAAGAAACACCAATGATAGGGGTGCCAGAAGAGGAGCTACTGGGCATGGTTTCAAAATTTGCGATGCCTACCCAAAAAGGGCTTCCGTTGCAACCGAAGTTGGCAGCCAGTATTAACTACATGGCAACGAATCAACTTCAGGAACAGGCCATTAATGACACTGCAGCCAAATACCTAGCTCCTGAGAATTGTGTCTCCCTCAACGTGCCTGCAGTCAACAACCCCATCTGGGGTAACATGAGCCCTGGCATCAGGAGTCAGGAAGTAAAACTCCAGAAAATCCTAAAACTACTGGCTGCTGGAATTACGGCCGTTGCCAGGTCAGTGGATGGAGTGGAAATGCCGGGAGAGCTACAGGATGCTCTGGCACTCCTCTGTAACACTCAGTTTGAGATCAACTGTTACAGAAAGAGTGTCATCCGGCCTGCACTGAACCCCAAGTTCGCGGGGTTGTGCAGACCTAGCAGTGCACAGCCGCCTACACTACTATTTGGGGACAACCTGCCAAAGCAGGTAAATGACCTCGATGAAGAGGCAAGGGCAATAGGCATGATAAAAGTGCCGACTGCCACCAAGTCCTCATACCAGCGGCGACAGCACTCCTATGCATCCACCAGCAGACCATGCTACCACAGCGACAAAACACCTGCTGGTGAAAGCTCGAAGGCCGTCCAACCTGCTCAACGGTCTTTCTTAGACCATGGCCCAGCACGGCCTTCCTGGAAGATGCGCCACCCCTACACCACAGCGCCTCCACATCCCAGGAAACAAAGACAGACGAAACCAACGCAGCACCGCCGGTAACCATGGAGGTAGGTGGGTCTGGTTGCCTCTGGAACATCGCATGTTTAAATTCTTCACGGATTGGGGGACGGTTGCACTGGTTTCGGGATGCATGGAGTTCTATAACTTCTGATCCTTTCATACTGCAAAGTATTCAAGGATACAAAATAGAATTTGTTCACAAACTTTCCCTTCCAGTTCAGCATGCACCTAGTCGAAAGTTTGTACTTTCACAGAAAGAAAAGACAGAAGGTCATGCTGAACTCTTAAGACTATATACGAAAGGAGTATTTGAGAAAACCAAAAGTGAGCCTCATGAATTTGTATTGAACACCTTCACTAAAAGTAAAAACGACGGCGGATGCCACATCATTATTGATTTGACACAACTGAATACTTTTGTGCAATACGCCCACTTCAAAATGGAAACCTTTGTTACTGCCAAACAACTAGTTTCCAAGAGATACTTCATGGCTTGCATCGATCTAAAAGATGCATACTATTCAGTACCAATAGACAAAGATCGTCGCAGATATTTGAAATTTGCCTGGATGGGGCAGCTCTGGCAGTATAAAGCGTGCCTAATGGATTATCATCAGCGCCCAGACTGTTTACCAAATTATTGAAATCGGCTTTAGCGTGTCTCAGAAAACAAAAACATATTGTTATGGCATACTTCGATGATATTTTAATTGTGGGGAAAACCTTGGAGTTGGCCAAATTGGCTGTCTCAGCCACTGAACACTTATTTCAAAAACTGGGTTTCATCATCCATCCAGACAAATCCAAATTAATGCCTTCTACCACTATGGACTATTTGGGATTCACGATTGACTCTGTTCATATGTCTGTCACTTTGCCACCAAACAAAGCGTCAGACTTGATAGAAGCATGCAACAGCCTTGCTCGCATCAGTAAACCGTCTATTCGGCAAGTAGCCAGGGTAATTGGGAAGCTTGTGGCTGCATTCCCAACCACACAATTTGGGCCCTTGCATTACCAAAACCTACAAAGACAAAAATTGCAACACTCTGTGGTACTGGACATGATCTCAGAACCATGCATTCCAATACCCAAATGTCCGAGTTTATTGGTACACCCTGTGACAGGGGAGAGTCACCCGTGCCATGACCAGATGAACCTATTGGTTTGCAGGGTTTGAAAAGGCCACTCCTGGATCTTGGACTCTCGGACTGAACAATGAATATCATCACGGCATCATGCAGGGAGTCCACCAGGAGACAATACCTCACTTACGTCAAGAACTGGGAGGTGTTTTGTACCAAGACAAACACCACATATGACACAGCCACCATTACAGAAGTGCTGGAGTTCCTGGCAAGCCTTCATTTTGATGAAGGTTTAAGCTACAGTGCCATCAACCATGCCAGGAGTGCCCTATCCTCATACCTTGGACAAGGTTTAGATCAACTTGCAGTGGGGTCCCACCCCTTGGTGTCTAAACTAATGAGGGAAATTTTAACTCAAATCCCCCCAGGCCTAGATATTCCCAGACCTGGGATATTGGCATTGTGCTAACCATGCTCCAAGGGTGGGCACCAGTAACGTCTCTTTCCGTAGCCAAATTGACCTACAAAATGGTCATGCTGATGGCACTCATGACGGCGCAACAGATACAGTCCCTACACAAGCTAAGTATGGATGCCATGCCATGGTTATAACCAACAATAAGGTAACTTTCTTTATTCAGGGGTTACTCAAACAAAACAGGCCCGGGTCATCTGGGCGCAAGTTGGATTTCCTGGCCTACCCCGTAGACAGCCGTTTATGCATAGTGACCCACCTTTTACACTACATGGAGGTCACCAAGTGTCTCAGGGGCACGGAAAGGGCTCTGCTTATAAGTCACAAACGTCCACATCACAGTCACCGTGCAAACCATTTCAAGATGGCTAAGGGTGGTATTGGGTGCAGCGGGGGTATACACTGATGTTTTTAAATCTCACTCCACCAGGGCTGCATCTACATCGGCGGCAAGGATGATGGAAGTTCTAATGGACCACATCCTTGCAACGGCGGGTTGGGCTATTGAGAAAACCTTTCAGCGGTTCTATAATAAACCCATGGCCGCGCCTAAGATGTTTGCAGACACAATATTAAGTTCTGTATTATAATTTCCCCGAAGGGGTATTATTATTTGTTATTGTTAAATAAATACCCTCTTGCTTTTCAGCACAGTTTCATGTCTGAAATATGTTAACATACTTCCTCCATTTGTCATTATGGCAGTGTGTGAGCATGGACATGTTCCAGGGCATGAATTAACAGAGCTTTGAAATCTTCACGTAGTCACTCACGTTACTCCAAAGTAAAATAGTAAGATTAAATGAGAATTTACCAGTTAGAAATTTGATCTTTATTTTATGAGGAGTTACGATGAGGGATTACGTGCCCTCTGCTCCCAAACCCTCTGTTATAAAGGTTAACTGGTATATGGTTTCTCTTATCTTACTATGTTAGTCAACTCTGTTATCTGTGATTTCACACCACTGCTTTGAAGAATGTCGCGCATGCATGCTGGCGGGGTCTTCACGTAATCCCCCATCGCAACTCCTCATAAAATAAAGATCAAACTTTAAACTGGTAAGTTATCATTTAATCTTACTAGTAACATTAGCAAATTTGCAGATGACACAAAGCAGGGTGGCAGTGTGAACTGTGAGGAGGATGCTCTGAGAATGCAGGATGACTTTGTCAGGTTGTGTGACTGGGCAGATGCATGGCAAATGCATGGCAAATGCAGTTTAATGTGGATAAATGTGAGGTTATCCACTTTGGTAGCAAAAAGGAAGGCAGATTATTATCTAAATGGTGTCAAGTTGGGAAAAGGGGAAGTACAACAGGATCTGGGAGTCCTTGTTCATCAGTCAATGAAAGTAAGCATGCAGGTACAGCAGCCAGTGAAGAAAGTGAATGGTATGTTGGCCTTCATAACAAGAGGAGTTGAATATAGGAGCAAAGAGGTCCTACTGCAGTTGTACAGAGCCCTAGTGAGACCACACCTGGAGTATTGTGTACAGTTTTGGTCCCCTAATTTGAGGATGGACATTCTTGCTATTGAGGGAGTGCAGTGTAGGTTTACAATGTTAATTCCCAGGATGGCAGGACTGTCATATGCTGAGAGAATGGAGCGGCTGGGCTTGTATACTCTGGAGTTTAGATGGTTGAGAGGGGATCTTATTGAAACATGACAATGTTTATTTCGCCTTCCATCACAGTGAGGAATGTGTAGGAGTCACTGTGGTGGATGTTCATGTTAAAATGTGTTTTTGAGTGATCTGTTGCTTTTAATTGTATGCCTGATCTGGCCAATGAAATTCCTCGAATGTTGCAAAACATACTTGGTGAATAAAGTGTGATTCTGATTCTGATGTAAGATTATAAAGGGTTTGGACGCAAGAGGCAGGAAACATGTTCCCGATGTTGGGGAAGTTCAGAACCAGGGGCCACAGTAACAATACGCAGTAAGCCACTTAGAACGGAGATGAGGAAACACATTTTCACACAGGGAGTTGTAAGTCTGTGGAATTCGGTGGAGGCCGGTTCTCTGTACACTTTCAAAAGAGAGATAGATAGGGCTCTTAAAGATAGCAAAGTCAGGGGATATGGGGACAATGCAGGAACAGGGTACTGATTGGGGATGATCAGTCATGATCACATTGAATGGCGGTGCAGGCTCGAAGGGCCGAATGGCCTCCTCCTGCACCTATTGTCTATTGTCACACTCTCTGCCTGCAATGTGTTCCACACTCTCGCCGCCCCTCCAGTAACTACACTGCTCAGTCACATTCAACATTGCAGCTGATGCAAAGTGGCATTTAAATCTCTAGCTGTGACTCGGCCAGGTCTAGTGAGAAGGTCTGACCTACTTCTTGATGCCACTTGGAGTTCTGAACTTCTACGCCTGCCTGTTTGTGTTTCTGCTGGGAACAGAGCGTGTGAATGGTATCCCATGCCCTGTTCACCCAGCGCCCCTTCCTTGCTGACCTACATTGCCTCTTGAGCTCAGAAATGCCGCTGTGACAGTATGTTTCCACAGCTTCACCCCTTTCTATCTCCGTGTGCCTCCGCAGTCCGGGATCTCAGCACGCTTCTCCCACTGGGACGCTGCTCAGTTCAGTTGAGTTTATTGTCACATGTACCGAGGTACAGTGAAAAGCTTTTGTTGCGTGCTAACCAGTCAGCAGAAACACTGTACATGATTACAATCGAGCCATTCACAGTGTATAGATACACGATAAGGGAATAATGTTTAGTAAGAGGTAAAGCCAGCAAAGTTCAATCAATAATAGTCTGAGGGTCACCAAAGAGGTAGATAGTAGTTTAGACCCGCTGAGTTACCCGTTCCTGCCTTCTCCCCATATCCCCTGACTCTGCTATCTTCAAGAGCTGGTTTGCACACACGCGATGGGACAAAGGGGCCCGTTTCAGCTCTGTATCTCTAGTCCCACCTGCCTGCGTTTGGCCCTTATCCTTCTAAACCTGTCCTATCCATTGCAGTGCCGTGCGGTGAGGTCAATGGCTGGGGAGGCACTGGCTAGTATCAGTGGCCCGGCCCTCCCTGTATTGATCACCACGTCTCCCCTAGAAGAGGGAGGGGTGGAGCCGTGGCTGGGTGGGAGGGAGAGAGAAGGGAGAGAGAGAGAGGAGAGAAGGGAGAGAGAAAGAGAGAATGGAGAGAGATAGAGGGGATAGAGAGAGGGGATAGAGAGAGGGGAGAGAGAGAGAAGGGAGAGAGAGAGAAGGAGTAAAGGCACAGGGTACTGGATAGGATGTGAATCGATCAGGATGCTTGCTTCTGGATGTTCTTGAGTTATTGGAGCTGCCATCCATGCAGGGAGGTGGAGAGAAGCCCATCTCCACCTGACTGACGTGCCTGACCTCCCCCATCACACGAGACAGACAGGGAGTGCTGGAGTAACTCAGCGGGTCAGGCAGCATCACTGGAGAAAAATGATGGGTGACGTTTCAGGCCAGATGTGATGTTTTGGGTCGAGACCCTTCTTCAGGCTGGAGAAGGGTGCCCACCTGAAACATCACCCATCCTTTTCCTCCAGAGATGCTGCCTGATCCGCTGAGCTACCCCAGCACTTTGCGCCAACCCTCGGTATATACCACAGGGCTGCATTGAGCATTGAGCGTGAGAATCAAGCATTTCACACAATTCTCATACGCTCACACTGATCACAGAATTTCTCACGCTCAAAAAAATAATAATAATTTTTAAAAATAAAGAAAGTTATGAATAATTCAATTCGCCCAAGGCTCCTCCACACTCACCGATGAGAATAGTTTTCTGTCGGCGGGTTTCCAGTAAAGAACGAGCAACTTGATGTCTTAAGCACTATTTAAAATGTCAATGTACCTGCAGAACTAATGATTCCATTTGACATTCATGGAACCAAAACCTGCTAGTTCTGGAAATTCAAAATAAAGCAAAAAATATTGTAGAGGTGAGCAAAAACCATGAGGGGAATATCTAAGGGAATGCATAGTTTATTTCCCGGGATATGTGATTCAAGAACTAGAGGGCATTGGTTTAAAGCAGGGGTGTCAAACTGCCGGCAAAGGTGTTTTGGGGGGTAAAAAAGTTTTTTTTCAGATGGTGTGACAGGTGAGACATGGCGGTGGTCCCACCACCGACCCCTGAGGCACCACTCACACCTCCCACCCTCACCTCCGGCGGCTCTGTATCCGTCGGCCGATCTGTCCACACCCCATGGAGTTTTAACCTCGGCCCAGAGCCAGGAGCGGATCGGGTGAGTGGGGGCGTCAGTGCCGCCGCCGGAGTCGCGGAGATGAATCCAGGGCTCAGGCTCCGCTCCGATGCCCGACCCCCGGGTCCCTGACCCTCACCTCCCCCAGACCCCAGCTGGACACAGAGCAGCTGGGCCGGCCCGCATTCCCGGGGGGCAGGGGGAAAGACGGGGGGGGGGGGGGGGGGAGGGAAACGTTCTCTGGACATCGCCAAGTCTCCGAATTTCCACTCACTCCGGGTGTTGTCACCGCTTCACTGACACGCACTCTCACACACAACCTGACATACACTCTGACACACACCCTCTCACACACACTCACACACACTCTCTCTCACACACTCTCTCTCACACACAAACTAACAGACACTCACACACACCCTGGCACATACAATGTTTAAAGGGATATGGGCCAAATGCGAATAAATGGGACTAGTTTAAATAGAGCATCTAGATCTGCATGGACAAGTTGGGGTGAAGGGCCTGTTTCCATGCTGTAAGACTTTGTCACATTGTAGAAAGGGTTCAATTGCTCTGGAGAGGATCCAGGGGCGATTTATGAAGATGTTGGCAGGGCTGTAATTTTTTTTTCACTTTGAAGAAAGATTTGATAACTGGGATTGTATTCTCTGCAGCAACGGAGGTGAAGAAAAATAGTAAACGAGAACTTACCAGTTTGAAGTTTGATCTTGATTTTATGAGGAGTTACGTTGGTGATTACATGAAACATGCCCGCCAGGCCGCATGCGCAGCAAACTTCCAAGCAGCGGTATGAAATCACAAATAAACAACACCGAAGTACATAGTAAGATCAGTGACTCGAGAACTACCATGTGATCCTTTATGAGAGAGGGTTGGGCGTGGCGGGCACGTAATCACCAACTCCTCATAAAATCGAGATCAAACTTCAAACTGGTAAGTTCTCGTTTAATCTTACTATTTTACTTCGGAGTCACATGAGTGATTCTGTGAAGAGTTCAAAGCTTTGTGATTTCATGCCGCAGTTTCCAAATTAATCGGCATTCCACTGCATTGATTAACTCAAAAGAGAAATAAATGCATTAGTAGTAACATTGCATTCAATGTAGAAATATGGTTTATTTAACAATGTAAACAAACGACAGTACCCTTAAATTTAGGAATGGCATAGGCAAAGAGTCCTGGATTGACAATCGGCCGATGCTAAAATTTCTGAAATATCAGCTCATTTACCCATCCGGTGGCCGCCAAAATATGGTCGAAGGGCACGTCCCTCGCCTTGGCCGCTGACGTAGCTGCTGCCCTAGTGGAATGAGATGTAAACACACTATCTAAATTATACGCTGACGTTGATACTAACCTGGTGGAATGAGTTATACAATCGTCAGTGTTAATATCTGTATAACCCAGAACCTGCTGCAGCCACCATGAAAAAAGTCTGAACCGACCTTCCTTTGTGTAGTTGTTTGTTAACTAATAAACAATGCTGATTCCATACTTTGGATTCTGGTGGCCTAGATAACATAGAAGTGAGACCGTGGGGTGTTCAAATGATCTACAATCATGCTACCCCTAGTCTACTCTGCTTGTGTAGACCAGAATGTAAATGTAATGGCACCTGCAGCCAATTCCATCCTATCTAGCCACAACGTTTGCAATGTTTGCCGTTGTTGTGCTGATATAAGTGTCATAACTAAGGATGTAGATGGAACCCCTTGGTGAAGTAATGTTCACACATTTTCAAAAACCAACTGCATAATCTTGTAGTGGGAGAACTTGTGTCGAGATCTTTTCACAACTCGATATCCGGGTTGGACCCGAGAGCGTAGCTCCCTTATGTTGCAGCTGTAGTGTCTCTATAACTGAATTATTGTCAATACCATTTAAAATGAGCTGGAAATGTCAGTAATCTGTACCGTATTAAATGTAACATTAACATTTAACAAAACACTTCTGATCCCCTCAATAGGAATGTACTGCTTTTTTGGGTGCTATCCCTGCACACTGCAGTGAGCACCTTCATGGCTTGATGTGATAACCTGAGGAAAAAGTCAATCCATTCAAAATGTGTAGGACAATAATTGTTTTACTGTGCAAAAGCCGGTCTCCTGAACCACAGTTTGAAACAGCAAGTTCTTGTTTTTTTGGCATAACCGTATACCGTTGTGTCATAATGCCTGATGAAGCAGGCAACATGGACGCTTGGCCAGTCCGACAGTGCGAACCCAAGCGAGGTCTTACTGACTGTTTTAAGACCCGGCTAATGAGGCAAAAAATGAGGAAGATATAAAGACCATTCCTCCTATTGAAGCGAGAAAGTATTTCTCCGCACTGTTGTGCCACATATTTTTTGCAATGAGTGAAAAACATGCATTAACATGATGAATATTCGATGAAGTATTGAATCATACTTCGAGATCCAACACTTATTCTGTGTTATCATCGATCTGAACTGGATGATACACCAGTGGCAAGGAAATTAATTACAGGATATTTTTCCCTTGATTATCATGTGACTAACATATGTCACCATCGTAGAGTAGCAACTTGAATTTGAGCATGTAGAATATGTATATTCGCTCAAAACCCCTTACTTGCATTTAGTGTATATATTTAGTTGATACCAACAACTGAAGAATTGGTAACTCATGCAATCTCCACTACCTTTGAGTAGGTGATGGTATTTGGATCTTCTCATCTTTGAATTCTAAACATCAGTTCATAATAACTGTGTAAGCTCACTAAATCAACATTTAGTGTACAGCTTTACCTGTAAAGGGTAAAACTAATTCATAGCGACCTGTGCTTAAACAATTATAACATTGTCAAATAGGGCTGAATGAGTCCCAGTAATTTCTTGACTGGGGACCAACGTCTGTGAGCCACTGACCCCACTGTCAGTGGCTCCAGCGTTGCTTCCTTGCCGTTCCAACGGCATCCCTGCAGGCTGGGGAGCCGCTGATCCCCCTGTCAGCGACTCTGCTTAAATTTCTTGCCGTTTTTACGGCATCCCTGCAGGCTGGGGAGCCGCTGATCCCCCTGTCAGCGACTCTGCTTAAATTTCTTGCTGGTTTTACGGCATCCCTGCAGGCTGGGGAGCCGCTGATCCCCCTGTCAGCGACTCTGCTTAAATTTCTTGCTGGTTTTACGGCATCCCTGCAGGCTGGGGAGCCGCTGATCCCCCTGTCAGCGACTCTGCTTAAATTTCTTGCTGGTTTTACGGCATCCCTGCAGGCTGAGGAGCCGCTAACTGCACTGTTAGCGGCTCCTTATCTCGCAACCCAATCCATTTTGCCGGTTTATCCGCATTTGCGGTCGGACTGGAATTTCCCCACAGTCCATAACCGGCAACTTGTCGGGCTGCGAAACTGGCAGGAAAAATCTCTGTAAAAAGAGGCTCCTGCCTAAAAGCCCCTGGTAAGTAAAAAACCAAACTTACCTTTTAAGTTTAACTTACCACCGGCAGGAGCTGTGTCCTGCCAGACTGGTGCTTGCGCCAATGCGGCTGACGTACTGGTGCGCATGCGGCCTGGCGAGCTTTCTTCACGGAATCACTCACGTGACTCCGAAGTAAAACCTTAGTTGAGGTGAATAATATTATGAGAATAGGACCTGCTTTGCTTAACAAAGAGTGTAGGAAGGAATTGCAGATGCTAGTTTAAACTGAAGATAGACACAAAAAGCTGGAATAACTCAGCGGGACAGGCAGCATCTCTGGAGAGAAAAGAATGGGTGATGTTTCGGATTGAGACCTTCAGACTGAAGAGGTTGAAAACCAGCCATATAGATGTAAAACACAATGACTGGAGATGTGTGTTATCCAACTAAGGGCAGAAATCAGAATCATGTGTTCATCTTTATTAACATGACACCATAATAAATATATTAAAGAAAAAATAATTTAATGGGGTGGCACAGCGGTTGAGTTGCTGCCTTACAGCACCACAGACCCAGATTTGATCCTGACTACGGGTGCTGTCTGTACAGAATTTGTACATTTTACTTGCGGAGTCACGTGAGTGATTCCGTGAAGAAGCCCCGCCAGAGCGCCTGCGCGTCATTACGTCAGATGCGTTTGGCGCACCAACAGGCTGGAGAGCGCAGCTCCACCAGCGATAAGTAATACACCCGCAGATAAGTGTTTTAAACGGTCTGCGGTTTACTAGGTCCCGTAAGGCTGGTTACAGGAGCCAGCAGGGACACTTCCAAAGGGAAAAAATATTAACAGAGAAAATAAGGCGAGTGTGTCGCCTATAAAGTAAAACCTACCCGCGGGGCTGCGGTCTGCGGGTGTACGCCGGCTTTGAGACGCCGACTTCAGAGCCGCCGGCAGTTCAGCCAGCGGCAGCAACTACGGTGCTTCAGAGCACTGAGGCCACTCCTGTCGGGAGGCAGGCCAAGAGTAAATTGTCCAGGCCTGTCGACTCTGATGAGTGAAGCCAGAAAGATTTTCCCCTTCCAAAAATAAAGGTTGGGGATGTCTGGACAACGTGGAACACTTCATAGATAAAATGATCAACCAGGAGGTGTTCCAGCTGGGGTTTTATACCCCAGGGTCCCCAGCAGCTTTTAGCAACCTCTAGTAGGTTTGTTACAAAACTTACCTTGAGCAGCGCTGCAGTTCTGCCGCTCCCCGTGTGCGCGACTTTGGCGCCTTTTGGAGGAGGGCGGGCTTAAAGTGCCGTTTTTCCACAGGCAGGGAAAATCAATCCATGTCGGGCGATTTCGTTGCGGAAGAAAAATCGCTCCGACATTTCATGAATGAAGGTATTTTTAAATTACTCTAAATTATTTATTAACTAGAGTAATTTAAAAATCACCTTCAAAAGCCATGAGCGCCGACAACGGGAAGGATTTTGAGTAGGGGAGGAAAAAAGGAAAATAGTGTATTTTTATATTAAAAGTTGGTTTTTCGGGAGGCTTTAATAACATTTTCATGTTGCGAAATGGGGTCCAAAAAAATGTATGAACAAACAGTATTTTTCATACCGACTTCACCCCTAACCCCAACGTTCCAATCCACCGCATTCCACTAAAACCCACTCGCTAGTTGATTTAAATGGCCATTAATTTACAGGAATCAAACACTAAATTCCTTCCATTTGGCCCAGAAATTCATGAAAATTAGATTTAAAAATTCTGATATATTGTGGATTATTGTGTGAATGTTATTTGGACACTTAGGCAATTTTAAAAAAGTTTATCTTTTCTTAAGAAATGGATAGATGTTTAGATCTACTCATTGAATTTTGTAATTAGCTACAATTAGATAACTAACTAATTATATGCTTTAATTTCAGGTAATCCAAGTAAGATTGTTTAATATTTGTTTCAGAATGCTTCAATCTATAATAACTGAAAATTTCATTGAGTTCTCTTAATTTTTAAGAAAGTTATGGGGTTTTAACTGTTCGAGATCACAGCTTTTGAGAAGTCAATTGAAAGGCAATGGGGAACAAGATGCTAATTTCCGAGTATGAAAATGGCCATAACTTTCTTAATACTGAAGATATGAAAGTGAATTAGGTGTCAAATTAAACTTCTTTTTATGCTTTATCTGATGGGATAAATTGCAGACTTGATTTTTAAAATCTCAAAATTTTGTAACATTGCTACCTCTAGCTGAGGTCCATATAGCAAAAGGGCTGTACACGTATGAAGGATAATATGCCTACGAGTCTGCATGGGGACCCATAACAGCAGCGCCTTTTTAAGGGCTGCATGATACCTCTCGTGAGCATGAGCTGGGAGAGCCAGGGCAGTATGAATCTGACCCTGAAGTTTGGTGTCACTGCTTATGTGCATACACCAAAGCATGAGCTATGCTCCAGGTTGGCCGGATGTGGCCAGCAATTTTGCCATACCTACCGGGAACTGGTGAAGCCATGGATGACAATCTGGCCAGCAATTTAATTATATGGCCTCTCAACAGCCCCAGGACTCCATAATGGAGGAAACTTCGCAAGAGCTATCAGACACCTGTTAACTGTGCATCGCTATTAAGGGTACGCATCATGAGGGCGCATGAGTTGAGACTGCAGAAAGTCCTAAAAACTGGTTGGAGCAGGAATAATGACGTTTAGGCAATTGGCACCACTATCAAAACACAGCAGGATATGGTCCCTGCTGTGTAATGCCCATTTTGAAAATTAATTATTCACGAAATAGCCATCAAGCCTACGCTCAGCCCACGGTTCACAGCCTTGCGCAGAGCCTCTAATATCCAGGAAAAGACCTGGACGATGAGGCAAAAACAATCGGCCTCATCAAAACTCATCCTGAGACCAGGATGCCGCCTCAAAAACCATATCCTTTCAGAACAAGAAGGGCTCATTGAACTAGAGACAATGGTGCAGGTCAAGGACCAAGCCGGGTGACCCCAGCTACACATATCGCTCTTCGGGGTTTGGCTAAGATCAAGTGTAGCATCTGTTCTTATCAGTTTAATATCTGATACATCCCTTACCTAGGGACCAAAACATTGGCAGCTCCAATGCACACCCCAAACAGGGCCAGGAGACCGAGGAATCCAGCAACCATGAAGGTACAAGTACTGGACTAGTCCAGGATATATCCTCTAGAGATCAGTCACCGGTCGGGGGTAGGTTGCAATTGTTCTATGATACATGGTGCTGCATAACATCAGATCTATTCATACTGGACTGTATCCGGGGGTCTCAAATGGGGTTTATCTCGGAAGTACACCACCCGAAGCAGTGTGTCATATGGAACTGTATCTACGGCATGAAATCACAGAGTTTTGAAATCTTCACGGAATCACTCACGTGACTCTGAAGTAAAATAGTAAGATTAAATGAGAACTTACCAGTTTGAAGTTTGATCTTTATTTTATGAGGAGTTACGGTGAGCAATTACGTGCCCTCCGCTCCCGGCACTCATAATCGCAAAGATTATCTGGTAGTTCTAGTCTTCTGAGTCTTACTATATCACTTAGATTGTGATCACTAGTTCCTGTGATTTCACGCCGCTGCTTTGAAGATTGGAGCATAGGCGCTCTGGCGGGGCTTCTTCACGTAATCGCTCACCGTCAAACCCAGAAGAGCGATACGTGTAGCTGGGGTCGCCCGGCTTGGTCCTTGACCTGCACCATCGTCTCTAGTTCAATATTTTGTTGGCAGCCCTGATACCAGCATCTGTTGTTCCTTCCTGCACATTCTCCCATCAGACCCCAAGCTGTACCTTGCAGATGGCGGTACGGTTTTGGGATATCAGGGGGTGAGTCACTCTCTGCAAGGCTGCCAGGCTCTCTCTGTCCATGTAGCCTCATTATTTATGTGGAGTAGACAAAGTGTTAAAGAAGGAACTGCAGATGCTGGAGAATCGAGGGTTACACAAAAAGCTGGAGAAACTCAGTGGGTGCAGCAGCATCTAAGGAGCGAAGGAGATAGGCCAAAGTCAAAGTCAAAGTCAAACAAACTTTATTGTCATTTAGAAATACATTGATATATGCAGTTCCAAACGAAATTACGTTGCATTTGGCTCCCTGTGCAACACAATAAATTAACCGAAGGATAGGTATGTATGAAAAGGATAAATAGACAATAGTGGCAGCCCATTTACATGGCATTCAGGAGTCTGATGGCTCGTGGGAAGAAGCTGTTGCGGAACCTTGATGTTCTGCTCCTTATGCTGCGATATCTTTTTCCCGAGGCGACGTTTCCGGTCGAGACCCTTCTTCTTTATGTAACCCTCATTATTTATGTGATTGACCCAGTTGAGTTTGTGGTCAATGATGCCCCAAGGATACTGTTAGCAGGAAATCAAAGATGGTAATTGAATGTCAAATGTAGATGATCAGGCTCACTCACATGAGGGGGGTCATAGTCTAGCACCATGTTAGCTGCCACACATCCAGCACCCCTCGTCCAACTGTCACCTGGTTTACTTTACAGATACAGCACGGAAACAGGCCCTTCGGCCCACCGAGTCCGCGCCGACCAGGGCTGGGTGAGGGGGGAGGGTTTATGGGGGCGGGGGGTAGTGAACGCTAGAGTTCCTGCTGGGAGTTTGCCTACTGTGAGCTGCGCTCTGCAACTCCCGCTCGGTTCCCGGGGACAGGTCTGGGAAACGGGACGAGCGGCTGTTGGAGGAGCGGAGCCTTTCCGAGCGCTTCCAGCAGGCGGAGCTCCGGCCATGCGAATGGAGCGGGCGGCGGCTCCCGGGTGTGGGGGTCCCGGGGTGGCAGGGTGATGGTCCCGGGGTGGGGGCGGGGGTCCCGGGGTGGGGGCGGCAGGGCGGGGGTCCCGGGGTGGGGGGGGGGTCCCGGGGTGGGGGCGGCAGGGCGGGGGTCCCGGGGTGGGGGGGGGGGTCCCGGGGTGGGGGGGGGGGTCCCGGGGTGGGGGGAGGGTCCCGGGGTGGGGGCGGGTGTCCCGGGGTGGGGGGGGGGGCCCGGGGTGGGGGAGACAGGGCGGGGGTCCCGGGGTGGGGGGGGGGGTCCCGGGGTGGGCGGGGGTCCCGGGGTGGGGGGGGGCCCGGGGTGGGGGGAGGGTCCCGGGGTGGGGGGGGGGGCCGGGGTGGGGGGAGGGTCCCGGGGTGGGGGGGGGGGGGTCCCGGGGTGGGGGGGGGGGGGTCCCGGGGTGGGGGGGGGTCCCGGGGTGGGGGCGGGGGTCCCGGGGTGGGGGAGACAGGGCGGGGGTCCCGGGGTGGGGGGAGGGTCCCGGGGTGGGGGGGGGGTCCCGGGGTGGGTCCCATAACCCCCCTCCCAATCAGTCTGAAGAAAGGTTTCCACCCAAAATGTCACCAATCCTCATTTTCCAGAGATGCTGCCTGACCTGCTGAATTACTTCAGCACTTTGTGTCACGTGACAGCCAATCTTCCCTGTCCCGCCTGCAACTGGTCCAAAATGCCGCAGCGCGACTCCGGACAGGCACCCGAAAAAGGGACCACATCACCCCGATCCTGGCCTCTCTCCACTGGCTCCCTGTGCGGTTCCGAATAAATTTCAAGATGCTCCTTTATGTCTACAAAGCCCTTAACGGGCTTGCCCCCACCTACATCAAAAATCTGCTTATCCACCACACCACCTCCAGGTCCCTCAGATCGTCCGACTTGGGGTTACTGATCATCCCGGTCTAGGCATAAGCTCAGGGTTTGCGGTTGCAGCTCCAAGACTGTGGAACAGCATCCCTCTTCCCATCAGAACTGCCCCCTCCTTCAACTCCTTTAAGTCGAGACTAAAAACTCATCTTTACTCTCAAGCCTTTCTTGGCGTCCTCTGAGGGAGGGCTATATGTGTGTATTTATGTATGTACTAAATCTATGAACTACTGTTGTATAACATTAGTACCTCCACCAATGTAAAGCACTTTGGCCAACGAGAGTTGTTTTTTAAATGTGCTATTGAAATAAAAGTGACTTGACTTGACGACTTTCGTGAATCATCCAACATCTGCAGTTACTTATTTGACAATGCCTTACAAATTTGGGGGTGGGGGGTGGGGTTAGCTACAAAGACGGGTTGGACAAACTTGGATTGTTTTCTCCGGAACGCCGTAGGTTGAGGGGAGACCTGATAGATGTATATGGAATTATGAGGGTCACAGATAGGGTAGACAGTCAGAACCTTTTTCCCAGGGTGGAAAAGAGAGCATAGCTTTAAGGTGAGAGGGGCAAAGTTTTAGGGAGATGTGAGTGTTGGGTGCCTGGAACCAAGGTGGTGTGGAGGCAGATACAATAGCGGTATTCAAGCAGCGTTTAGATAGGCACATGGATATGGAGGGGTATGGATCATGTGCAAGCAGATGAAGTTAGTCTATCATGGGATTTTGTTCAGCAGAGACATTGTGGGCTGAAGGATTTCTTCCTGTGTTATATTTTTCTACGTTGCGTGCTGTGCCACCGACTTTCCCATCAGTTGAAACAGTTTCTCCTGATTTCATTAAAATCTTGCATGATTGGTAATCTCTCCAGTAAATCTCCTCTCAACCTTCTCTGCTCTGATGTGAACACAGCCCTCATATAAATACGCCCTTCACTGCTTCTTTATATTAACTTTGTCTTTCATTAATCTAATGTGTTAGGCACTGTATATTAGTTCCACTATGGTAACACTGAAATTCCTATTTTCTGCTCTCCGTATCTTCCCTTTTGCCCTCTTTATCTCAGGCGACACGGTGGCGCAGCGGTAGAGTTGCTGCATTGCTGCGCTGGAGACCCAGGTTTGATACTGACTGTGGGTGTTGTATGTTCTCCCTGTGACTGCGTGGGTTTTCTCCAGGTGCTCCAGTTTCCATCCACGTTCCGAAGACTTGCAGGTTAATTGGCCTCTGTAAATTGCCTCAACAGTATAGGATGCAAAAGTACTAGTGCGAAGGGGTGATCGATGGTCGGCATGGATTCGGTGGGCCATAGGATTTGTTTCCATACCATATCTCTAATCTAGGCTAAACTATTGTATTTGAGGTTGACTTGATTGTATTTATGTGTGGTATATCTTATCTGATTGGATAACATGGAAAACTAAACTTTTCATTGTACCTGGGCACCCGTGACAATAATGAACCCATATCTAACCTGAAGATTGAAGCATCTCCACTGTCGGTCCACACAATCCAAACCAGCACTGATATTTTTCTTGAAGTGTTTGTGTGGAATTACGAGGTGTATTGAAGCTTTAGTCACCCCTCTCGGTTTCAATAGAGGTTTCATGAGTTCCTCGGCTTTCATTTGAAAATACAAAGCGAAGCATTTTCTTGCAGCCTGAAGCCAGTTTTCACTCCATCATTCCAGTCGCTGTGGCCAGGAATCTGCACGTCACAGTCTGGGTCATTCACTGAAGAGTCACGGATCAGTTCTCATCTGAGTGAGGGGTCGGAGTGAATGGAGGAGATCACCAGCTGCCACCTGGAAGCGTGGGGTCACCAGGCTGTGTGGGACACTCGATCACTGTGACCCTGCCTCATCGGTTGCTGGAAACGTGCCTTGGAGACGCCCCCTCCTTGCATCCTCCGGCACAGGAGAGGGGTTGAAGCCTGTGGTTGATCAGCCATGATCATATTGAATGGTGGGACAGGTCCGAGTGGCTGAATGGCCTGCTCTTGCTGCTCTAGTGTTATTGTGAGTGGTGATGGGCCTCGCCTGGTAAGGTGCTCATGGCGGGCAGTTGAGTGAGTCCGCATTCCTGCTCACAGCTGCCTCTAGGCACCGTGGAAGGACATACCCATCATGGAGATGAATCTCCACTGCCAAACCACCAGTGAACCTGCCCTCTTGCATAACTGAATTGGCCCCTTGTATTCTTTGCCCTGATGCATCCTGATTGCCGGAGACTGCGGCTTCAGTAAACAGCCTGGGCCATGGGACCTGTATCTACTGTGTCCTACTGTGGCAATGGAAGTTCAGCACATCCTTGTCCACACCAGCTGTCTGCTGGACATCACCACAGGTGGCAGAGCGGTAGAGTTGCTCTGTTACAGCGCCAGAGAGGCGGGTTCAATCCTGACTACCAGTGCTGTCTGTACGGAGTTTGTACGATCTCCCCGTAATCACATGGGTTTTCTTTGGGTGCTCCGGCTTCCTCCCACACCTCAAAGATGTACAGTTTTGTAGGAAAACCGGCTTCTGTAAAATTGTAAATTGGCTCTAGTGTGCAGGATAGTGCTACTGTACAGGGTGATCACTGGTCGGCACCGAATCAGTGGGCTGAAGGGCCTGTTTCCCTGGCGTAATTCTAAAGTCTAACCTACAGATAAGAGGCAGCTAGAGCGCTTTGGAGTCCAATTGAGAATGAAAGGGAAAGAAATCTCAGATATTAGATACATAGATACATAGAAAATAGGTGCCGGAGGAGGCCCTTCGAGCCAGCACCGCCATTCATTGTGATCATGGCTGATCGTTCCCAATCAATAATTCCTACTTTTCCCCATATCCTTTGATTCCACTAGCCCCTAGAGCTCTATCTAACTCTCTCGTAAATCCATCCAGTGATTTGCCCTCTGTGGCAGGGAATTGCACAAATTCACAACTCTCTGGGTGAAAAAGTTTTTTCTCACCTCAGTCTTAAATGGCCTCTCCTTTATTCTAAGACTGTGGCCCCTGGTTCTGGGCTCTCCCACATTGGGAACATTTTCCCTGCATCTAGCTTGTCCAGTCCTTTTATAATTTTATATGTTTCTATAAGATCCCCCCTCATCCTTCTAAACTCCAGTGAATTCAAGCCTAGTCTTTTCAATCTTTCCTCATATGACAGTCCCATATTGCAAAGAGAAGCAAATTAGATGGACTTCACAAACAGCTGGGTAGACCTGGGGCCAAGTGAAGAACGGGGTGAATCAAATTCTCAGCTTTCATTAAGAAAGTCGATGAAGCATTGTTTGTCTCGTCCACTACAACTTGGAGACTGTGCGCTGGAGTCCGGCTGACCTGCCAACCCAGCTTTGTAACGTTCACCTGCATTAGGAGCGGCACGGTGGCGCAGCGGTAGAGTTGCTGCCTGGCAGAGCCAGTGACCCGGGTTTGATCCTGACTCTACGGGTGCTGTCTGTATGGAGTCTGTATGTTCTCCCTGTGACCACGTGGATTTTCTCTGAGTGCACCGTTTTTTTCCACCACTCGAAAAACGTGCAGGTTTGTAGGTTAATTCTCTCCGGGAAAATGATAAATTGTCCCCCTAGTGTGCAGGATAGTATTGGAGGGGAGAATGGGGATGAGAGAGAAAGATAGATCAGCTATGATTGAATGGCGGTGTGGACTTGATAGGCCGTATGGCCTAATTCTGCTCCTTTCACAATGAACTTTTGATTCCAAGATTAACCCTTATCTGCCTGCATATAATGCATAACCCTCCATTTCCTGTATATCCATGTGCCTATCCAAAAGTATTTGTAATGCTACAGTAGTGTCTGCCTCAACCACCATCCTTGGCAGTGTGCTCCACACACTCACTCCTCTCAGTGTAAAACAACCCGTTCCTCCCATCTCCTTTAAACTTTGCCAAATGTTGTATGTTCTTTATCATGAAAACGGCCACCCTAGGCAGAAACCACAAGGCTCTTGGAAAGCCCTGCAGTTGTGAAGTGAGCGAATGCAAATGGAACAGTTCCCATTCCCTGAAGGTAGACACAAAATACTGGAGTAACTCGGCGGGACAGGCAGCATCTCTGGAGAGAAGGAATGGGTGACGTTTCCACCCGAAACGTCACCCATTCCTTCTCTCCAGAGATGCTGCCTGTCCCGCCGAGTTACTCCAGCATTTTGTGTCGCTCTTTGATTTAAACCAGCATCTGCAGGGTGGAGCTGAATCTGTGAGACTCAGCAAGGATGGAGCTGCCAGGCTGGAAAGTTGGATTGTACACGTCACATATCCTGTTGCCAACGGCAACCACTTCCTCAGACTGGGTTCAGAGTCTGTCAGCTGTACTCCACGTGATGAGGACAGATTCTCCTGGCTGGTGAGCCATGTTATAGTTCTGGCCACCGTGTTATAGTTCTGGGCACTGTGTTATAGGAAAGATATTGTCAAGCTTGAGAGGGTTCAGAAAAGATTGTTACGAGTATGTTGCCAGGACTAGATGGTGTGAGCTATAGGGAGAGGTTGAGTAGGCTGGGTCTCTATTCCATGGAGCGCAGCAGGATGAGGGGAGATCTTATAGAGGTGTACAAAATCATGAGTGGAGTTTGCCCAGAGTAGGGGAATCATAAGTTCAAGGTGAAGGGGAATAGATTTTATAGAAATCTGAGTAACTTTTTCCCACAATGGGTGGTGGGTGTATGGAACAAGCTGCCAGAGGAGGTAGTTGAGGCTGGGACTATTCCATCGTTTAAGAAACAGTTAGACAGGTACATGGAAGGACAGGTTTAGGGGGACATGGACCAAGCGCAGACAAGTGGCACTAGTGTAGCTGGGACATTGTTGGCCTGTGTGGACAAGTTGGGCCGAGGTGCCTGTTTCCACACTCTATGACAGAAAGCGAATGGTTCGATGTGAGAAAATACGGACCCACAGCTGCCTGCTCATACACAAAGGGACACGGAGTGCTGGAGTAGACTCAGCAGGTCAGGCAGCAACTCTGGAGAACACAGAGAGGTGACGTTTCAGGTGGAGTCTCTTCTTCAGGATGATAGTACAGGTGGAGATAAGCTGAAAGGGGAGACGCAGGACACAGCGTGGCGGGTGAAACTTTGGTGGGCTACGGGCGAGGGAGGTGTTTGATGGACAGAAAGTAGCAGGGGCAAAATGACGAATAGGTGGGAGTCCAGGTGAGACACGGGGGAGGGGGAGAAAGTGGGAGGGGTGGGGGAGAAAGGAGGGTGTGTGTGGATTAGTTGGAAGTTACCAAAAATGGAAGAATTCAACGTTCAAACAATGATTCAATCGTGCTTTTATTATCACATGTGCAAACACAGAGTGCAATTCTTTTCTTACAGTCCACTAGAGTTGTGCCATACCTAAGCACATCCCCGATTCCAATGTGCAAATTGTACAAATCAGTCCACTGAGACAGAATGCAAGAGGCGCCATGTTTTGCCGCCATTTTCAAAGTCCAGTCTAGTTGTTGCGATTGGGTGCCCGGTCCAGCTGTGCCTCTGGTTTGCGTGTGGCCTCGCTCTGGCAAAGGAGGGGGGGCCATGGAATAGTTTGAGCATCTGCCCTGGCATTGTCAAAGCAGAGAGCTGCCCCTGGAACCATCCTTGGAATGGAAAGAACTGTCGCCAAGCCAACTGCCCCCAAACCGTTTGAAATTGGCATGACATGAGAATTAAGGGACAAAAGTTTAGGGGTAACATGAGGGGGAACTTCTTTACTCAGAGAGTGGTGGCTGTGTGGAATGATCTTCCTGCAGAAGTGGTGGCGGCAGGATCGATTTTAACATTTAAAAGTAAAGTGGATAGGTGTATGGACGGGAAGGGAATGGAGGGGTATGGTCTGAGTGCAGGTAGATGGGACTAGGGAAAAATAAATGGTCAGCACGGACTGGAAGGGCTGAGAAGGCCTGTTTCCGTGCTGTAATTGTTAAATTGTAAACATGAAATGTGGAAACACACACCTCCAGATTCAGGGAGAGTTTCCTCCCAGCTATTAGCAGGCAACTGAATGGTCCTCTCATCAGCTAGAGGCCAGTTGTAACCTCCCTCATTGGAGACCTTTGAACCATCTTTGATCAGACTTTATTGGACGTCAATGTTATATCTTTGCACCGAACACTTTAACCTTTATCTGTGCACTATGGACGTCTAGATTAGTTTAGTTTAGACATACAGCGCAGAAACCGGCCCATTGGCTCACTGAGTCTGCGATTCCCGCACACCCCAAGGACGTACAGGTATGTAGGTTAATTGGCTTGGTAAATGTAAAATATGCCCTAGTGTGTGTAGGATAGTGATAAAATGCGGAGATCACTGGTTGGCGCGGACCCGGTGGGCTGAAGGGCCTGATTCCGCGCTGTATGTCCAAACTAAACTAACACGATCCTACACACACTAGGAACATTTAACATTTATACCAAGCCAATTAATCTACCAACCTGTGCTTGAAGTGTGGGACAAAATCGAGGATCCCGGAGAAAACCCACGCAGGTCACGGGGAGAACGTGCAAACTCCTCACAGACAGCACCCGTTGTCAGGATCGAACCTGGGTCTCTGGCACTGCAAGGCAGCAGCTCTACCGCTGCACCACCATGCTGCCCAAAATTGTATTCATGCATAATCTTTTCTCTGACTGGATAGCATGCAAACAAGAGTTTTTCACTGTACCTAGGTGCACGTGACGATAACAAACTCAACTAGATCTGGCATTCATATTTCTGTAAGGCTTCACTGGGTTTCAAATACAAACGTGAGGAGAGATTTAATTCTACATTGCTCTGCAGGAGGGCCAGGAAGGCAGCTCGAACTATACTGTACCGCACCACACTGCACCACACCGCACCACACCACACTGTACCGCCACACACTGTACCGCCCCATACTGTACCGCCCCACACTGTACCGCCCCACACTGTACCGCACAGGAAGGCAGCTCGAACCACACTGTACCACACCGCACTGTACCGCCCCGCACTGTACCACACTGTACCACACCACACTGCACCACACCACACTGTACCGCCCCACACTGTACCGCCCCACACCGTACCGCACAGGAAGGCAGCTCGAACCATACTGTACCGCACCACACTGCACCACACCGCACCACACCACAATGTACCGCCCCACACTGTACCGCCCCACACTGTACCGCCCCACACTGTACCGCCCCACACCACACAGGAAGGCAGCTCGAACCATACTGTACCACACCGCACTGTACCGCCCCGCACTGTACCACACCACACTGCACCACACTGTACCGCCCCACACTGTACCGCCCTGCACCACACCGCACAGGAAGGCAGCTAGAACCGTACTGTACCACACCACACTGTACCACACCACACTGTACCACACTGTACCGCACTGAACCACACTACTGTACCACACTGTCCCACTCCACTGTACCACACTGTACGGCACTGTACGGTACCACACTGCACTGTACCACACTGCACCCATTTGATTTCATGCTCTCCCTGTGTCTGATGCTGGGGTGGAGCTGAGGTTGGGGGTGAGTGGCTGGGTCTGGGTGATCCAGGTCTCAGGTGGTCTTGGCCGGGGTGCGTGGCACTGGGGAAGCAGGGAGACGGGGCCAGGCTCCCTCGTCGCGTGGCGGTGGCGTTGATTTGATTCTGGGGGCGAGGTGTTAATTGGTAACAGCCTGGCAGAGGTAGTGAGCATTAGGTAATGTCTACAATCACTGCCATCTGTGAGCAGATGGAAACAACAATAACTGAAGGCAGCTCCAGCGAGTCAATGTTTCCCTTCAGGGAAAGTCCTTGTTAATCGTTTGAGCAGGGAGAATAGAGTTCTGATATGCGAACACCAAACGGCTCTGGTTCTCCGCTGCCTGGCCTCTCCCAGCCACCACAATTCAAGTTCACATTTATTGCCACATGCACCAATTAAGGTTGAGTGGAATGTGATTTACCATGCAGCCAAACAAACAAAAGAGCACAATACACACTAGAATACAACATGAACATCCACCACAGTGGAATCAACGTTCTTCACCGTGGAGGAAGGCAACAACTTTCTCTGTCCTCCTCCTTTGTTCATCCGTGGTCGGGGCCATGGACTCTCCGCAGTCGCCGCTACGGACGGCCCGATGTACAGGCCCTCTCGTCGGGATGGACGGACACTCTGCGGCTTGGAGGTCCCGAATCGGCCGCTTCCTACTGGAGACTTGAGATGAGAAGGAATTTACTTGAATTTACATCTCCTACTTGAGATGAGAAGGACTTTTTTCACACAGAGAGTGGTGGGTCTCTGGAATTCTCTGCCACAGAGGGTAGTTGAGGCCAGTTCATTGGCTATATTTAAGAGGGAGTTAGATGTGACCCTTGTGGCTAAGGGGATCAGAGGGTATGGAGAGAAGGCAGGTACGGGATACTGAGTTGGATGATCAGCCATGATCATATTGAATGGCGGTGCAGGCTCGAAGGGCCGAATGGCCTACTCCTGCATCTAATTTCTATGTTTTCTATGTCTAAGTACACGATTGTGTTCCCCGACCTTTTGTGTTCCTCATTACAAACACCAGCTTGCATTTATGGTACCATTGATAGGATTTGCAGCACGCAAACAGGCCATTCGGCCCAAGTCATTGCTACTAGCATTTGTTCCCCACATGCTCACAGTTGTTCTAAATTGCATCGGGGACCTGGGGTAGTGGCTGTTGCCATGTATGAAACAAATTATCTCTCAGGTCGCTATTAAAGTCCCCCCCCAACCCTCACCAGAAGGCCGTGAGTGAGGGGATGCGAGATCCAGTCACAAGTAAAGCATGCAGATTCCGGGCAGACAGCACAGGAGATTAGGATTGAACCCAGGTCTCTGGCGTTGTACAGGGAACCACAGTTAGGGTGGGTTCATGGACACGCCTGGTCCACCTGTAGATGTCCGGGAGGAATCTGTGTGCATGGGATGTGCGAGGTTGGTGCCAGCCCCTCTTTCAATATGTGAAGGGTCTGCTCCTCAGATGCTGCAGCTGCTGACACTTCAGCCCTGCTCTTCATATCGCCAGGCAACCCGTGCGGAGCGGGATGGGTCTGTCCATGCGGGATCTCCTGGTGGCTTTGCTCCTGGGCCTGGATAGGCTGGCCATTCATGGGCCATGGTGGGGTGGGGGGGGGGGGGGGGGGAGAGAGGACTGATGAGGGCCGACTGTCTGCCCCTCTTCCGGCCTTGCGTCCGGTTCCAGGTGTTCCTAGAGTGGGGACTCAAGTTTAACGTGTTGATTTGATACATGCTTGTATGTATATTTAGTTTAGGTTGGCGTAGGGGCTCCATGGTGGTGCAGCGGTAGAGCTGTTACCTAACAGCGCCAGAGACTCGGGTTTAATAATGATTACGGGTGCTGTCTGTACGGAGTTTACACATGGGTGCTCCAGTTTCCTCCCACGCACCAAAGACGTGCAGGTTTGTAGGTTAATTGGCTTCTGTAACATAAATTGCCCCTAGTGTTTGTAGGATGGCGTTAGTGTAAAGGCGGGCTGAAGAGCCCGTTTCCGCGCTGTATCTCTAAACTAGAACTGTATTAGTTATCTTTTCATCATAATAAACTTACTTTTGTAAAACAAAATGCACTGTGATTTCTCTGCACACTGTCAGTGCGCTCCCCATCCCTCTCTCCGCATCGAGGCATTCCCCCTCCCCCAGCTGCTCGGTGGAATGGCAGGCAGCACGGGGATGCCGATGCAACACCAGAGGCCCAGGTTCAATCCTGACCTCCGGCGCTGTTCATGTGGAGTCAGCATGCTCTGCTTGGGGTTTCCCTTCCACCCTCCCGGTGAAACGGGAAAGATTTAATAGGATCCCGAGGGGGAACTTTTATTGCACAAATCGTGTATGGAACGTGCTGCAGGAGGAGGTACAGTAACATCTACCAAACATTTGGTCTGGTACATGGGTAGGACAGGTTTAGAGTGATAAGAGCCAAACGCGGGCAGGTGGAGCTAGTGTAGATGAGTTTGATGAAGGGTCTCGATCCGCAATGTCACCCATTCCTTTTCTCCAGAGATGCTGGCTGACCCGCTGAGTTACCCCAGCTTTTTGTGTCTATCTTATTGTAGATGGGACATGTTGATCGGCGTGGGTAAGGGACCAAAGAGCCTGTTTGCACACTGCATCACTCCATGACTATGACTCTATGATCTTCGGGGAAAGGCAGAACAGGTTAGAGGGGCCAAATGGCCTACTTCTGCCCTATTCCTTGTCTGAGAGGGATGATGATTGTTGTCCTGAAAGCAATAACAAAGTGCTGGAGGGACTTGGTGGGTCGGGCAGCATCTGTGGAGGGAAATAGACAGACAACGTCTCGGGTCGGGACCCTTGTATTCCTGAAAGGATGGTGGGAGCCAATTCAGTCATAATATTAAATGGGCCCAGATCCCATTTCCCCACCACCTGGCCACACTCAGTCTGATGCGTTTGTCTGTGTCCTCCAGTTAGTGATGCACCCTCTGCACAGTTACCTTCCCTCCGTTATACCTGCGACCACATCAAGGGCAACCTCACTTGATGGTCCTAATCATTTCCCTCCCTCTTTCTCCCTCTCCCTCTCCCCCACTCTCTCCCTCACTCCCCCTCTCTCTCTCCTCTTCCCCTTTCTCCCCCCCCTCTCCCCATGCCCCTCTCTCCCTCCCTACACACTCCTTTTCACTCTCATTCTCTAACCCTGTCGCCTTCTCTCTCCCTCTCATTTATTCCTTATCTCTCTCTCTCTCTCTCTCTCCCATTTTGTCCCCCTCTCTCACCCGCTGTCCCATTTTCCCTCTCCCTTTCTGTATCTCATCACCTCTCTCCTGCCCACTGCCTGTCTGTGTGTGTGTGTCTCTCACAGTCTCCCCTCAGCCTGACTGCATGCAGCAGGTTTGAGGTGTTGCATGCCAATGAGTTGCTGGCAAGCTGCGAGCCTGCGCTGGTTATCTGCTTTGCCAGTGAAGGGGGAGCTGAGATCATTTGATGTTGCTTGCCGTGGCTTTCAAGAGAAAATCTGATTATTGCGGGAGGTGATGTGGGATCTGGAGCACGCGGGAAACAGCAGGCAGGTGCTTGCAGCCCAGTCACCAGTGTACCCCCCTGTTCCAGTTACCCTCGGGGGGGGGGGGGGGGGGGAGTGAATAGGACACTCCATGGGAAGAAGCTGGCCAGTGGGTGTGGATGGGGAGGGGTGGTGGGGTGGGTTGGGTTTGAATGGGGAGGGGGTTTGAGGTAGGTTTAGATGGAGGTGGAGGGTGGGGTGGGTTTCGATGTGGAGGGGGGTGGGTTCAGGTGGGTTTATATGAGTGGGGTATTGGTGAGGTTGGTGTGGGAGCTAATGAGGTGGGGAGTGGCTGGCCAAAAGCGGAACCACTGTAGTGGAAGTGGACGACCCTTTTAAAGGTTGCTGCTCTCTTTTAGGCCGTGGGTTCCAGTAACACACCATGTGACCCACCTGATGCTCTCTCCCCCCCACCCACCCCCCCCACCCACTCCCCCCCCCCCCCCCCCACGCCCACTCCGCCATTCCATCATGGCTGATCCATCTCTCCCTCTCAACCCCATTAGCTGGGGGTGGCAGCATTAAACATGTGCAACACGAGCCGGCCCGTCACCTCCCACAGCCTCTCTACACGCACGGTATCTGCCACCAGCCCAAGTGAATCCCAGCAGCATCCACGTCCCACCCCACAGCCGTCTAGGAGCCCTGCTATTGTCAGCGCCGCCCTCCTAAAGGGCCTGTACCATTTAGGCGATTTTTTAGGCAACTGTGGGGACAGTCACTGTCGCAGTGTGATGCCCCGGAAAAAACGGCTTTTTGCACCCACCCCACGACAATGTCCGCGACAAGCTAACACCTAATCGACGACAAGCTACGACAACCGGTGACACAACTCCTCCCGACTTGGGACATCCACCTACGGCCACACCTACAACAACCTTCGACCACACAGGCGGTAACCTACGACACCCGGTCAACCTACCTCCACCAGCGACAACCTACAACAACCTACGACCCTGTCGGCGCCAAATGAAGACAACTGAAGACTTCTCTTGACGCCGGAACTGTCTCCGGTTGACGTAGGTTGTCGCCAATGGAATTCACCGAGGTCATGACCCGGCGAAAACCAACGTCACCTGGCATCATCCTGGCGACAACCTACGACAGGAGAAGACAGGCAACGTCAAGCCCACTGTCGTCGAAAGGTTTTGAACATTTCAAAATCCAAGAAATAAGTGAAGACACTTGAGGAGACCGCTCACGACAATACAGGCGTCACGCCGCGACCATGTGACGACCCTGTCGCCGAAAAAAATCGCCTAAGTGGGACAG
Source organism: Raja brachyura (assembly GCA_963514005.1). Next base: position 97,997,879 of record OY740785.1, on the reverse strand, counting down.
GCCCTTGAGGCTTGCTCCATGTACCTGTTTCTCCAAAGGGCCCCATCCTGACTTACGATTGTCAACGTGACGTGCCAGCTGCCCCACTTAATCGGTGCCAGTCTTATCACGTATAGCGAAAGCAGCAGCAGCGTGAATCAAGGATTGCGTGGCTTGTCCCAGCCCCACACTCACAACAAGCAGCAGATTCACAATTTGTAACACTATATTCTGTACTCTGGTTATTTTTCTCTTCACACTCCCTGTTGTACTTGTGTGTGGCTTGACTGTGCTCACGTGTGGTGTACTCTGACCGGGAAGCACACGGAACAAAGCTTCTCACTGTGACAATAAGAAACCAATACCAAATACCCTTCTGTTTCCAGGAGGGTATCAGTGGAGGTGAGCGAGGCCTGTATTTCCAGAGGATTTCCTGTATTATCACAGCCCATGCCCACACCCATCAGTGCCCCTCTGATGGCAACATCCTACCAACTACTAGAGAGAGAGCAGTCCTAAGCTACTATCTACGTCAGAGCTTCTTAAACTATTTCAGTGTCACTATCACTAAATTTCATTCACCCTCGACTACAATTTCTTATGTTTTTTGGTAATTTTCGTCTTATTCTCCCTTCAATAAAATATATAATTTTATATATCATTTATTTTGTCACATGAGCAAAAAACATAAATTAACTAATTTCTTAAGTATTTATTTTATTCAACTTTTTGAACATCCTAAAAATATGAAAAGAAAACTAGGAGTGAAAAATAAAAGTTTAATTACCACTGGAGTTGGAAAATCATTCTATAAGAATGATTTTAAAAAAAACATTCCAACGTTTAAACACTGGGCTTCAGCTGCATCCTACCCTTTCGGGCTTTGATTACTGCAGTTTGTTTCTTGGAAAACGAGCTCAAAAAACCACGGAGTATTTGATTTAATATATTAGTATCCAACTAATATAACTTTCTATAACTCTCTTCGACGAAAGCTCACACTGCCACCAAATATCAACTTTGGTAGCTAAATTGCTACACAAAGTAAAGTTACAGTTCAACAGTTGCCTACGGCGATCCTCCAGTATTGCCATTTATAAATTTATCATCCCACTAGTTCGTCTGGTCTTCCCTAAAAGGTTATATTACAGTAAATTTGGGAAATATCCTGCGACTTTGAAATTAGAAATCCATAGGTAGAGAGAAAAAAACCATATCAAATTTTCAGCTCCACTGCCATTAAAACCAATAAGAGCTTACTAATCACTTTAATGGCAATGCCTTTAAGTATAGAAAAAAGATATAAATATCTGAATAAATTAAGTCGTTCACCCTTCATTCACCCCTCTAGTTTCATTCACCCCAAAATAATTTCATTCACCCTTGGGTGAACCATTCACCAGTTTAAGACGCACTGATCTACATCGTTGATAGTCAGACTATCTTTGATCAGACTTGACTGGATTTTATCTTGCACTAAACGTTATTCACATTATCCCCTTTATTCTGTATCCGTACACAGTGGATGGCTCGATTGGCTTTCTGCTGACTGGTTAGCATACAAAAAAAAGCTTTTCTTTTTATTTATTTATTTTTTTAATTAGAGGCAGGTACATGTCGTATTGAAAACATTTCATGTATATCATTCCTATATTATCGATTGATATTAACATATTTTGTTTTATATAGATAGAAAATAAGAAAGGGGGAAAAAAAGAGGAAAAAGCATGATAAAGAAGAATGGAATCATTTACTAAAAATACAACATTGGAGATAAGTTCGTAAATTATAAAGTATAACTTTTCATCTAATCCTTGATTTGAGCTTCAGTCAGGTTCTCGTGCCAAACCAGTCTGCCCCTTCAAATAGACAATAAATGGAGACCATATTCTGATAAAAAGTTCTTGTTTGTCCATTAAGACAAGTCTAGTTCTTTCCAAATGTAAGGTCTCCGACATTTCCGTAATCCACATTTTAATTGTGGGGGTTATAGGGTCTTTCCATAATTTTAATATGAATCTTTTCCCAGTTATTATACTATAATCAATAAAGTTTCTTTGGGTTGTTGTAAGTGTTAGGCTTTGTTCTGATATTCCTCGTATTATTAGTTTTGGATCGGGATCCAATTGAGTGTTGACCACTTCAGATATTATTCTAAAAATATCCGTCCAGAAGTTTTTGATTTTTATACAATTTGCTAAGGTACGAGTTAGGTTAGCCTCTAAATGTTTTTCAATTTTCCTTGGAACACGGCTTGTACTCACTGGAATTTAGAAGATTGAGGGGGGATCTTATAGAAACTTACAAAATTCTCAAGGGGTTGGACAAGCTAGATGCTGGAAGATTGTTCCCGATGTTGGGGGAGTCCAGAACAAGGGGTCACAGTCTAAGGATAAGGGGGAATTCCTTTAGGACCGAAATGAGGAAAACATTGGCTCCCGACCAGCCCTTCAGAGGGCCGACTCAGGTAAGGCTAAGCCCCCTAGAGTTGGTGTTTCCTGTTGGGGGGGGGGAGCAGTGTGTTCTCTCCCTACAGGAACGTGGATTTGGAGTCGCCGGCACTTGTCCCGGAGCCTTTCTCAGCGGCTCACCTGCGAGTCGGGCCGGGAAACAGGCGTGGTGTCGGGGAGCCCTGTTGGTACAGGGCCCGACCCGCCGATACATCGGAGCTCCAGTGTGAGTTGGTGTCTTGTTGTGGCGGGTGTATATTATGTTCTCTCCCTGCAGGTACGTGGGGAAATAGACGTGGATGTCGGGGAGCCCTGTTGTTACCGGGCCCGACCCGCCGCTATGCAGGAGCTCCAGTGCCGATTCAAGGAGCAGGTGCTCCAGTGTTGATTTGAGGAGCAGGAGCTCCAGTGCTGGTTCAGGAGCAGGAGCTCCAGTGCTGGATTAAGGAGCAGGAGCTCCAGTGCTGATTCGAGGAGCAGGAGCTCCAGTGCTGATTCAAGGAGCAGGAGCTCCAGTGCTGATTCAAGGAGCAGGAGCTCCAGTGCTGATTCGAGGAGCAGGAGCTCCAGTGCTGATTCAAGGAGCAGGAGCTCCAGTGCTGATTTAAGGAGCAGGAGCTCCAGTGCTGATTCGAGGAGCAGGAGCTCCAGTGCTGATTCAAGGAGCAGGAGCTCCAGTGCTGGTTCCAGGAGCAGGAGCTCCAGTGCTGATTCAAGGAGCAGGAGCTCCTGTGCTGATTCGAGGAGCAGCAGCTCCAATGCTGATTCCAGGAGCCGAGAACGGGGTGCCTCTCGAAAGGGGGGACCCTGCCACAAGTTCGCCATTGGCGACCACGGGGAAGGGGTCGTGCTGCGGCCCGACCCCCCTCCGCTAGCCCTTCGTTGAAGGGCAGGGGAGGAGCCCGTAAGCCTAAACCCGGTTCGGGCCAAGGCTCCACCAGCCGCCATGGTGCGGTCTGGTGCAACGGCGGGACCTGGGTCTGTGAGATCTGCTATCCAACTCCCAAACCCCGCCGCTGGGACGGGGGGCTTGGGTACGGTCCCGCCTCGGTCGCCGAGTCCCCTGTCGATGGGGGGGACGAGACCGTGCTTCGGCAAGGTCCACGATGTGGACAGCCGGCAAGCCCGCGCGGGCGTCGCTCCATGCTTCTGCTGGAGTCGACCCCAAGCCGTCAGGGCCCTTTGTGGCAACGGCTTCCGCTCCCGTTAAACGGAGACGGTTGAACACCTTTCCCGCGCGGGAATCGCGCGGTTCGCTGCGGCGGCCGATAGCGACAACTTCCGGCACCGAGATCACTTCTCAGAGGTGCGGGCCGATGAAAGGAGCCCCGGCAATCTTTCTGAGCCGGAGGTCTCCGACCACCCCAGTGTTCAGGGTGAAGGGCGTATGGCCGCATGACGCGGCTACTGGAGAGGAGCCATCCAGCTCCAGTAGGCACAGGGAGGTTAACCGCCGTCAGCAGAAGTTGAGAACCGTCAGCAGACACTAAGCCCAGCGAACTGCTCCTCCCTTCAACGAGCCCATACGCCACGGTCGCCGAGTCCCCCATGGATGGGAGGACGAGACTATGCGTCGGCTAGGTCCATGATATGGGCAGCCGGCAAGCCCGCGCGGGCGTCGGATCTCCATGCTAAGTCAGGTGCCGACTTCCCATCGCATTTGCCCTCCGAGGCAGCGAGACCAAGCTCCGCCGAGGAGGCGTTTGAGAGTACCTCCCGTGCGGGAATCGCTCAGCTTCGCTGCAGCGGCTACCGGCGACAACTTTCCGGCACCAGGTTCACCTCGATGAGGTGTGGGCCGATGGACGAAGCCCCAGCAGTTCAGCAGAACATGAGGACTTCGGCCGCCCGAGTTTTAGCTCAAGGGGCGTATTGGCCAGGATGGAGCGGATATTGGAGCCCCTCCTGCAGCAGAATCAAAAAATTTCGGGGAAGACTTCTCCAAGAGGGAAGGATATTCGGGGTCCTCCATCCCAGCATATGCCTCAACGGAAGTTTACGCTGTCTGCCGTTGAGCAGGCAGCAGGCACGGCTGAAATTTTTCGTCGGAACAAAAGGCGTGATAGAGAAAACTATTCACGAGCCCATTGAATTCGTCTCCCATATTTTTACTAGGTTATTGACTTGACCAGTTGAATACCTTTGTAACATATACACATTTTAAAATGGACACCTTTTGAGACAGCCAAATCACTGCTTTCGCCTGGTTGCTTTATGGCATGTATTGATTTGAAAGATGCATGCTATTCAGTGTCCATCCGGAAACATCACCGGAAATTTTTGAAATTTGTCTGGATGGATCAGCTCTGGCAATATCGGGCCTTACCAAATGGGCTTACTACCGCCCTAGGCTTTACTAAATTACTCAAACCTATTATGGCCAAATTACGTATACAACATCATATTGTAATGGCTTATTTAGATGATATTCTGATTATTGGCAACACTCTGGAAGCAGCTGAAAGCGCTGTTTCAGCAACTGTTACTATATTTCAGCAGCTGGGGTTTATAGTCCATCCAGAAAAATCGAAGTTTCACCCATCCCAGGTTATGGATTATTTGGGTTTCACGGTGGACTCTATTCTAATGAGGGCCAACATTCCATTTCACAAGGTGGAGGATGTTTCCCTTGCATGTCAGGATCTCGCATCCGCCAGTATACCATCTATTCGGCATACAGCTAAGATGATTGGGAAAATCGTAGCTTTATTTCCGGCAGCCCGGTTTAGACCTTTGCATGATCAAAATCTGCAAAGGGCCAAGATTGCTGCGTTAAAAAAGAACGCTGGTCATTTTGACAGACCTATGGGGCTGCCTTCCGATGCTAAGGTTGAGCTACAATGGTGGGTGTCCAATATTGGCAAGGCATTCAAACCCATTGTTGTGCCCAATCCGGTGGTATATTTGCAAACTGACGCAAGCTCTCTAGGCTGGGGAGCTGCGGACAGCTCTTCTAGTTGTGGAGGCAGGTGGGATCCCCTTGAAGCTAGCATGTTGCTAATACAAGGGATTAACTATTTGAAGCTGCTTGCAGCATTTCACGGACTGCGGGCATATTGTGCTAATCTTAGTGGTACTCATGTCCGTCTCCAAATAGACAACACTACAGCGGTGGCATATTTAAACCATATGGGCGGTACCAGGTCAGTCTCTTGTGACAAATTGGCTAATACTATTTGGTGCTGGTGTATTGATCGAGATATTTGGATTTCAGCTACCTATTTGCCAGGTAGGCTTAATACTGTGGCAGACACCAGGTCACGCAAATTCAATGATAGTTTGAGTGGATGCTGCATCCTCAAATATTTGCCCAAATTACAGCCACATTTGGCCAACCGGATATCGACCTTTTTGCGTCCCGGTTGAACCATCAGGTACCGACATATGTTTCATGGGAACCAGACCCTGGGGCATTAGCGATTGATGCATTCTCGCTAGACTGGGGGAAGTGGTTTTTCTATGCATTCCCCCCGTTTTGCCTCATCAGTCGGGTATTACAAAAAAATCAGGATGGATTCTGCCAGAGGCATTCTTGTCATACCCGACTGGCCTACACAGCCTTAGTATCCGGTGGTCTCTGACATGATTAGTCAACCTTGGGTCCCTCTAGAGGGTTGCCCACATTTGGTTTCTCACCCTGTCTCAGGGGAGTTACACCCCTGCCATGCCTATCTAAAATTACTGGCTTGCAGGTTCTGACCAGGCCATGGATGCAGTATGGCCTTACCACCCGGACCATGAACACCATTGGAGCATCATGTCGAGAGTCAACCAGGCGGAGATATCTCTCCCACATCACCAAGTGGGAAGCCTACTGAAGTCGCTCTCACATCACCTGTGATGATGTCTCCATAGCCGACGTCCTGGAATTCCTCGCGGGGTTGCACCATGATGAGCACTTGAGTTATAGTGCCATCAACAGCGCCAGGAGTGCGCTATCATTCTACCTCAACATCGAGGTAGGATCGAACAGGCTAGTGTCCAGGCTTATGCGGGGAATATTCAATCTGAATCCGCCTACACCACGCTACAACATCACCTGGGATGTCAGGGATGTACTTACCCTGCTCAGGTCGTGGTCACCCATGGAAGGGTTACAGCTGGACCAACTCACTATGAAATTGGTGATGTTACTAGCGCTGACTTCAGCACAGCGGGTTCAGACGCTCCACAAACTACGTATTGACAGGATGACGTCGACCCCTGGAGAAGTAGTCTTTTTCATCGATGAGCTGCTTAAGCAGCATAGACCTGGGTGCACAGGGCTGCAGCTGAAGTTCCCGGCATACCCTGCAGATGCTCGGCTATGTTTAGCCACTCACATCCGTTACTACATCAAGGTGACGAGGAGCATCAGAGGAATGGAGTTGTACCTGCTTGTCACTCACAAAAGACCTCACCATCGAGTGACAGTCCAGACGATATCCAGGTGGCTCCGGATCGTCCTGAATAAGGCAGGTATTGACACTAATGTGTTTACATCCCACTCCACCAGGGCTGCATCTACGTCGGCGGCGAGAGTCATGGAGGTACCCATGGACCATATCCTCGCCACAGCAGGATGGGCGAATGAAGCTGTGTTCCAGCGATTCTATAATAAGCCTGTTGCTGCTCCCCTTCAGTTCGCAGAGGCCGTGCTGAACGCCGGGTGTGAACGTGGGGATGTCCCTGATTAAAAGGGTGTTATTTGTTGTGTTATTAACAAATCTTCTTTTTGTTTCAGTATAACCTCGTTTCGTCAACTTGTTTACTCCAATCCATCCTTGCTAGTGGTGTGTCCGCATGGACGTTGTCCAGGGCGTGTAATCACAGAAGCTTTGAAGTCTTCACGAAGTCACTCGCGTGACTCCGAAATGAAATAGTAAGATTGAACGAGAACTTACCAAGTTTGAAGGTTGATCTTTATTTCATGAGGAGTTGCGGTGAGGGATTTCGTGCCCTCCGCTCCCAACCCTCGATCATCTTCAGCTGGTAATCAGAGTCTCTTTAAATCTTACTATGCCAAGTCATTTCTGTTGTTGTTTCTGTGATTCCACACCGCTGCTTTGAAGAATGTCGCGCATGCGTGCCGGCGGGCTCTTCACGAAATCCCTCACCGCAACTCCTCATGAAATAAAGATCAACCTTCAAACTTGGTAAGTTCTCGTTCAATCTTACTATTCTCTGCCACAGAAGGTAGTTGAGGCCAGTTCATTGGCTATATTTAAGAGGGCGTTAGATGTGGCACTTGTGGCTAAAGGGATCAGGGGGTATGGAGAGAAGGCAGGTACGGGATACTGAGTTGGATGATCAGCCATGATCACATTGAATGGCGGTGCAGGCTCGAAGGGCCGAATGGCCTACTCCTGCACCTATTTTCTATGTTTCTAACAAGTGACAATAAACTCAACTAAACTCAAACTCAAACTCAAAAAGAGCTACTGGTCCACAGTACCAGAGACCCGGGTTCGATCCTGACCTTGGGTGCTGTTTGTGTGGAGTTTGTACGTTCTCCCCATTACTACTTGGGTTTCCTCCGGGTGCTCCGGTTTCCTCTCACGTACCAAAGAGGTATGGGTTTGCAGGGTTAAGTGGCCACTGTAAATTGTCCAAGTGTAGGAGTGGATGGGAAAGCGGGATAACATGGGACTAGTGTGAGCGGGTGATGGGTGTGTGGCCCATAAACACCACAAACGCCGTTGTTTTCTGCTCGGATCCCAGCTGGTGGGGACCAGCGACTGAATTATCATTCATTCCAGGGAATAAGCTGAACTACAGAGTTCCAAAGGATGACAATGTGTGGTGCTCCAATTTAGAGTTCTTGCCCAAATCACTGGTAACTTTTATTAAATGCTGCAGGTTCCAAGGGATTGAAAAGAGCACCAAGCCTGGGCCTGTGTGTCTTTGGAGACTTTCCTGCCCATGGTGCCTCCCTCTGGGCACGGCACCCAATCTACGGGCCCCTGTCCTGGTGTAGCCCTTGGCTTGTCACCATCTTTAACATCAACCTGTTTACTGGTTTGTCAGGAACGCCACCAAGCAGATGTAATGCAGATACATGCACAGAGGAAACAATTCATGCGAACTAGGTGAACGCTAAGTCAACCTAGACAAATTACAATCTTGTTTAATTAAGTCAAAGGTGCTTTCACACATTTAAAAAAAGGAAGCACACGCATTGATCAAACCCCCTTTGGACTCCTGAAGAATCGGCCTGTTTGCGATGCACTCCCCGGGCAAGCGGGATTCTCAGCGATGTCTGTCAGCACAACACAGTTTCACAACTGAAATAACATCCTTACACCATCAGATGTGCCAAGACTCTTCTGCGCCTGTAATCCGCATTAAACTATGCCAGCTCACTCGGATGTGAAAGGAAACAGGAGCTGCTGGTGGTAAACCCACACGGTCACAGGGAGAACATGCAAACTCCACATCGGCAGCACTGGAGTCGGGATCAAACCTGGGTCTCTGGCGCTGGAAGGCAGCAACTCCACCAGCTGTGCCTTCCCTTTTGTGGTCATTGAGATGGAGGATCATTCACAATTGTAATGAAGGAGGAGCAAGGTCGAAGGGCCGAATGGCCTGCTACTTCTATGTTATACGTTTCATGGTCATCACTGAGAGAAGGGGAGCCGTGCATTTACTGATGATGTGCCTGACACATATGAAATAGAAGGAGCAGGCCATTCAGCCCTTCGCGCTTGTACCACCATTCATCACGATCATGATTAATTCTCTATCTCAGTAGCGACAAATGGGATGACACGGTGGTGTATCTGCTAGAAGCGCTGCCTCACAGCGCCAGAGACCTGGGTTCGATCTGAGGTTGAGGTTGGTGTCCTCTGAGATCTGTTTGCCTGCACTCTCCGAGGGGAATCTTGCCCACCAGATTCATCCTGTTGGGTGGGAGGGTGTGACTTCAAGTCAGGGCCATGGAAACAGGCCCGACTCGTGCATGCTGACCAAGGTGTCTCCCTGTGTTTGGTCCATATCCCTCTAAACCTTTCTAACCCACTTACCTGTCCAAATGTATTTTAAGCATTGTAATTGTACCCGCCTCTACCACTGCCCCTGGCAGCTACTTTCATATACTCAGCCTACTCTGCAAGCAACAATTGCTGTTTAGGACCCCTTCAAATCTTTCCCCTGTCATCTTAAACCCAGGCTGTCCAGTTTTGGGCTCCCCTGATGTGATCGCTCACCTTATCTATGCCCCTCAGGATTTTATAAACCTTTATAAGGTCATCTCTCATCCTCCTACACTCCAGCTAGGAAGGACCCAGCTTCTTAAGATCCACTCAAGCCCTCCAGTCCTTCTGAATCTCTTCTGCAAAGTTTACTTTAGACTTCAGATATACAGCGCAGAAACAGGTCCTTTGGCCCAACGAGTCTGCGCTGACCAGCGATCCCCACACACTATCCTCCGCACCAGGGACAATTTACAATTTTTACCAAAGCCAATTCACCTACAAACCTGTATGTCTTTGAAATGTGGGAGGAAACCGAAGCACCCAGCGAAAACCCACGCGATCACGGGGAGAACGTACAGACAGCACCCGTAGTCAGGATTGAACCCAGGTCTCTGGCGCTGTAAGGCAGCAACTCCACCGCTACGCCACTGGCGTCTTGATGGTTTCTTGGGTACTTTCTGATGGAGTTTGCCAGGACTTATGCCAGTAATGTGGAAAAATAGGTCACTTACAAAGAGTATGCAGAAGAGCAAAATGTTCCGCTTGTGAATAATGTATGATCAGCTTCACAGCCGACACAGAAGCAGAGGAGTCTGTAATCGACTGACTACACAGCTGGGGGGGGGGGGGGGTGGAATTTCAGTGAGTGTACAGCTGGTAACTGGGACAAGGGTCGCGCTCCTACTGAAGCCCATCTACATGGAGAGGTTACAGAGGTAAAACGCAAAGTGCTGGAGTAACACAGAGGGTCAGGCAGCATCTCTGGAGAAGAACATGCACAGGTAACGTTTCAGGTCGGGACCCTTCTTCAGACTGTAGAGATACAGCTTCGGCAACAGGCCCTTCGGTGCTGACCAGCAATCACCCCGTACACCAGCACTAGTGAGAATTTGCTATTTTTACCGAAGCCAATTAACCTACAAACCTATACGTCTTTAGAGTGCGGGAGGAAACTGGAGCACCCAGAGAAAACCCACATGAACATACAAACTCCATACAGACCGCACCTGTAGTCAGGACCGCACGCAGATCTCTGGCGCTGCAATGCAGCTCTACCACTGCCTGACAAACCAAAACATCACTGATCCATGTTCTTCACAGATGCTGCCTGACTGTGCTGTGTGTTACTCCAGCACTTTATGTCTTTTTTCACAAACCAGCATCTGCAGTTCTTTGTGTCTCCCTCCACAGAAGTGGCCTGACCCACTGATTTCCTCCAGCGCTTTGTGTTTTGCTCAGATTTCCAGCATCTGCAGTTTCTTGTGTCGCCATGACTACTGAGGTGTTCCCTGCAGCCATTGCCAGCTGCCAAACACAGGGCAGAGTTCAGGCTAGGACTTTATTCCTTGAAATAAAGATAAGGCCCATGAGCCCTGGCAACATCCTCATAAATTTTCCCAGCACTCTTTGCAGCCTAGCCAGGTCAATGGGTCAGGCAGCATCTGTGGAGGGAATGTACAGGGAAATTAAGAGACTTACCTCAACTATGCCGTTGTTTCACCTATAAAACCTTACGTCACACCGCAGGCCTCATTGGTTGAGACAGACCCTGGCCGTTGGAAAGACAAAGTGAGACCCCAGGTGCCAAAATGGCTGCTGGTTGCTGGCATTTTAAACACCTATCAGGCCTGAGATAGACACAAAAAGATGGATTAACTTAGCGGGTCAGGCAGCATCTCTGGAACAAAAAAAACCCCAAGTGGCGTCTCAGGTCAGATCCCAGACTGACGGAGACCTCCAACCCGAAACGCCACCCATCCCTTTTCTCCAGAGTTACTCCAGCACTTTGTGTCTATCTTTGGTATAAACCAACATCTGCAGTTCCTTCCTACACAGATCAGCCCTGAGAGCTGCAAGTTCTGCCAAATGAAATGTGCCTTTAAGAGTTGCTTCAATGTTGAGCAGCCACCCAGCCACTGCAGTGGTGTGTAATTGGAGGTAATTGGAATAATTAAAGGGTCTGGCCTTGTCAAATTGCCTGCCCTCCATTGCCCCTGTTTCATGGAAGGACACAAAATGCTGGTTAAAAAAAGACACTTAATGCTGGAGTAACACAGCGGGTCAGGCAGCATCTCTGGAGAGCATAGATAGGTGACGTTACGGGTCAGGACCCTACTTCAGGCCTCAGACAGTGTTTTGCATAATTCATGATGCTCTACTGTAGCTTCACGGAGGTGAGATTAATTTAATTATAAATCAAGAGTGTTTAGATCCATAAGCACAAACAACGAGACATGAAATTCTTACTGGCAGCAGCATAATAGGCCTGTAAAAACAATACACACAGCTACATCCTTAGTGCTACCAAAGTCAGTCCATAGAAGCCTGAAAAAGGGTCTCGACCTGGAACGTGTCCTGTTCCTTTTCTACAGAAATGGTGCCTGACCCGCTGAATTATTCCAGCATTCTGTCTTTCCACGGCCCTCTGAGAGCTACTGCCCACGGCCCATTGGGCAGCCTGAGGCCCTGGCATAAAGCCAACCACCACAGGCCACTTGCTGCTTCAATAGACCTGTCCAGCAACAGACCGACCAGCACACCCAGGCCACTTTGCTCCTCTACACTAACTAATCTCTCACCAGCACAGTTACTGGCCTGGGAGACCGAAACATTCCCAGTTCCAGGAATCTGCAGGCAGTGCCATGAAGACTGAGGTAATCAGTTTCCAGGAATCTGGGGCCAGCGTCAGGGAGAGCAATTTATCCAGGCTTTCATGGGGGATGTAGGAGCAGCACTTCCAATAAACCAAGGTAAGGAGGAAGCCTGAGATAGACACTTCCCCCCACGACACGACCTGCTTCTCCACGGTGGAGAGAGGCGTCAGTCCATTTATACCTGAAATGATCACATTCATAAATCACTCAGCAGCCAACACTTTCACCAGAGGTGGAGCGTTCCTGCCGACCATCATGTCTAATTATACTGATCCCACTCTCCTGCATCAATCCCCAATCCCACTTTAATTCTCCTTCCCACTCCCACACTGACCTTTCTGTCCTCGGTCTACTCCATTATCAGAGTGAGGTTAAACGCAAATTCGAGGAACAGCATCTCATATTTCGCTTGGCCAGCTTACGGTCCACTGGTATGAATATTGATTTCTCTCACTTCAGGGAGCCCCCGCATTTCCTCTCTCTCTATCCCTCCCCACCCAAGACGCACTAGCTTCTCATTTTCACCCTACAAACAGCTTACAATGGCCTGTTTCCTTTATCATTATTACTGTTTTGCATATCTTTCATTCATTGTTCTTTATCTCTCTACATCATCGTCTATATCTCTTGTTTCCCTTACCCCTAACTGAAGAAGGGTCTCGACCCAAAACGTCACAAATTCTATCTCTCCAGTGAAGCTGCCTGTCCCACTGAGTTACTCCAGCTTTTTGTGTCTATCTTTCATCTTATGCCTCATTCATTTGAGTACATTTGACCATGAGGAGGTTTATAAAATCACGAGTGAATAGTCTTTTCCCCAGGATATGGGCGTCTAAAACTAGAAGGCATAGGTTTAAGGTGAGAAGGGGAAGATGTAACGACCAGGTTCAGGAACAGCTCAGGAACAGGGAGCCAGCACGTGGCTCAGTGGTAGAGTTGCTGCCTTACAGCGCCAGCGACCCAGGTTCCATCCTGAACACAGGTGCTGTCTGTACAGAGTTTGTACATTATCCCCGAGACCATGTGGGTTTTCGCCGGGTGCTCTGGTCTCCTCCAACACTCCAAAGACGTACAGATTTGTAGGCTAATTTGAATCCGTAATCTAAATTGTCCTGGTGTGTAGGATAATGCTAGTATACGGGGTGATTACCGGCCAACATTGACTAGGTGGGCCGAAGGGCCTCTTTCCACTATCTCTAAAGTCTAAAGTCACCTATCCATGTCCTCCAGAGACGCTGCCTGAGCCACTGAGTTACTCCAGCGCTTTGTGTTTTGCTCAGCCTCTGTCATAACACATGATGAGAGGCCTTGCTAACAGGAAGGGAACGGAGCAGAGGGAATCACCGACTTGAAGGAGTTATACGATGACTCATTAATAATTTGGTGCTTGCATCACTGAGTTTAAAAGCTTTTAAGTGTGGTGCGCCATGGCTGCTACACCTTGCAGAGTGGTCCCCAGTGAAGACAGAGGGAAGTGCCCACTCAACTGCAGAGCTTGCGGGTGAGGAAAGCAGCCAGGCTCTGATAACAATGTCTGGTGTTCATGTCGACTCTCCCTGGACACTTCACAGGAGCACAGTCGGAGCAGGCTGGGCAACTGAACGGGAAAGGGGAAAGGGGAGGTGAGCAACAGCTCGCAGGAGGCATGGAGAGGGAAGAGGATGGAGGGGAGAGAGGGAGTCACAAAGGGACAGCTCTGTGTCTGAAACCAGGGGGGTGGATGGGGAAGGCACGGCAGCGAGTGGTGGAGCCAAGGGGGTTGAACGTGGAGTGTGGCAGGATCGGGGGAAGTGCAGGGACCTTGCTAAGGGAGGGAGGGAAGGATAGATCATACAACCTGGACAGGTTACGGAGAGAGGGAGGGGGAGAGTGCTGGGTATGGATGGTGAAGTGATGTTATAAAGAACCAGGGGCCACATATTAAGAATAAGAAGTAAGCCATTTAGAACGGAGACGAGGAAACACTTTTTCTCACAGGGAGTGGTGAGTGTGGAATTCTCTGTCTCAGAGGGCGGTGGAGGCAGGTTCTCTGGATGCTTTCAAGAGAGAGCTGGATAGGGCTCTTAAAGATAACGGAGTCATGGGATATGGGGAGAAGTCAGGAACGGGGTACTGATTGGGGATGATCAGCCATGATCACATTGAATGGCGGTGCTGGCTCGAAGGGCCGAATTGCCTACTCCTGCACCTATTGTCTATTGTTTATTAAATCCCCTACAGCTCTTTGTTGAGGAAATGCTGGCTGGTCTCACCGGCTGTGTTACTGAAGTACTCATGCCTTGTTAACTCCCCACCCTAAGTTTCTCCATTCATTTCTTTGATGGTTCACATCACCCAAACCTCAAGAGAAGGCAAACGACATAAAGTATTTATATGATAGTTTTGGGTCTTTGTTCCTTTGATTGAGCCAAGGTTAGTGTGTCGTCATATGCACGGGAACGGTGAGGTACAGATACAATGAAACATTGTGACCTGAAGAAGGTTTCTCACCCGAAATTCCCCCTAGCCATGTTCTCCAGAGATGCTGCCTGACCCGCTGGGTTACTCCAGCACTTTTGCTGTTTTCTCTTTGGCCACTCAAACATTGCAACAATGGAGCCTTTCAATGTTCAATGGTGTTTTCATTATCAAATGTGCGAAATGTTAACACAGTGAAATTCTTAACCTTACAAATAGTTTAGTCTAGTATTGCCATAGCCCTGAGCCGCGATTCACATGTGTGCAGAAATAGTCCACTGAGCCCGCATGCAAGAGTGACTGCAAGTTCATCATTGGCTGCAAATTGCTCTACAGCAATGCAGCCCCTTTGCACATATTCATTTTCCAGTCGAGAATGTTTTATTGTCATACTGTATGTCCCAGATAGAACAATGACATTCTTATTTGCAGCAGCACAACTAGTTCAAGTTCAAGTGAGTTTACTGTCATGTGTCCCTGATAGGACAATGAAATTCTTGCTTTGCTTCAGCACAACAGAACATAGTAGGCATTGACTACAAAACAGATCAGTATGTCCATATACTATTATATAAATATATACACACATGAATAAATAAAGTGCAAATAACAGATAATGGGTTATTAATGTTCAGAGTTTTGTCTGAGCCACGTTTAATAGCCTGATGACTGTAGGGAAGTAGCTATTCCTGAACCTGGTCGTTGCAGTCTTCAGGCTCCTGTACCTTCTACCTGAAGGTAGCGGGAGATGAGTGTGTGGCCAGGATGGTGTGGGTCTTTGATGATACTGCCAGCCTTTTAGAGGCAGCGACTGCGATAAATCCCCTCGATGGAAGGAAGGTCACAGCCGATGATGGACTGGGCAGTGTTTACTACTTTTTGTAGTCTTTTCCTCTCCAGGGCGCTCAAATTGCCGAACCAAGCCACGATGCAACCGGTCAGCAAGCTCTCTACTGTGCACCTGTAGAAGTTAGAGAGAGTCCTCCTTGACAAGCCGACTCTCTGTAATCTTCTCAGGAAGTAGCGGCGCTACTTCATGAACAGAACATGTAAACATAGTACACTGTAAACAATATAATATACAAGGAAAAAATGTTTAGTCTATACATTCAGACACACACACACGCAGGGTGACATAGCATCAGAAGATGAAGAGTCATTGTGGATAGAACTGAGAAATTGTAAGGGTAAAAGAGACCCTAATGTGAGTTATCTACAGGCCCCCAAATGGTAACCTGGATATAGGGCGCAAGTTGCATTAGGAGTTAAAATTGGCATGTAATAAAAGTAATGCTATGGTGGTTATGGGAGATTTCAATATGCAGGTAAACTGGGGAAATCTGGTACAAGACCCCAAGATAGGGAGTTTGTGGAGTGCCTCCGAGATGCATTCTTAGAACAGCTTGTACTGGAGGCATTTCTGGATTTAGTATTGTGTAATGAACCGGATTTGATAAGGGAACTCAACGTAAAGGAACCATAGGAGGCAGTGACCATAATATGATAAGGTTTAACCTGCAATTTGAGAGGGAGATGGTAAAATCAGAAGTGTTAGTATTGCAGTTGAACAAGGAGGGCTATGGAGGCGTGAGGGAAGAGCTGGCCAAAGTTAACTGGAAAGGGACCCTAGCAGGGATGACAGTGGAACAATAATGGCAGGAATTCTGGGAATAATCCAGAAGATGCAGGATAATTTCATTCCAAATAGGAGGAAAGATTCCAAGGGTAGTCAGAGGCGACAGTGACTGACAAGGGAAGTCAGGGATAGTATAAAACAAAAAGAGAAGACGTATAACATAGCAAAGTTGAGCGGGAATCCAGAGGATTGAGTAACGTTTAAAGAACAACAGAAGGCAACTAAAATGGTAAAAATGGGGAGAAAAGATAAAGTTCGAAGGTAAGCTAACCAACAATATAAAGGAGGATAGTAAAAGCTTCTTTAGGCATGTGAAAATAAATAAATTAGTTAAAACAAATGTGGGTCCCTTCAAGATAGAAACAGGTGGATTTATTATGGGGAACAAGGAAATGGCAGATGAGCTGAACAGGTACTTTGGATCCGTCCTCACTAAGGAAGACACCAACAATCTCCTTGATGTACTAGAGGCCAGAGGACCTAGGGTGTCGGAGGAACTGAAGGAAATCCACATTAGGCAGGAAATGGTGCTGGGTAGACTGATGGGACTGAAGGCTGATAAATCCCCAGGCCTAATGGTCTGCATCAAAGGTTAATTAAAGGAGGTGGCTCTAGAAATCGTGGACGCATTGGTGATCAATTTCAAATGTTTTATAGATTCTGGATCAGTTCCTGTGGATAGGTAGGTAATGTTATCCCACTTTTTAAGAAAGGAGGGAGAGAGAAAGCAGGGAATTGTAGACCAGTTAGCCTGACATCGGTGGTGGGGAAGATGCTGGAATCAATTGTTAAAGATGTAATAGTGGTGCATTTGGATAGCAGTAACAGGATCGGACCAAGTTAGCATGGAATTACAAAGAGGAAATCTTGCTTGGCCAATTTTCTGGAATTTCTTGAGGATGTAACAACTATAAATGGATAAGGGAGAGCCAGTGGATGTAGTGTATCTGGGCTTTCAGAAAGTCTTTGATAAGGTCCCACACAGGAGATAAGTTGGCAAAATTAGAGCACATGGTATTGACACGGTTAGGGTATTGACATGGATAGAAAATTGGTTGGCAGACAGGAAACAAAGAGTAGGGATTAACGGTTCCCTTTCAAATGGCAGGTAGTGACTAGTGGGGTGCCGCAAGGCTCGGTTCTGGGACCGCAGCTATTCACAATATACATTAATGATTTAGATTAAGGACCTAAAAGTAAGATTAGCAAATTTGAAAGATTTGACACAAAGCTGGGAGGCAGTGTGAACTGGGAAGATGATGCTATGAGGATGCAGGGTGACTTGGATAGGTTGGGTGAGTGGGCAGATGCATGGCAGATACAGTATAATGTGGATACATGTGAGGTTATCCACTTTGATGGCAAGAACAAGAATGGTGGTTATCTGAATGGTGTCAGATTAGGAAAAGGGGAAGTGCAACGAGACTTGGGTGTCCTTGTACATCAGTCACTGAAAGTAAGCATGCAGGTACAGCAAGCAGTGAAAAAAAGCTAATGGCACGTTGGCCTTCATAACGAGAGGATTTGAGTATCGGAGCAAAGAGGTCCTTCTGCAGATGCAAAGGGCCCTGGTGAGACCACATGGAGTATTGTGTGCAGTTTTGGTCTCCTAATTTGAGGAAGGACATTCTTGCTATTGAGGGAGTGCAGCGTAGGTTCACAAGGTTAATTCCCGGGATGGCAGGACTGTCATATGATAAAAGAATGCGATGACTGAGCTTGTATGCACTGAAATTTAGGATGAGAGGGGATCTTATAGAAACACGCTAGATGCAGGAAACATGTCCCCGATGCTGGGGGAGTCCAGAACGAGGGGCCACAGTTTAAGAATAAGGGGTAGGCCATTTAGAACTGAGATGAGGAAAAACATTTTCACCCAGAGAGTTGTGAATTTGCGGAATTCTCTGCCTCAGAAGGCAGTGGAGGCTGACTCACTGGACACATTCAAAAGAGAGTAAAGGGCCTGACCCACTTGGCGATTTTTTCCGCGACTGCTGGCGACATTTCAGGTTCGCCAAAAGATTTTGAACATTTCAAAATCCAGGGGCGACAAAAAAATGTTGCGACACTTGAAAAATAATCACTGCCCATCAACACTTCATCACGCCACAAATTTTTCAGTGACCTAATACGTCAGTCAATGATGCTGGCAGTCGCCGAAAAAATCGCCAAGTGGGACAGGTCCTTTAGATAGAGCTCTTAGGGCTAGCGGAATCAAGGGATATGGGGAGAAGGCAGGAACGGGGTACTGATTGTGGATGATCAGCCATGATCTCATTGAATGGTGGTGCTGGTCCAAAGAGCCGTATGGTCTACTCCTGCACCTATTGTCTATCCATCTATATATGTACGTGCATGCGCACACACACACACACACCCACAATAATGCAAAAAAGCAAAACCAATGCCCCCGTCTATGCAGTTCAGAGCTGATTTGTAGTGTTTTATAGGCTGTAGGGGAGAAGCTGTTCCCGAACCTGAATGTTACAGGTTTCAAGCTCCTGTGCCTTCTTCCCGATGGCAGGAGTGAAATTAGTGTGTGGCCATGGTGGTGTGGGTCTCTGATGATGCTGGCTGCATTTTTGAGACAGCGACTCCGGCAAACCCCTTTGATGGTAGGAAGGTCAGAGCCGGTGATGGACTGGGCATTCACTACATTTTGCCATCTTCTTCAATCCTGGGCTTGCAAATTGGCCAAACCAGGCTGTGATGTAACCAGACAAACTTGGAGGGTCGTGGAGGCCGGATTATTGAAGGTATTTAAAGAGGAAGGACACCCATGTTTGAAGGATCAGGGAATCGAGGGCTCTAGAGAAGAAGTGATGAGGCCTGGGGCAGATTAGCCGCGATCATATTGAATGACGGGGTAGGCTGGAAGGGCCAAGTGGCCTGCTCCTGTCCCTGCT
Source organism: Raja brachyura (assembly GCA_963514005.1). The sequence continues at coordinate 97,978,625 of OY740785.1, read as the reverse complement.
TGTTATCTTCTGCATTTTCGGAGTTGGAAGTCCTTTCTCCCTCTCTGGGATTGTGGAATCCACAGCGATGGGGATCATCTGTGTCACCTCTCCCTCCCTGATGCAGGCTTCAGGCTCCCGCTCCCTCCTCCCTGTCAGTCCTGCCCTCTGTGCCAATCGCTAGGGAAGTCGGACGTGGAGAGACACAGGGAGAAACAAGAGAGTTTGTGTTTGCTCTGGGCCGGGACAACACAGGGGAGACACATCTCTTGCTTCCTTGCCCAAGTTCACCGGGCTGCTGCCCTGTTTGCAGAACAAACGGCCCCACAGTCCCCGCTGAAAGGAGAGGCGACTTGAATGAAGCAACAGAGGGACTAGGCCCATGTGCTGACAGGCAAGGATCGCCGCTTCCCATCACACAGGATCTCAGCTCCGCTCCCAGCTCTCATAGTTGGAGCCTTGCCCACCTTTCTATTCAAGAGCCTGGCTGGCTCTTGCTGGCAGAACCAAACACTGCTCCCATTGTAACCCCCAGGTCAAGCCTCGACTAGGCCTAGTGTCGAGGCTCCGTCACACCAGTTCAGTTTATTGTCACGTGTACCGGAGTACAGTGAAAAGCTGTTGTTGCGTGCTATCCAGTCAGCGGAAGGACAATACATGATTACAGTCAAGCCATTTACAGTGTACAGATACATGATAAGGGAATAACGTTTAGTGCAAGGTAAAGCCAGTAAAGTCTGATCAAGGATAGTCCAAGGGCCTCCAATGAAGTATATAGTAGCTCAGCACTGCTCGCTAGTTGTGGAAGGGCAGTTCACTTGCCTCATGACAGCTGGGAAGAAACTGCCCCTGAATCTGAAGTTGTGCGTTCAACTGGCTTGAACTCGTGACCTTTGTCTCAAGGGGGGGCGTGGGGAGGGGTCGTGGAGGGTTCTCCCACCGTGTGGCTGCAGCTTCTCACGTCACCCAACCCGGTGCCCTGTGGCACTGGCCTTGCCACCGACAGCTGTGCCATTGCATAAGCACCAAGCTCTCTCACATCAAAGGAGCCGACTCACCCACTGGATCACCGCTCCCCGTCACAAGGAAACCATTCATCATCCCCACTCGCTTCAAGCTCCTGCAAAAATATATCCCGGGAGCATTTTTACATAATGAAAGGAATTGTGTCGGTCTTGTTATTCCGGAATAGAAGCTACAGCTTGTGGAGAGAGGGGGATGTGAGAGTTGGACAGGGTGGAGTGGGGGGAGGGGCGGAGTGGGGGAGGGGTGGGGTGGAGTGGAGGGAGGGGTGGAGTGGGGGGGGGGGTGGAGTGGGGGAAGGGGTGGAGTGGGGGAGGGGAGGGGTGGAGTGGAGGGAGGGGCTGGGTGGGGAGACGGGTTGAAGTGGGGGGGTGGGGAGTGAGGAAGGGATGGGGAGAGTTGGAGGGGGTGGGGAGTGGGGGGTTGGAGTGGGGTGAGGGGTGGTGTGGGGGGAGGGGCTGGGTGGGGGGAGGGGTTGGGTGGGGGGAGGGGTGGAGTTGGAGGGGGGGGGAAGAGGGGTGGAGTGGCTTGGGGAGTGGGGGGAAGTGGGTGTAGTGGGGGAGGGGTGTAGTGGGAGAGGGGAGGGAGCGGGTGACAGGGTGGGGAATGCAGGGGAGGGTGAAATGGGACGAGCAGGGTGGCACAGGTGTGCAGCGGCAGAGTTGCTGCCTTATAGTGCCAGAGACCTGGGTTCAACCCTGACTACGTGCTGTCTGTACGGAGTTTGCACGTTTTCTCCGTGACCTGCATGGGTTATCTCCGGGTGCTCCGGTTTCATTCCACTCTCCAAAGCTGTACAGTTTTGTAGGTTAATTGGCTTAGTAAAATTGTAAATTGTCCCTAGTGTGTGTAGGATAGTGTCAGTATGCGGGGATCGCTGGTCGGCACGGACTCGATGGGCCAAAGGGCCTGTTTCCGCGCTGTATCGCTAAACTAAACTGGGAAGGGCTGGAATGTGTACAGGGCCTTTCTGTTTCCCTGCTATCTCAGACCATCTCCACCCTGTGAGGTGCCTCTGAAAGGCCGGCACTCCTTACACCGTGGTGTACCAGGAGATGCCATAACCTGTAGCACAACAGAGGGCAGATTAGAATCAGAATCAGAATGCCTTTCCAGGAATTAACCAGGACTGTGAGCTTGGGAAGGATAAACAGGACACGGGAGAGACAACAAGACATAGGAGCAGAATCAGGCCATTCGGTCCATCGAGTCCACTCTGCCATTCGATCATGGCGTTGCCATTTTTCCCTCTCTACCCCATTCTCCTGCCTTTTGCACTTAACCTTTGACACACTTACTGATTAAGACACCATCCTAATCTTTGGGCAGCCAGTGCAGAGGGGAATGGGTAGATCAGAAGATGTCCTGGTTGGTTTGCTCCTGGGCCTGGCCAAGATGGCATTCATGGGTCATGGTGCCAGGCAGACGAGTCCCACAATGAAGGAACTGCAGATGCTGGTTTACATGAAGATAGATATTTGATGTTTAGCAGTCAGTTTTGTTACAGTTTGTTGCATAAATACTATTGTAAATAACTGAATAAATTTCAATTTGTTAAAACAAAAGGATGTGTGTCCCGTGGTAATTTACGGCAGCCAGGATTCAGCGTCTGGTGTAGAGGAAAGTCAGAGCACAGGCATCTGCCACACAGGATCAAGGCCTTGTCCTTGCCTGTTTACTGCTGTCAACATGGACGGCTTGTGAAGGGAAGACCCTGCCTTAGTGAGGGACGATGGCTGCACATGGACTCCATCAGGACCACTGCAGCCGCCGCAGGGCTTTTGCATTGGTCACTGGGTGACGTGGTGGGATTGTTCGCTGGTCAGTTGCTGGGTAGTTTTACACAGGATGGCGGCATGGTGGCGCAGCGGTAGAGTGGCTGCCTTACAGCGCCACAGACCCAGTTTCGATCCTGACTGCGGGTGCTGCTGGTACAGAGTTGGTTCGTTCTCCCCGTGACCATGTGGCTTTTCTCTGGTGTCCTCCCACACTCCAAAGACATGGGTTAATTCACACAAAGGGTGGTGGGTGTATGGAACAAGCTGCCAGAGGAGGTAGTTGAGGCAGGGACTATCCCAACATTTAAGAAGCAGTTAGACAGGTACAATGAAAGACAGGTTTGGAGGGATATGGACCAAATGCTGGCAGGTGGGGCTAGTGCAGCTGGGACATGTTGCTGGTGTGGGCAAGTTGGGCCCAAGGGCCTGTTTCAACACTGTATCACTCTATGACTCGAATTTGCTTCGGTAAAATTGTAAATTGTTCCCAGTGCGTAGGATAGTGCTAATATACAGGTTATCGATGGTGGGCATGGACTTGGTGGGACGAAGGGCCTTTTTTTTGGACTGTATCTCTGAAGTCTAATGGATCCCTCAGCCTCACAGAGTTCCCTAAGGGTAACAGATACTTTCTTGCAGAGCTCTGAAGGATCATGTCCCTACTTCAAGGCCTCCTGAGTTTGGAGTGCTTGGGTTCAAGCAGGTTGTTCAGGGGTGCGTCAGTGCTGAGGGAGTGTGGCACCAAGCGGGGCGTTAACCTGCTGTATCATCAAGGGGAGATCACAGCTCCCTTGGTACTCGTTGAACAAAGAAACAGTGCCGTTCTCCCTGAGAGCAGGTCAAAGTTTACCCTTCAACCTGCATCCCCTGCAGCAGGTTGTCAGATCGTTATTGCATTGCTGCTTGCGGGAGATTGCTGTGTGCAGATTAGCTGCTGGCCTCCCGACATTTGCCACAGTGACCACACTTCAAAGGGGGCTGCATTGCGTGGAAAACGCTCTGAGCGGTCCGACCGTGAAAACCGGGGCAGAAATCCAGGGCCAGCGTCCAACAGAGACCAGCCCTGGCCGCCTGGGGGCAGCATTTCGTCGGCTGGGGAAAGGCAGTCAGTGTGTGGCTGACTGCAGGGCTAGTGAGAGAGAGTGTGTGAGTGTATGGTGTGTGTAGTATGTGTGTGTGAATGGTGTGTGTAGTATGTGTGTGTGTCGTGGGTATATGGTGTATGTGTGTGTGGGGTGTGTGTGTGTGTGTATATGTATTTGTGTCTGTGTGTATATATGGCGTACGTGTATATGGTGTTTGGTTCAGAGATACAGCATGGAAACAGGCCCTTCGGCCCACCGAGTCCGTGCCGAGCAGCAATCCCCACACATTAAAGTTATCCTGCACACACTAGGCACAATTTACAATTAGACCAAGCCAATTAGCCCACAAACCTGTACGTCTTTGGAGTGTGGGAGGAAACTGGAGCATCTGTAGCCAGGATGGAACCAGGGTCTCTGATGCCGTAAGGCAGCAACTCTACCGCTGCGCCACCGTGCCACCCAGAAACCCCACATGTCTGCCTATCTCCGTGGAAGAGGTTGCCGGAAGTTGCCTTCACAACAAGCTCCAAACTGGCCTCGTTTCCAAGGCAATTTTCTGGACTCTGTTCTAGTTGGGGAGGGGCGATCATGTTTCTCATTGTCCATGACCCTGAAACTAGCACAGAGACAAAAAAAAACTGGGTCAGTGCACTGAGGGCCAAAAGCATGAGGCTCCGTAAGGTGCCACTCGATCGGCCTAATGAAATATCCCCCCCACCCCCCACACTCCTCCCCAACCCCATGGCCAGGTACAGCAGGCAGTGAACAGCAGGCATGCAGGAATAGCAGACAGTGAAGAAAGCTAATGGCATCTTGACCTTCATTGCGAGAGGATTTGAGTATAGGAGCAAGGAGGTCCTACTGCAGTTGTACAGGGCCCTGGTGAGACCGCACCTGGGGTATTGTGTGCAATTTTGGTCTCTTAATTTGAGGAAGGACATTCTTGCTATTGAGGGAGTGCAGCGTAAGTTCACCAGGTTAATTCCCGGGATGGCGGGACTGACGTATGATGAAAGAATGGGTCGACTGTCCTTGTATTCGCTGGAATTTAGAAGGATGAGAGGGGATCTTATAGAAAGATATAAAATTCTTAGAGGATCGGACAGGGTAGATGCAGGAACAATGTTCCCAATGTTGCGGGAGTCCAGAACCAGGGGTCATAGATTAAGAATAAGGGGTAAGCCATTTAGGACTGAGATGAGGAAAAACATTTTCACGCAGAGGGTTGTGAATCTGTGGAGTTTTCTGCCACAGAAAACAGTGGAAGCCAATTCACTGGATGTTTTCAAGAGAGAGTTAGATTTAGCTCTTAGGGCTGAGGGAATCAAGGGATATGGGGCGAAAGCAGGAACAGGTACTGATTTTGGATGATCAGCCATGATGATATGGAATGGCGGTGCTGGCACAAAGGGCCGAATGGCCTACTCCTGCACCTATTTTCCATGTTTCTCTGTTTCAACGCGGAGCAGGGAGATCTAAGCCAAGGGCAGATCCTGACGTAAAACTGCAAGCCCTGGAGGGTGAGCACACTCACACAGCTCACAGCCACCTTGGGACCCTCCGCCTGGTGCTGGGAGGGAGCTGCAGCAAGAGGAACAAGTGGAGTCGCTGAACGGACCAGAGGGACAGGAATACAGCTGGTTACTACAGGAAACCCAAGCACTTCAGACATGGAGGGGGGGGGAGGGGGGGGGGGGGGGGGCAGGGAAAAGTTTAATGCACAACTGGATTTGCTGCGGTTACAAATATTGACAGTATATATATTTATATATACATAGATATATTTGGTGACCTCTGTTAGTAGTTAAACCAGCAAATAGGCTCGCAGACTATTTTGGTAACACAATCTACGAGGTCTCTCCCTTTATCTACTGGGAACTGCTTCAGCTACATGGACCTGAGGGTGTTTTGGATCGTATTACTGGGTGAGAAAGTGAACCTCGGTACATGTGACAAAAATCTAAACTGAACTGAACTGAATTAACTGCAAATTATTTTTGTGAGGTAAACCCACAACTGGTTCGAAACCAAAGCAGGTGAGTGGAGATTACCATGATGACAGAGAACAGCAAAGAACGTGACTGGTCCTGATGGGAGGAAGACAGCTATTCTTTTATCCTTCAGTCATCAGGTTTACGTTTATCATTGACACGTGTACTGAGGGGCAGGCTTGTGGAAACAAAGAACTGCAGATGCTGGTTAATACACAAAAGGACACAAAGTAGCTCAGTGGATCAGGCAACATCTCTGGAGAACATGGACAGGTGATGTTTCGGATCGAAATCAGGTACAGGTATATCTACCTGAGATGGCTCTGATGAAATATTTGACTGTAATCTTCAAAAGGTAGATAGACGCAAGGTGCTGGAGTAACTCGGCTGGTCAGGCAGCATCTCTGGAGAAAAAGGATGGGTGACGTTTCGGGTTGGGACCCTTCTTCAGAACCGTAATGTTCCGACAGGTCACCTGTCATTTTTCTCCAGGGGTGCTGCCTGAGCCGCTGAGTTACTCCAGCTCTTTGTGTCTATCTTAGGTGTAAACAAGCATCTGCAGTTCCTTTTTCTACACTTTTCAGTAAGTAAGTAAGTTTATTGGCCAAGTATTCACATACAAGGAATTTGCCTCGGTGCTCCGCCCACAAGTAACAACATGGCATAGTGACAGTTACGAAAGGGAGTTGGATGTTTCTTGGGTGAGGAAATGGTTTGAAGCTCTGGGGAGAGAGGATGGAAGTAACACTAATGCGAGTGAGCTTCCTCAAGGTACAGCACATGAACAACAGGCCGATAGTCCTTGTTCTGTGCTGCAGCATTGCATCCCATCCCCTTCAGCCTCGTGGTTCCCGCTATACGTGGGGTCCACACACACCATGGCACTGCAGGGGTTAAGAAGCCAGCTCCAGTTTTGTGGACTTGGCTCTTGCTAGCAGAGGCCGCGATATTAACAGCTCTCTTAGTCATCAGTAATTGTAGAAACCTGGCACCCAGCAAGCAGCAGAGACTCACAAAGGAGGCTCCTGTTGCATCGCCCATCCCACCGGCACAGGCTGAGAGAAATACAGAAAGGCCTTTTCCAGCACACTTCCTCCACAATTCTGAGCAGTGACTTCAGATTTCGGGATGTGAATTGGCAGACACGGCTGCCAGGAGCAACAAAATCAAAACAAGACACAAAGTGCACACTGGAGGGTTTGAGTTCCGCATGGAAAGCCTTCCCACTGCCGGACCCCGTGACTCCAATGTTTGTTCGGACTGAAGCTTGGCTCAGCTTCCCATTGAAGGTCCGGAAGTCAGGCCCATCCTGACTGGAAGAGTGCCCGGACCGTTGCTCAGAACCGGCTTGGAGCCGCTCCCTGGGCTCCAGTCCTGCGATCGTCCGGTGCCGTGTTTCCCAAGACTCTGACCAATGTTGGGGGGTGTCATTGTGGCCCCAGTTACTTTGTGGAGTTTGCAGGAACTCAGCGGGTTGGGCAGCATCCATGAAGGGGAAAGGGAGTAGCATTTCGGGACTTTGAAAATTGAGCCAAAACCTGGCAATTCTTGTGCATTGTCTCAGTAGACTATTTATATACACTTTGTACTTAATATATACATACCATGTTTGAAGAAGGGTTTCGACCCGAAACATTGTCTATTTCCTTCGCTTCATGGATGCTGCTGCCCACCCGCTGAGTTTCTCCGGCATTTTTGTCTACCTTCAATTTTCCAGCATCTGCAGTTCCATCTTGAATGTACTTAATATAGTATTATGCTTATGTATGGTAATTCTTTGCTGAACTGTATGCAAAAACAAGAATTTCACCTCCACAGATGCTGCCTGACCTGATGAGTTCCTCCAGCACTTTGTATTTAGCTTAAGTTTCCAGTATCTGCAATCTCTGACGTCTCCATTTAGTGGAGTGGTTGTTCTCGTGACCACAGGATAGACACAAAGCGCTGGAGTAACTCAGCGGGTCAGGCAGCAACTCTGGAGAAAAGGAATAGGTGACATTCCAGGTCGACACTGTCTGACCCGGGCTTCGAACCGAAAAGCCACCCGACGAGGCCAGAACTGTACCAGTAAAACGGTGTCAGATGACAATGGAAGTCGAGCTCCCAGCTGAGCAGTTGGCTGTCTGAGTCCACAGTGCTGTACTCTTACCCCAGCTCAGGAGGTCTGGAGATCCCATTCTTTAACGCAAAGTTCGGCGCAATATTCCAGCGCAGTGCTGTCAGACGCTCTTGCATTAAACTGAGGCCCCGTCTGCTCCCTCAGCTACTTACAACATGCTTGATGCCAGGCTCTAGGAGAGCAGCAGCCCAGCTCTTCCCCAGTGACCTGGTCAAGAGCCAAGAGTGCTGATTTGTCATATGTGCCCACAGCTCAACAATGACATTTTAGTTTAGTTTATCGTCATGTGTACAGTGAAAAGCTTTTGTTGCCTGCCAACCGGTCAGCGGAAAGACTATACATGATTACAATCGAGACGTCCACAGTGTACAGATATACGATAAAGGGAATAACGTGAATAGCGTTTAGTGCAAGGTCCAGTAAGGTCCGATTAAAGATAGTCCAAGCATCTCCAATGAGGTAGATGGTTGGTCAGGACTGATCTCAACAGTTGTTGGTAGTAATTCAGCTGCAGTTCAAAGTTCTTACTTGCAGAAACATAACAGGCAATGCATATAATACAATAATATATAATACACCAAAATAATGAATGAATGAATAACCACAATGCAAGTTCAAAAAGCCTGAAGACCTTGGTACAGTCAAAGTTCATGGTTGAGGTTAGTGTTGTGCAGTCCTCTATGTTGGTGGGATGGACACAAGGGAAGGCTTGGGCTAAATGGAGCTTCAATGGCTGCCAATATTATGGGCAAGCACTTGAGAAGGGAAGAGTCACAACTCTTCAATTTAGTTCCGTTCAGAGATACAGCAAGGAAACAGGCCTTTTCCTTGATACAGCAAGGAAACAGGTCCACCGAGTCCACATCGACCATCAATCACCCATTCACATGAGTTCTATGTTATCCCACTTTTTCATCCACTCACTACATGCACTAAGGGCAATAAGGAAAGAGGTAGTTTAAAGTGAAGGTATGGGCTCAATGCAGCCTCAATGGCTTCCAATATTATGAGGAGAAATAAGAAATGCCCCGTGGTCAGGTAAAGGGCAGAAATGCAAAGCTTCCTTCACTTATCTTTTCATTTCTTTGTCTACCTTTCTCTCGTTCTCCCTCTATGCCCAGCATATCTTCCAACTTCTTCATCTTATCGAGTCCACACACTAGATTAGTTGTTCCGCCAGAGCTGAACAGACTTCTCGGCATCTGCATACAATGGTGTCTGCCCTGCGCTTCTTTTGCTTCTTGTGAGCGGTGGTGGAAAGATTGGTGGAAACAGGGCCGCGACGTGAACTCTCTTTCCTTGACCCCCATCTTCCAACTGGCCCACTGCATTGCTCCAGCACTTTGTGTCAATCTCTGCTGTATATCTGCAGTTCCTTCCTTCACATCTTCCAAGTGATTCGCTGCCGAATGAGTTATTTATTTTCAAATGAAACTCTTGCCAGAGCTGGGAGCCTGAAAGAACAACAGGAAGCCGTGGACAGGTCCATTGAGCAGGAAGAGAGGAGAAGGGAACTCTTTGTGGGCCTTCCTCTGTGGCAACCTTCACAGAGGGTTGTCACTGGCCCAGTTCCCAGAGGAAGTCGACGAAGGGAGATTTCATACATCAACCGGCTACATTGTGCCTCTCACAATCAGGCGTTTCAGCTACGGGAATACACTGCGATTGATGTCAAGGGAGGGCTTGTTTGACTTGCAGTCACAAATCATACAAAAGGGAGAAGAAGGGTCTGTTCACTGCAAAGGGTTTGGGAAGGCAGGCTCCCAGCAGATGGTGTGGTGGGGATGGTGGGGCAATGCAATGATGGACACATAGGATGCTCAATGGCAGGGAGGTAGAGGTAACGCGTCACGATTATAGACAGCAGAGTGAGTTTGAAGAAGTGTCTTGACCCGAAACGTCACCTACTCCTTCTCTCCAGAGATGCTGCCTGAGCACCTGATTTACTCCAGCATTTTGTGTCTATCTATGATTACGGACATGTCAGGTGCCCAACGACAGCTGTGTGGAGAAGAGACGGACAAGAGATGAGGGTCATGGGGGTGGGGCAAGTGGCGGCGAGTGATAGGTGGATACAAGGTGAGGAGGGGTCGAATGACAGATGAAGTAAAGGTGGGGGAGGGAAGGGTGGGGATAGCGACAGGAGTTGAGACATCTCCACTTCATCTCCATACACTGGCTGTCTCCCCTCTGACATTTTAGTCCAGATGCAGGATTCCAGCCCAAAACATCGACTGTACATTTCCTTTAGACTTTCGATACAGCGTGAAAACAGGCCCTTCAGGCCACCGAGCCCACGCCGACCAGTGCACCCCGTACACTAGCACTATCCTACACACTAGGGACAATCACAATTTTTACCAAAGCCAATTAACCCACACATCTGTATGTCTTTGGAGTATGGGAGGAAACCGGAGCACTCAGAGAAAACCCAGGTGGTCACAGTGGGAATGTACAAACTCCATATAGATTACACCCGGAGTCAGGATCAAACCCTGGTCTCTGGCCGCTGCGCCACTGTGCTTCCCCCAAACAGTTCCCACCACAGATGCTGTCTGACTTGCTGAGTTCCTCCTGCAGTTTGCTTTTTTTGCTCCAGATTGCAGCATCTGCAGTTTCCTGTGGCTGCGCTGGAGATAATGGCGGTGGGGGAGGGGGTGGGGGGGGCATAGGGATGATGGATGTGGACACAGGGAACTGCAGACGCTGCTTTACAAAAAATGACACAAAGTGCTGGAGGAACTCAGCAGGTCAGGCAGCATCTCTGGAGAACATGGATCAGTGACGTTTCAGGTCAGGACCTTTCTTCAGACCCAATGTGGTGTTGGGTGGAGGAAAGCTGGAAGAGAGGTAGGGCAGGAGACACAGGTACTGAAGAGTAGAGAATTGCGAAGTTACAGAAACTAATGTAGGTGGAAGTGTAGGCACAAAGTGCTGGAGTAACTCAGCGGGTCAGATGAATGTTTATTAAAAACAGAACTCCATTGTTGCACCTGATGGTTGTACTGCCCTCATCGTCGCTACAATCATTTATTATTCCATGCTGCCTTTCTTGATGCCAAGCCCTTTGTGAGACATTCTATTGAGCACCTTTCAGAAGTCCACGGGTACTACATCAGCCATACCTTCCTCATCAACCCTCTCCGCTACTTCACAAACAAACTATCCCGTCATTTGGCTTACACCTTGTCTTTAATAACCCCTTCGTGGTTTTCTCTATTCAATCCACACGTGTGTCCGCTACTTCTGAACTGATTTATTGTCTCTGCAAATTTCCCGCGACCTGTCTGTAGTTAAGTGGGGTAACTCAGCGGGTCAGGCAGCACCTCTAGAGAACATGGATAGGTGATGTTTCGGGCCGAGACCCTTCTTCAGACTGACGTTTGTAGTTGCAGGGTTTGTTCCCCGAACCCTCTGTTGAACAAAGCTGTAAAGTCGGCAGTCGCCCTGAACTCATCGCCACTTCCATGTCTGTTGGTGTGCAGAAGTTTATGGCCAATGGTCCTTTGGGTTTTTTTCCTTCTCCGAACACATCCCACTGAACCAGGCGATTACTTGCTTTACCATTCTGGTACCTTGTCCTTATCAATTGCCAGTCCCAGTTCCTCGGCCAACTCCAGCTTCTGAACAAGGGTCCCGACCCGAAATGTCACCTTTCCCAGTTCCCTGAGATGCTGCTTGGCCTGCTGAGCTACTCCAGCACTTTGTATCTTCTTTTGTAAATCAGCATCTGCAGTTCCTTGTTTCTCCAGCAGTAATGCCTGATGGATTAATTGAAGGATCTCAGTCACACACTCTGCCTTTGGAATGAACTTTCTCTGTAATGCTTCATTGCCCTCCCCCTCCTCTTCCTGCCGTTTGCCGGTAACATGTCTTTACGCAAGGTCTGGATTCCTTTTTTCGTTTGCTGCCAGTCATGTTCTTTGTCAGTTCCCTTGCAAACATCCTGGTTCTTTTGGTGTTATCAGTCTGGGGTCTGGAATGCGTTGCTTTCTCTCTCTGGCTTGTTAATCTCCGCATCTCTTTGAACATCCTGGGAGTTGTGGCTTTCACGGCCCTGCCTCTCACACCCATAGTAATGTCCCTGAACCAATTCCTCCTTCATGCTTGGCCAGGGTTTAGATTTCTCTCTCCCTGCTAACTTACTGTACATGGGCCATATCCCATTGAAATTGGCCCTTCTTCAATAGACTTTTGACTTTGAATAGACTATATCCTTTCTCTTTGCTATTCAAAACCCTGTTGCCTGAATGCTCCCACTAATACTTGCTCCATTGGCCCTTCTCCTGTGCCTTAATACTTGTCCCCTTCCTCACTGGGCCAGAACCTGACTAATCCATGACCATGTAAAACCATCCTCCATCTTTATGCATTCATATTATTACACACCCAGTTGCGTTTTGCAGAGTAGAATTGCCATGTCCGGGGGATGCGCTGTTGCCTCGCTGCAGTCAGTGCATGGCTTGTGGGCTCCACAGCAGCCAGCCTAAGGCAGGGTCGCACGGCACAGCTGCACCTGGTCTCAGTTCTGGGCAGTGCTCCCAGTGCTCACAGTGTCCAGGCATCTACCACTGCCAGTCCTCATCCCACAGCAACTGTGGCAACTGCACTCAACACAGCAGGTGACTCACGGCCATCTCTCCCTCTCTCCCTCCTTCTTTCCCTCCCTCCTTCTCTCCCTCTCTCCCTCTCTCCTCTTCTCCCTCTCTCCCTCCTTCTTTCCCTCTCCCTCTTCCTCTCTCCCTCCTTCCCTCCCTCCCTTTCTCCTTCTCTCTCCCAGCTGTGTTTCTTTTCTTGTACAAGCAAAGAACTGCAGATGCTGGTTAATACAAAAGGACGCAAAGCGCTGGAGTAACTCAGCAGGACAGGAGGTATCTGTGGAGAACATGGACAGGTGACGTTTCAGTTCGGGATCCATTGTCACCTATCCATGTTCTCCAGAGATGCTGCCTGACCTGCTGAATTACTCCAGCGCTTTCTCAATCCTGACCTCGGGTGCTGTCTGTGTGGAGCTTGTGTGACCGAGTGGGTTTCCTCCAGTCGCTCTGGTTTCCTCCCACATCCCAATGACGTAGGGTTTATTGGGTTAATTAGCTTCTATAAATTGTCCCTAGTGTGCAATGAGAAAATGGGATATCATAAAACTAGTGTGAAGGGTGATTGATGAGCATGGTGAGGGAAGGGTTAAAGGCGAGGAGGAGGAGGAGGAGGAGGAGGAGGAGGGAGCGGGAGAAGTTGTTTTTGCAGGAAGCTGTGCGTGTGAGATGTCTACTACGGTTTCTGTTAGTTCTGACCCCACAGACACACACTGAGACACAGACACACTGCACACACCCACACACACACACACACTCTGCACATCCACCCCCCCCCCCCATACACACACACTGTAAACCTATTCACAGAAACACTGTACACATACTGCACACACACACACTCATACGCACACACATAGGCACACACACTAACATACATACTGAGACACAGACATTCTGCATATCGACGCGCACACACACACAAACAGACAGACACAGAGACAGACACACTGCGCAGATACGTACATTCCGACTCAGACTATTCACCGTACCTCGGTACACGTGATACTAAACTAAACTCAACAGACACACACTCACACACACAAACTCACTCAGGTACACACGCACCCACAACACAGACACACCTTAGACCCACTCATAGAGAGACGCGCACACTCACATCCATGCCCACACACGCATGCACATGCACACATACTCATAAACACACACTCACAGAAGCACACAAACACTTACTCACACACACACACACTGGCGGCACAAACAGCACACACACACACACACACACACACCCACACCCACACATGCAAACATACAAACACACAACTGTAAAAACATAAAACATGTACGCACACACATGTACACATACACACGTACACATACACACGTGCACATACACACGTGCACATACACACGTGCACAAACACACGTGCGCATACACCTTCAAGCATATACACACACATGCATATACACATATATCCATTTACAGATACACACACATACACCAACAAACACACGCACAGACACAGAATACAATCTTTCAGCGTCTCTCTTTTCTGGAACATTCTCTCTTGGCTTTGCGCCCAGTGGAATGAAAACAAGGCGTGTTTTTCCCCTTCTCCACCAGGAGCGCTTGTGGCCAAAATAGATGAAAAAAATGCAGTCAGCCTCGGTCATATGACTCCTTGTTGTATCGGTTTTGTTTTTGTTTCAAGAACAGGATTTCTTGTTTGGATGTGAGTGCGAGCTCAGGGATCGGTGGGGGGGGGCTGGACAATTTGCTTTTGTTCAGCTTGAAGGAAAGCCGCCCTGGTTCCAAACCAGCTCGCTGGCAGGCAAGGATGTTCAATCCTGTTCCCTGTCAGACGGCCGTAACCCTTTCATTGCCAAGGTTCTCCTGGGCGAGATGTGGGGGAGGCGTTCCGCAGAGTTGCGCCCACATCTACAGTAATTGGCCATCAACATCCAATGCCTTCACTGGAGAGAGAGGCCATGCAACAGGGCGGTGGGAGACCGAGGGCTTGGCTGGAGAGGGGGGGTTCACAGGGTTGACAGTCATTTACGGGGGTATCATACAGGAATAACAAAACCTTGAAGACACTCCTGATAGAGCCTCTGCCTCACAGTGCTTGAACAATCCCGACCTCTGCCTCTCTCTGGCTAGAGTTTGAACATTTTCCCTGTGATAGTGTTGGTGCTCCTTTCTCCTCCTGTATCCCAAAGATGGGCAGGTCGGTGGGTTAGTTGGTGTAAATCGCCCCTTGTGTAGGGGTGAGGGGTGGAATTTAGGTTGTTGATAGAAAGGTAGGGAGAAATGAAAACAAAAATGGAATTATTGTAGGATTAGTGTAAATGCGTCTTTGAAGGGCAGTACGGACTTGGTGGGCCGAAGGGCCAGTTTCCGTGCTGTCTCACTCTACAATCTTCTAAAGGCTGCAATGTTTAGGAAGGGCGTACGTTGAGCAGGAAGACAGTGGCTGCCGGTGTTGTAGGGGGTAGATTTAGCCACTCCAAGAGGACAGAACGTCAACAGCTTCTGTTGTACATCCCTCTATGAACCAGAGGAGTTAGTATAGTTCAACTACATTGGTGCCTCTGGAATCAAATTGATTAATGTACCACCAGATTCAGGACCAGCTTCTTCCCTACTGTTATCCAAGTACTAACCAGTCCTCCCATAAGCGAGGGTGTAGTCCCGATCTTCCAACCTACCTCATTGTGATCTTGCACTTTTTCTCTGTAAATGTAATGCTATAATCCTGGAACATTATATTCTCCACTCTGGTAAGTTTTCGCTCTGCACACTACCTGTTGTACTTGTGAATGACTTGATTGTAATCACTTATAGGTCGATTTAACACGGACCACTCTTTTCACTATATCTCAGTACACAAGAGTCATGGACTCGTACAACACATAAACAGATCCATCAGTCAACTTGTCCATACCGACCAAAATGCTCCATCTAAGCCAGTCTCATTTGCCTGCATTTGGTCCACATTACCCTAGACGTTTCCCAACCATGTACCTATCCAAGTGCCTTTTAAATGTTGTTATTGTACCTGCCTCACCTACCTCCTCCAGCAGCTCATTACCCACCACCCTCTGAGTGTAAAAGCTACCCGTCAGGTTGCTATTAAATATTTCTCCCCTCACCTTAAACCAATGAGCTGTAGTTCTTGATTCCCCTAACCTGGGTGAATGACTTTCACCATATCGATTCCTCTCATGATTTTATACACTAGAATATCACCCCTCATCCTCCTGTGCTCTGCATAAAGTCCTAGCTTGCCCAACCTCTCCCAATAGGCCAGGCCCCTCAACTCCTGGCAACATCTGAATCTTTCTACATCCTTTTCGGCTTAATTACATCTTTCCTACAGCAGGGTGAGGAAAACTGAACACGATACCCAATGTTCCCAATGTTGGGCGAGTCCAGAACCAGGGGCCACAGTCTTAGAATAAATGGGAGGTCATTTAAGACTGAGGTGAGAAAAAACTTTTTCACCCAGAGTTGTGAATTTATGGAATTCCCTGCCACAGAGGGCAGTGGAGGCCAAGTCACTGGATGGATTTAAGAGAGAGTTAGATAGAGCTCTAATGGCTAGTGGAGTCAAGGGGTATGGGGAGAAGACAGGCACGGGTTATTGATTGGGGACCATCAGCCATGATCACAATGAATGGCAGTGCTGGCTTGAAGGGCCGAATGGCCTCCTCCTGCACCTATTTTCTATGTTTCTATGAAACTGCAAATGTGGCCACGCCAACATATTGTCACAAAACATCCCAACTTCTGTACTCAATACCCTGACTGATGAAGGCCAATGTACCAAAAGGCTTCTTGACCACCCTATCTACCTGTGATGCCACTTTCAAGTAACGATGTACCTCCACCCCTAGATCCCTCTGCTACACGGCCCGGAGCCCTGCCATTCACTGTGAAGGACGTGCCCTGGTTTGACTTCTCAAAATGCAACACCTCACACTTGAGTGTGGGAGGAAACAGGAGTTGCCTGAGAAACCCCATGCAGTCACGGGGAGAACGTACAAACTACATACAGACAGCATCCGTAGTCAGGATCGAACCCGGGTCTCTGACACTGTAACGCAGCGGCTCTAACGTTCCGCCCCATTGCGCCACTGTCATCCCTCTACCTCTGCTTATATTTAACTGCATGCAAATAGAATTAAAACTTGCCATGAGCTGATGAGCAAAGACCCTTGCTGCTCCCTGAGTGACATGTTCCCTGTCCCACTCAGGCAATGTTTTAGGCGACTACAGGCGACTAGGCTGTTGCCACATGGTCGCCGGGGCGTCGCCTGTATGGTCGTGAGTAGTCTCCTTCAGTCGCCTGAAGAGCCGTAGCGTCTTTTTAGTCGCCGCTGGATTTTCAACGTTGAAAAAATTTTCGGTGACAGTGGCAACCGTGGGTTTGAGGCCAATGAGCGTAGCTTGACGTACGCGCTGTCATAGGTTGTCGCCAGGTTAACATAGGTTGGCGCCAGGATGTCGTAGGTTGTCGCCGGTGCTGACTTCGGTGAATTCCATTGTCGTATTTGCCGGCAGTCGCCTAAAGAATCGCCTAAGTGGGACAGGCCCATTAGGGGGAGCTCAGAGGGGTCAGAACAACCTCGGCAGTCACATAAAGCCCCACTCCAGAAACTGTGCACAATCTCAACACAATACTGGGCAGGGTAGACTCGATGGACCGAATGGCCTACTTCCACCCCTATGACTTACGAGCATGAGTACCAAGGGAGTGCTACGCTGCTGGAGTGTGAGATGTTGATCCGTGGACCACCCCCCCACCGCTGCCATGGGTAGAACAAGCAGAGCACTTTCCCAAAGGAGGGAGGGGAATAGATGCAGGCTCAACAGAATGGACTTGCTACCAGATCATGTGTCTGCACTGATGGTACAGATTTCAGGGACAATTCCTCTCCTTCTTCCTAAACAATGCCATGGTGTCTTCTACGTCCTCTTGAGAGACGATGAGTTTATTGTTACATTTGAAATAAATGCTCTCTTAAGAGGATGCTCGACCCAAACACTGAGCACGCAGTGGAATTTGAATCTCCATTTGCCAGTCGCAGCAGGGATGACATGAGAAGTCCCTTTGTGCTCGCGAGGTGTGAAATGCAATACTCTCTGACACACCTATAGGTTTCCCTTGTGTGGGAATGGGTGTGTGATCCAGTCCACAAGTCAAACAATGGTTCTGCTCCTACAACACACCGCTCTCACCCACCACCTCTGCCTCGCTCTCTCCCCCACATCACCCGTGGTGGGGGGGGAGGTCAGTGTGGGACCAGCTTGCAGCAAACTCACGCAAAGGTGGGAGGAGGGGAGCCAGATCTGCACTGCCTAATGCCCTCAGCACCGTAGTGTCAAGGGTCAATTGTGTTTAACAATCATACACACAAAATGCTGGAGTAACTTGAGGCACTTCTTCAGTCTGGTCATACGTTGGTCATATATATTGACTGGTCAACAGTCGTATGTATTTACATTGGAACAATAATACCCTTACTTGCCCATTAACACATTACGTGTTCTCTTGTGGGAGGAAACTGGAGCACCTGCAGAAAACCCACATGGTCAAGTCAAGTCAAACAAACTTTATTGTCATTTAGAAATACACTGATATATGCAGTTCCAAACGAAATTACGTTGCATTTGGCTCCCTGTGCAACACAATAAATTAACCGAAGGATAGGTATGTATGAAAAGGGTAAATAGACAATAGTGGCAGCCCATTTACATGGCATTCAGGAGTCTGATGGCTCGTGGGAAGAAGCTGTTGCGGAACCTTGATGTTCTGCTCCTCATGCTGCGGTATCTTTTTCCCGAGGGCAGCAGAGTGAACAGTCCGTGATGGAGATGTGTGGGGTCCTTTATGATACTGCTGGCCTTAGACACACAGCGTTTGGTCGCAATATCCCCGATTGAAGGGAGAGAGGTCCCGATGATTTTTTCCGCTGTCCTCACCACTCTCTGCACAGACTTCCAGTCGGAGGCTCTACAGTCCCCAAACCAGACAGAGATACAGCTGGTCAGAATACTCTCTATGGTGCCCCTGTAGAAAGTAGTGAGGATGGGATGGGGGAGATGAGCTCTTCTCATCCGGCGCAGAAAGTGCAACCGCTGCTGCGCTCTCTTAACAGTTGATGAGATGTTAGTCGACCAGGTCAGACTGTTAGTGACCTGCACCCCCAGGAACTTTGGTCACAGTGAGAATGTACAAACTCTGTACTCTTTCTCACCTTGACAGCCAGAAGGGGGGCTATGTGAGGATGCTGTTCATGGACTTCAATTCAGCCTTCGACACGATAGTCCCCACCACACTGGCTGAGAAGCTGCTGGAATTGGGGCTCAACACCCCCCCTGTGTGCCTGGGCCCTGGACTTTCTCACCGCCAGGTAGTCAAGATGGGAGGAAATACATCGAAGTTCCCCACCCTGACCACAGGATCCACCCAGGGCTGCATCCTCAGCCCCCTACTGTACTCCCTGTACACACATGACTGTGTGGCTAGGTTCAGCTCCAACTCGATAATCAAGTTTTCTGATGACACTGTGGTGGTGGGCCTGATCTCAGTCAACGATGAGAAGGCCTACCGGGAGGTAGCTGATCTGGCACTCTGGTGTCAGGACAACAGCCTCCTCTTAAACATCAAAAAAACTAAGGAGCTGATCGTGGACTTTAGGAGGGCACAACATCCGAGGACGTACACACCATTGAGGATAAATGGGAATGCTGTGGATAGGGTGAGCTGTTTTAAATACCAGGGAGTCCACATCTCTGAGGACCTGACATGGACATCGCACTCTGCAGCACTCGTGAGTAAGGCAAGGAAGCGCCTTTACCACCTCAGGCAATTGAGGAAATTCAGAGTGTCTCTGAGGATCCTCCAGTGCTTCTACTCAGCGGTTGTGGAAAGCATCTTGTCCGGAAACATCACGATTTGGTTTGGGAACTGCTCTGCCCAGGACAAGAAGGCTCTGTAGAGAGTATGCGTCGGGCCGAACGCACGATGGGAACTTCACTCGCCCCTCTGCAGGAACTATACATCAGAAGGTGCAACTCCAGAGCCAATAAGATCACGGGAGGCCCCTTCCACCGCTGCAACGGACTGTTCCAGCTGCTACGGTCAGGCAAACGCCTCCGTTGCCGTGCTGTGAAAATGGAGAGGATGAGACGGAGTTTCTTCCCAGAGGCCATTAGGACTGTAAAGTCGTATCTCACCAGGGACCAACGTTACTGTACCAATTTGCTGTTGTGTGGTGTCTTTTTAATATTGCTGTTTTTTCTTTTTTTTTTCCTCCCACAAATATGTAATATGTGAATATGTGATTCTGTTCCATTCTGTTTTGTAGTTTTTTTTGTTGCACAATCCGCAGGCACGGCCACTTTTCATTTCACTGCACATCTCGTATGTGTATGTGACGAATAAACTTGACTTGACTTGACCTGTCGTCAGGTTCAAACCTGGGTCTCTAGCGCAGTGAGGCAGCAACTCGACCGCTGCGCTGTGTGGCGCAAGGCTTATGGTTGCTGGGAAGCTATGAGGCTTTATTCTTGAACCTGGTGGTCATACCTTTCAGGCGCCTGAACTTTCTTATTGATAGTAGTAGCAAGATTGGAGTATTGCCATTGGGTATGTGGGTCATTGATGATATTGGCTGCCTTTTCCAGGAAGCGCCTCCGAAAGATCCCTTCGATGTCTGTCCAAATTGCCCCAGTCCCACCCCTTCATCTTTCCAGACACCAGGAAGAGCAATGTTGTGGGAAGGGATGACTCGCCAACACCCATGTCGTGTTCACCAAGTTGCGCTATGTCCTGACTTGCAAGCAAGCACATTGCAGCTTCTTTGCTGCTTCAGATCGGTGTAAAGTCTGCAGCAATTCACGAACCGAATTAAAGCCAGCGGTAGAGTTGCTGCCTCACAGCACCTGGGTTCGATCCTGACTACCGGTGCTATCTGTACGGAGTTTGTACGTTCTCCCTGTGACCGCGTGGGTTTCCTCTGGGTGCTCCGGTTTCCCCCCACACTCCAAAGATGTACAGGTTTGCAGATGAATTGGTTTTGATAAAAATTGTAAATTGCCCCTACTGTGTGTAGGATAGTGTTAGTGTGCGGGGTGATTGCTGATCAGCACAAACTCGGTGGGCCGAAGGGTCTATTCCCGTGCTGTATCTCTAAAGTATTAAGTCTAAACCACTGCCAGGGTAATTAGAGGCCGGCAACAAACGCTTGTCTTCCATGCAGCTCCCACAGCCTGAGTGCAAATTATTATTTTCTGTCTGTCTCTCTTCTTTTTGTTGATGTCCTCTGATCATCCTCTGGAAAAGCGACGGGTGCCGGTGACGTAACCGGGGAGTTAGGCTGGAGGAGTTAACGAGCTGGGTCACGGGTAGGAAGGAGATTAAACCGCTCTCAGCCACCAGCGTTGACTGTTGCCTGGGTTACTTCAGTACCGATGAGTCACTTCTTCAAACCTGCCGTGACATTATCCTTAATTACACAGAGATGCGCAGCATTCCTGCACACAAAGCGTTCTGGAGCTCTCTCTACTCAAGAGTTGTTGAGGCTAGAAAACGTCAACGTTGTGATTGATAGAGTTCTGTTATGAGGAACTGATGCAGGCCACGAAGTGAGGGTGGGGTTCAGGTGCAGATCCGAATTGATCTCATCCAGCTGAACAAGTTTCTCAAGAAGGCAGGGCTTCCTCCAAGAGTCACCCTGTAATTAGTTATGTTGCACTGTAAATAAGAATTAGAGCTTTGCTTCCATTGGTTGCTGGGAGTTGACGGCATGAGCTAGAGGGTGGGGTTGGGCAGGCTAGGACTTGGTGCGCAGGAGGCTGAGTGAGGGGTGATCATATAGAGGTGTATAAAATCATGAGGGGAATAGATAGGGTTAATGCACACAGTCTTTTACCCAAGGTAGGGGAATGAAGAACCAGTGGACAAAGGTTTGTGAGAGGGGCTAGATAGGAACCCGAGGGCAACTTTTTCACACAGAAGGTGGTGATATATGGAACAAGCGGCAAGATAAGGTAGTTGAGGCAGGCTCTCGCGACATTTAAAAGACATTTGGACAGATACTGTACATGGATAGGAAAGGTTTAGAAGGGTATGGGCCAAACACGCGCAGGTGGGACTAATGTAGATGGGGCATCTTGGTCGGCATGGACGTGTTGGATCGAAGGGCCCGTTTCTGTCTCTGGTTTTAGTCTAACTCAGGTTTTCCTACACGTTGTTTGTGAATTTTCTGGCAGAATTATTTCAACTTCAGCAGGTTGACAATTGGACACTTGCTTGTGAAGGTTGGACAGTGGGACAGGAAGCACTGTGGGATTCCAGGCCTGGCTTACATTGTGTCATTGTAGAAGGGGACGGCACCGCAGCGGTACTGCCTTGCAGCGCCAGAGACCCCGGTTCGATCCTGACTATGGGCGCTGTCTGTACGTAGTTTGTATGTTCTCCATATGCAAGTTTCTAGGTTAATTAGCTTCTGTAAATTGTCCCCAGTGTGTAGATTAGAACTAGTGTATGGGGTGATCGTTGATCAACATGGACTCGGTATGAACAGAAGGACCTGTTTCATCATTGTATCTCTACACTAAACCAAGCTAAAGTATCCTGCCAAGTTCTTTGGAGATACAAAGAGCTGTAGTTGCCAGACTTTGTCAACAGGTGGGACTTGGGGAAATGGGAATGGGGAAATGAAGTAATGGTCCCCGATATCTCAGCTACCTCATTACAGGTCTTGCCCTTCTTTTAAATCTGCACTTTCCCTAGAGCTTGAACACTGTAACACTATATTCGGCACCCTTGTTAACTTTCTTCTTGCACCGTATGTGTACAGTTTGATTCTAGGATTTATTTGACTCGATAGCAAGCAAAGCAAAAGTTTTTTACTGTTTCTCAGTACATGTGACAAAAATGAACCCAAACCAATGCTATCTATTCTACCCAACCTGACCTCCCGGTGGCTCAGCACTTCAACTCCCCCTCCCATTCCGTATCTGACCTCTCTGTCCTGGGCCTCCTCCATGGCCAGAGTGAGCAACACCGGAAATTGGAGGAACAGCGCCTCATATTCCGCTTGGGCAGTCTGCATCCCGGTGGCCTGAACATTGAATTCTTCCAATTTCGTTAGCCCTTGCTGTCTCCTCCCCTTCCTAGCTCTCCCTCAGCCCTCGGGCTCCTCCTCCTCCTTTTTCCTTTCTTCCCCCCCCCCCCCCCCCCCAACCCCCTCCCTCCATCAGTCTGAAGAAGGGTTTCGGCCCAAAACGTTGCCTATTTCCTTCGCTGCATAGATGCTGCTGCACCCGCTGAATTTCTCCAGCACTTTTGTCAACTATCTATCCTTATCCCATTTGCCCACATTAGGACTGTATCTTTCTATGACTTACCTATTTGCGTCTGTCAAAATGCTTCTTAAACGCAGAGATTGTATCTAATTCTACCACCTCCAAATTTCGACCACGCTCTCTGTGAAACTCTTCCTACATCCCTTTAAAACACCTTTCTTTCATTTTAGACCCATGTCCTCATGTTTTTGCTAACACTACCAACCCCATCTCTGCCCCAACCCCATTTGATGTACCACAGTCAGGTCACCCCCTCAACCTCCTTCACCCAGGAAAACAAGCCCTGCATATGTAGTCTCTCCCCATGATTAAAATGCCCCAATCCAGGAAACATCCTGATGAATCTCCTCTGCACTCTCTGCAGCAAGGCTCCAGTCTGGTAGAAGATACCAAAGTGTGTAAGTTGTTCCTGAGTCTACCAGACTCAGGAACAACTTATTCCCCTCTGTTATCAGGCTTCTGAATGCTCCTTCCATAAACTAGGGTACTGTCCGATTCACCTCTACCCCATTGCGGACATTGGACTTTGTCTCTGGAAGTGACGTGCTACAATGCTGAGAACTATAGTCTACATTCTGTTCCTCTCCTTTTCTCAATCTATTGCAAATGAGTTTGTCTTTTTTGTATTTGTGTATAGTATTATCTGATCTTTTTGGATGGCATGCAAAACAAATCATTTAATGTGTACAGGTGGCAATAATAATCCTAAACCTAATCCTAAACCCGCCTTGCTGCTTAATATAAAAGGCAGACTTGCATTTGTGTCGTGTTTTTACACCACCTCACAGCGGCCCAAATTTCCTCTGCAAGCGTACAGCAGTGGCTCTGGCAGCTGATAGCACAGCAAGCTCCAGCAGGCTCCAACTAGAGAAGAGGGCAAGAAGATTGGAGCAGGAGTAGGCCACTCGTCCCCTTGTATCTGCCCCGTTGTTCAATGTGATCAAAGCTGATGTACCCCTTCCTATAGTGCAGCAACCAGAAGTGCATACAATACTCCAAGTGTAGTCCAACCAATGTTTTATAAAGGTATACCATCTACAATTTTAATATTCTCTGCCCTGACCTATGCCATGCGTCTCCTTCCTTATCATATTCACAGTTTGTTGCCACTTTCAGGGAACTATGGACTTGGAATGTTAATGGACAGTGGTCCCTCTGTTTATAAGCATTCCTTAGTGCCCCACCGCTAACTACATTTGCCCTATCCGTATTTGATTTTCCGTAATACATCACCTCGCAATTGTCAGGATTAAATTCCATCTGTCAGCACTGCCCAGCGCTCCTTCTGATCTATAACCCTGCTGTCTCGTTTCACCGTTACTGATGCTGATATTATCAATTCACGTTCTCAAACTGCTTCGGTGAGCTTTGAACTCACGTTCCTGGGATGTTTTAGCCCAGGGTGCCTGGATTACTGGAGCAGGAGTATAACTACAGCACATCCCTCAACCCAGCACGGTGACGGGGACAGGACTGGGAACACAAGTGAGGTAAACAGTGGCGGTAACCATAGCGACGGTGAAGTAAACAAGGCCCAGGACGCAGGCGAGGGCTTGCGGGGAGGTTATGATAAATTAGTGAGCACAAATCTTCTCAACCAGAGTGCAGTAGTGGCTCTGGCAGCTGATAGCACAGCAAGCTCCCACAAGTACCAAGGACCAGGAGTAGGCCACTCGGCCCCTCAAGCCAGCCCCATCCTTCAATATAACCATGGATGATCGACCCTGGGTCTGAACTCCTCCCCGTAACCCTCAATCCCCCAATGTTTTCAAACATTTATTTACATCCACTTTCAGACGATCCAGCCACCCAATGCCTCTGGGATAGAGAATTTCAGAGGTTCACCACCCTCTGCAGATAGGAATTCCGACTCACCTCCGTTTTAAATGGCCCCACATATCCCAACTCCATGTGCCATAGATCGGAAATCTTGGGGGAAGCATGGACTCTGTCATGGTGACACCAGTGGGGAATCTGCATGCCCTTCTGGATGGTTCCAGCGGGACCTTCCACATCTGCCTGAGCGCAGCCATCTGACATCTCATTCGAGGGTCAGTATCTACCCCACTCCTTTAGTACCCACCCACTCCCTCATTACCTGTCCCACCCCCTCCACACTCCCCCACCACCTGCCCCACTCTCTCACTACCTGCCCCCTTCCCTCCGCAGGTGAGGAGCACTCGTTGAAAGGTCAGGAATGCTGGTTGAAAGGTCATGGGTTGCTGGTTGAATGTCGGGGCGCTGGTTGAAAAGTCAAACGTCTGAAGGGCCATAGGTCTAGTTCAAAGGTCACGGTTCCGGGAGGACAGGTCAGGAGCTCTGGTTGAAAGGTCTGAGTGGACGGATCGGGAACGGGCTGAAAACAAGCGGACAGGTCGGAAGCTCATCAAAAGGTGGCAGGAATCTTATCGCCAGGGCAGGACGAAGGACATGGTCGGAATAGCAAACAGTCGTCAGCACATTCTATATAAAAATGACTTTCCTGTTGCAGTGAAAGATGTGAAGACATTGTCAATGCAGAGAAAATAAATCATTGGTGGTGCCTTTGCTGCCATGGTTACGGGTTGAGGGATGGTTTGAGTGACGAGCTGTTACGCGTTGATGGGAATGCAGTTGGTGGGGGAGTGTTTACACGCGGGGAATGATTGATGGGCTGGCAGCTGGTAACTCCTCAGCGGGGAACAAGTGCCCACACGCAGATCACTGCCATGTCCTTCAGAGCCCAGCTCACAGCTGAGCCCTTCACCTGGCCTCAGATGGCAGTCATACCTCCCAGCTGCATTTCGCCAGCGCTTCATCCCCCCTCAACTCTGTCCAGGGACCCCGACAGTCCTCTGAGGTGAGGCAGAGGCTCACTTGTACCTCCTTCAATCTCATCAATTGTATCTGATGTTCTCGGAGTGGACTCGTCTATATCGGCGAGACCAAGTGCAAACTGGGCGATCGTTTCACTGAACACCTCCGCTCAGTCTACCTTGGCCTGCGATCTCCTGGTTGCCAAACTGTTTAGCTCCCCCTCCCATTCACACACTGACATTTCTGTCCTGGGCCTCCTCCACTGTCCGGATTTGATAAGGCAACTCAAGATAAAGGAGCCATTAGGAGGTAGTGACCATAATCAGAATCAGAATCACACTTTATTCGCCAAGTATGTTTTGCAACATACGAGGAATTTAATTGGCCAGGTTAGTCATACAATTAAAAGCAACAGACTCACCCGAAACACATTTTAACATGAACATCCACCACAGTGACTCCTACATTCATCACTATGTTGGAAGGCGAAATAAAGTTCAAGTCCTTCCCTTAATTCTTCCTCGGTCGTGGGTTTTACTCTACAACTTGAGAGGGAGAAGGGAAAATCGGAAATGTCAGTATTACAGTTGAGCAAAGGGGACCATGGAGGCATGAGGGAGGAGCTGGCCAAAGTTGACTGGAAAGATACCCTAGCAGGGATGACAGTGGAACAGCAATGGCAGGTATTTCGGGGAATAATACAGAAGATGCAGGATAATTTCATTCCAAAGAGGAAGAAAGATTCTAAGGGGAGTAAGGGGCGACCGTGGCTGACAAGGGAAGTCAAGGACAGTATAAAGATAAAAGAGAAGAAGTATACCATAGCAAAGATGAGAGGGCAGCCAGGGGATTGGGAAACCTTTAAAAAGCAACAGACGATAACTAAAAAGGCTATACGGGGAGAAAAGATGAGGTACGAAGGTAAGCTAGCCAAGAATATAAAGGAGGATAGTAAAAGCTTACGTATGTGAAGAGGAAAAAAATAGTAAAGACAAATGTGGGCCCCTAGAAGACAGGAACAGGTAAATTTATTATAGGGAACAAGGAAGTGGCAGATGAGTTGAACAGGTACTTTGGATCTGTCTTAGCCAGAGGACCTAGGATGTCGGAGGAACTGGAGGGAATTCACATTAGGCAGGATATTGTGTTGGTTAGACTGATGGGACTGAAGGCTGATAAATCCCCAGGACCTGATGGTCTGCATCCCAGGGTACTTAAAGGAGGTGGCTCTAGAAATCGTGGAAGCATTGGTGATCACTTTCCAATGTTCTATAGATTCAGGATCAGTTCCTGTGGATTGGAGGGTAGCTAATGTTATCCTACTTTTTAAGAAAGGAGGGAGAGAGAAAATGGGGAATTGTAGACCAGTTAGCCTGACATCGGTGATGGGGAAGATGCTGGAGTCAATTATAAAAGATGAAATAGTGGCGCATTTGGATAGCATAACAGGATCGGTCCGAGTCAGCATGGATTTACGATGGGGAAATCATGCTTGACTAATCTTCTGGAATTTTTTGAGGATGTAACTGGGAAAATGGGCAAGGGAAGGCCAGTGGATGTGGTGTAGCTGGACTTTCAGAAAGCCTTTGATAAGGTCCAACATAGGGGATTAGTGGGCAAAATTAGAGCACGTGGTATTGGGGGTAAGGTACTGACATGGATAGAAAATTGGTTGGCAGACAGGAAACAAAGAGTAGGGATTAACAGGTCCCTTTCAGAATAGAAGGAAATAACTAGTGTACTGCAAGGCCCTGTGCTACAACCACGGCTATTTACAACATATATTAATGATTTAGATGAAGGGATTAAAAGTAAAATTAGCAAATTTGCAGGTAACACAAAGCTGGGAGGCAGTGTGAACTGTGAGGAGAATGCTATGGGGATGCAGGGTGACTTGGACAGGTTGGGTGAGTGGGCAGATGCATGGCAGATGCAGTTTAATGTGGATAAATGTGAGGTTATCTACTTTGATGGCAACAACAGGAAGGCTGATTATTATCGACTTCTCCCGCCCGAGATGCGGGGTTGAAAATGACCTGGAGTGGGGCGGCTTTAATGGCCACAGAACTTGCTAGCACCCGCTGGGGGCTCGAACATCAAGACCCGGAGCGCAGCCTTGCATCGCCCGGCACGGCCTTAATGGCCACGGGACTTATTTACCATCAACCGCCGGGGGCTTTAACTCTGACATCGGGAGAAGAATGGGGAGTGCAGGGAAGAGATAAGACTTTGCTTCCCATCACAGTGAGGAGGAGATTCACTGTGATGGATGTTTGTGTCAATTGTGTTGTGTCTTGGTTCTTTTCTTGTTTGTATGACTGCAGAAACTAAATTTCGTTTGAACCTCAATGAGGTTCAAATTACAATAAATGGTATTGTATTGTATTGTATTGTATCTGAATGGTGTCAAGTTAGGAAAAGGGGAAGTACAACGAGATCTGGGAGTCCATGTTCATCAGTCACTGAAAGTAAGCATGCAGGTACAGCAGGCAGTGAAGAAAGCTAATGGCATGTTGGCCTTCATAACAAGAGGAGTTGAGTATAGGGGCAAAAAGGTCCTTCTGCAGTTGCACAGGGCCCTGGTGAGACCATACCTGGAGCATTGTGTGCAGTTTTTTTGTCTCCAAATTTGAGGAAGGACATTCTTGCTATTGAGGGTGTGCAGCGATGGTTCACGGGGATGGCGGCACTGTCATACGTTGAAAGAATGGAGCCACCGGGCTTGTAAACACTAGAATTTGGAAGGATGAGGGGATTTTATTGAAAAATATAGGATTATTAAGGGATTGGACACATTTTTATTTTGTGTTGCATGCACAGCCTAACATTGTAGGACAACTTGTTCTATTTGATCTTCCATTTGTGCACGTCGAGTTGATTGCATTAGTCGAAACAGGGCGTACCACGTGAAGGTTGCAATCTTCCACCCCATTGGACACATTAGAGGCAGGAAACATGTTCCCGATGTTGGGGGAGTTCAGAACCAGGGGCCACCGTTTAACCATATAACCATATAACAATTACAGCACGGAAACAGGCCTTCTCGGCCCTTCCAGTCCGTGCCGACCATTTATTTTCCCCTAGTCCCATCTACCTGCACTCAGACCATACCCCTCCATTCCCGTCCCGTCCATATACCTATCCACTTTACTTTTAAATGTTAAAATCGATCCTGCCTCCACCACTTCTGCTGGAAGATCATTCCACACAGCCACCACTCTCTGAGTAAAGAAGTTCCCCCTCATGTTACCCCTAAACTTCTGTCCCTTAATTCTCAAGTTTCTCAAAACGAGAGTTCTCGTTTAAGAATAAGGGGTAAGCCATTCAGAATGGAGATTGCATTTTCACCCAGAGAGTTGTGAATCTGAGGAATTCTCTGCCATAGAAGGTAATGGAGGTGGATTCTCTGGATGACTGCAAAAGAGAGTTAGATAGAGCTCTTAAAGATAGCAGAGTCAAGGGATATGGGGAGAAGGCAGGAACGGGGTACTGATTGTGGATGATCAGCCATGATCACATTGAACTGCACCTATCGTCTATCGTCTATTGTCAAACACAAATTGGAGGGACAGCACCTCATATTTCGCTTTGGCAGCTTACAACCCATCGGTATGAGTATTTATTTTTCTAATTTCAAGTAACCCTTGCATTCCCTCTCACTCCATCCCTCCCCCACCCTAGTTATCCTGCTAGTTTCACTGTTCGTATCCCTTCATTATCACCTCCTCCACAGCCAACAATAGAACATTGTGGGCTCCTTGGCCGTTGGTGCCGGCTCTGATATGTTCTGTACCTTTTCAGATCTCTACTCTCCTTCTCTCCTGACTCTCAGTCTGAAGAAGGGTCTTGACCCGAAATATCACCTATTCCTTTCCTCCTGAGATGCTGCCCAAACTTTTGTGTCCATTTTCATCATTCCAGTTGGGAGTAACCTGGGCCCATCATCTCATCTTCCCACCAGGAGATAACAACATCAGCAAACCCCCTTAAGTCCAGCATCAGTCCTGTGGTTAGGAGGTGGTGGCATGCTTTTGAAATGCAACCCGTTCTACCCTCCAAAAGCCAACAGTATTTTGATGGAATCTATCAAAACCAAGTCGTTTCTATAGGCAGGAGGATGGGATGATACGACCCCTTTTCCCAGGGTGGAAATGTCAAAACCTCGAGGACATAGCATTCACGGCAATGTTTAAAGAAGATGTGTGGGGCATGTATTGTACATAGAGGGTGGCGGGTGCCTGGAATACGCTGCCAGGTGTGGTGATGGAAGCAGATATGATTGTGGCGTTTAGAAGGCTTTTAGATAGGCACATGGAGATGCGGGGAAGGGAGGCATATGCATCACGTGCAGGCAAAGGAGATTAGTCTGATGGCATCATGTGGGGCATAGATGTTGTTGGCTGGAGGGCCTGTTTTACTGTTCCATGTTGTATGTTCGTAATGCTATTTGTTAGCAGGCCTGTTGCCCATGAGCTACCTGAATGAACTGTGAACAAGGCAAGCGTGTGGGCTGCATTTGCTGCTGCCGGCACTTAGTCCAGGTGTTGGACACTCAATAATAAGCCATCCTATGAGTTGAAAGCATCATGTTGTGGAGGCATCAAACCCAATGCTCAATGCTGCTCTTTGGTGGGGCTATCTAACCAGATAGAGTGATTCAACCTGAAACCTACTCTGCACTGCAGTTATCCAACTGGACCATACTCTTTAGTGCAGTAATCTAAGCATTACTTTACTCCATGGTCCAGTTATCCAACAAGAATCTGAGTTCATGCTGGAGTTATCCTAACAGGAACCTGCTCTTTTTCCATAGGCCTTCTCATGTGCCATGAGTCAAGTCAAGAGTGTTTTACTCTTCCCGGACCCTACCAGCACTAGCACCAAAGCCACTCCACCCACCGGGAGGGAGAGATGGTGTATTCCTCCGCTCCCCCCAAGCTGTCTCTTGCCAGGCATGTTGTCAGTGCCAGCCCACCACCCTGGCAGAGGATAATCATTGGGAGATGGGAAGTAAACTTATGGAAGTTCATAAAATCAAGAGGCACATTGATAAGGTGAGTAGCCAAAGTCTTTTCCTCCAGGGTCGAGGTCCAGAATTAGAGGGCATGGGTTTAAGTGAGAGAGAGAGAGAGAGAGGAAAGACTTAAAAGAGATTTCTTTGCAGTGGATGTAAGGAACGAGCTGCCAAAGAGAGTAGTAGGTAGATACAATGGTGACATTTTTAAAAGGCATTTAGGCAGGTACAAGGATAGGAAAGGTTTGGAGGGATATGGTTAAATTGCGGGCAGGTATAAAACCTGATCATGTGGATGAGTTGCACCTGCTTTAGCACCTGATTCTGTCAAAACCCCTCTGAATTAAAAAAAGACACAAAGTGCTGGAGTAACTCAGTCAACATCTCTAGAGAACATGTATAGCCAAAGGGTCCAGACCCACAACATCACCTATCCATGTTCTCCAGTGATGCTGACTGACCCACTGTTACTCCAGCACTTTCTTTATTTTCTTATAAACCAGCGTCTGCAGTTCCTTGTGTCTTCACCCCTCTGAATTAAGCCCGCATGTTCTGTGCTTAGAGGAGTTAATCACTATTTGTCCAATGCTTAGGTCTAGACCTCCAGTGCTGTTCCAGTCCTGGGACCAATATTTATCCCACAAGCGATCGTTACCCTGGGAGCTTCCTGCGGGCATACTGGTTTCAGTCCTCCCTCCGTTCAACACTTCAAAGCCTACTGCTTAAAGCCAGCTGCGATAGGCACCCTCTTTACTTCTAAGACAGACACAAAATGCTGGAGTAACTCAGCAGGTCAGGCAGCATCTCTGGTGAGAAGGAATGGGTGACGTTTCGTCAAAACCCTTCCACAGACTCTTTACTTCTCCCCGATATTTCCAGCTGAGTCACAAGCACAAGCCTGCCGCACCAGGCCCGATCGATAGCCAAGCAAAGAGAGAGATTACTGAGCAGACGTTCCCATGGCAACGGCTCTCTCTGTGGATGGTATTGATCGACTAAGTGAGTGCCGTGGCCAGCAGAAACAGCGCTCTGTGTTTATTCCTCTTCCCTGTGTGTTTGGGCGGCTACTTGTCCCCCTGCACTGCGCCATGTTGTCAGGGATATACACAGGGGTGCTCAGCACTCTCCCTCCCCCTCCCGAGGTGGGGGCATTTCAGGGCAGATGTAGGGAGGTGATTAGAGAGGCTCATGTTCATAATTTGATAGATTCATAAGTTATTGGGGCAGTATTAGGCCATTCGGCCCATCGTCTACTCTGCCATTCAATCATGGCTGATCTATCTTTCCTTCTCAACCCCATTCTCATGCCTTCTCCCCCTAACCCGTGACGCCCGTACAAATCAGGAAAGGTTGAGGGTGTATCCCTCGAACACCGGGCACTATTCTCCCAGAACCAGACCCAGGTTTAATTCAGAGGGTGTTGAGTTTCCCCTGCTGGAAGGAGCCCAACAAACCCGCGGCCCTCAATCAAAGTAAAATGCTGCAGATGCCGGAAACCCCGAGGTAAAATCAGAGATCATCAGCAGGTGGGGCCATAGTTTACCTGTTGCTGTTTAACTCAGGATGTAATGTTCCCCTCAGTAACTGGAAGGACACGGGCAGACAACCACGTGTATTTCTGCAC
This sequence comes from Raja brachyura, assembly GCA_963514005.1. Next base: position 97,946,282 of record OY740785.1, on the reverse strand, counting down.
GGCTGTGACTGTTGTTGACGTGGGGGAAGCTGCAGTGTTAAACAGTGACTAATGATGAAAACGTACCAATGATTCATACCGAATGGTGCAAGGTTGGCCCCATCATCGTACATTTGATCAAAGTGCTGGAGTAACTCAGCATCCCTGGAGAACATGGATAGGTGACGTTTCGGATCGGGATCTTGCTCCATATTAAAATCCTCCATTGTATCTGCAGCCCGATTGAACGAATACAAGGCCTCTCCCCTTTGGTCAGGGTCACACACTCTGTCACTCCATCCCTTGATCAGACAAGGCAGAGGCAGCAACCTGACTAACATGGTGGGCTCTGATTCCTGGCATGTCCAGGGATTGCACAGCGGAAGGGAAGTGGTGGATGTGCAATAATGGATGATGAAGGGTGGTTCTGAGGACTAAAGGTCAGTAGTCAGACAATGGTCAACTAGTGAAACACTAAGTGCTGGAGGAACTCAGCGGGTCAGGCTGCATCTGTGGAGGGAACAGGCAGGCATCATTTACGGTCGGGACCCTCGCTCGGACTGATCGTAATAGTGGGGAGAAAGCTGCAAAGGAGAGATGGGGGTGGGGAGAAGCCTGGCGAGTGATTATCAGATAGGTGAAGTAAGTGACAAAGGCTAGAGAAGAAATGGAGCCAAAAGGATGTCAGATAAGGAGAAAGGAAGAATGAAGGCCAGAGGGAGGGAAAAGGGTAGAAGGGAATGGGTGGAGGGGAAGAGGCGGTGGGTCAAATGGAAAGGGGTACTTGGGGATGGGAGGTTAGTGTACGATGGTGGGGAAAGGAGCAGAGTGACTAGACTAGTTCCAGGAGTGGTGGCGTTTCATTAAGAGGAGATATTGAGTAGACATACTTCCTAACAACATACTGTAGAAGGTGGCCATTTCGGTCCATCGAGTTTATCCCATTCCACACCATTTTTCCTTCCAACTCTGGGGAAACAGGCCCTTTGGCTCAACTTGCCCATGCCAACCAACATGCCCCACCTACACCAGCCCCACCTGCCCATGATGTCCCAAAAAAAATGACACAAATGCTGGAGTAACTCACTGGGTCAGGCAGCATCTCTGCCTAATCCGTTAAGTTACTCCAGCACATTGTATCTTTTTTTTTTGTAGACCAGCATCTGCAGTTCCTTGTTTTCTCACTTTTGCATCCACTCCCTACACATTTGGGGCAATTTATAGAGGCCAATGAACCTACAAACCTTGATGTTTAGGGAATGTGGGAAGAAAGAGGAGCACGCGGAGGAAACGCACGTGGTCACAAGGAGAACGTGCAAACTCTACACAGACAGCTCCCAAGGACAGGATTAGCAGCGTCACCGTGTCACAGCTTTACGGACACATTAGAAACAACAACACAACGATAAATACAGAATAAATGATCAGTTAATGTTAGCAAACCAGGGCAGAGCAAAGTGTGTGGAACAAGGATGGTAGTGCAGAGTGAGCAGTGAGTCAGTGCTGAGGTGGGGTGGTGGTTAGGGTTGTGCAGGGTGGTTGAAGAGCCTGATGATTGCTGGGGAGAAGCGGCTCTTAACCTGGACATGAGGATAATGAGAGGGGTGGAACACAGTGAGGGAACTAGGGTGGAAGGAAATCATAGGATCATAAGACACACAGTAGGAGAAGAATTTGGCAATTCAGCTCATTGAGTCTACTCCGCCATTCGATCACGGCTGACCTACTTTTTCCTCTCAACCCCATTTCCCCATTCCCTGCCTTCTCTCTGTAACCTTTGACACCCTTTCGAATCAAGAACCTGTCAATCTCTGCTTTAGTAATTCCCAGTGACTATTCCACAGGTTCACCAGCCTCCTCCTCATTTCCAATCAGACTGGTCGCGAACTCTCCCATTATTGGAAAGATCCTCCCCACACCCACTCTGTGTAGCCCAGTCTGAGTGGACAGTGGGGAGCTCTGCAAGCTGAGGGATCTAACGTGAGGGTTATTCATTCCAGAGGCAGAGATGGCCATGATCACTGTTGTTGGGAGTGAGGGAGGAAGGAGGCTGGGGGTTTCAGGGTGATCCAGCTTCGGGGAGGGGCATTGGCAGACGGGTGCTGCGGTTCAGGAGATGGCAGTGAATGGGTTGGGGAACAGCTGCAGACCAGCTGTGCTCTGTGCTGCGTCCTCGTGTTCCTGCCGTCAGTTTCATTGGGAAAGAATAAGGAAGAGAAAGAAGGATAAGAATAAGGAAGAGAAACTTCTCAGCTCCAAAAGCGTAACAAGGCCCGAGACACGTCATGGAACCATGGAGCACGGCAACACGGCAAAAGCGTAACAAGGCCCGAGACACGTCATGGAACCATGGAGCACGGCAACACGGCAAAAGCGTAACAAGGCCCGAGACACGTCATGGAACCATGGAGCACGGCAACACGGCAAAAGCGTAACAAGGCCCGAGACACGTCATGGAACCATGGAGCACGGCAACACGGCAAAAGCGTAACAAGGCCCGAGACACGTCATGGAACCATGGAGCACGGCAACACGGCAAAAGCGTAACAAGGCCGGAGACACGTCATGGAACCATGGAGCACGGCAACAGCGTAACAAGGCCCGAGACACGTCATGGAACCATGGAGCACGGCAACACGGCAAAAGCGTAACAAGGCCGGAGACACGTCATGGAACCATGGAGCACGGCAACACGGCAAAAGCGTAACAAGGCCCGAGACACGTCATGGAACCATGGAGCACGGCAACACGGCAAAAGCGTAACAAGGCCCGAGACACGTCATGGAACCATGGAGCACGGCAACACGGCAAAAGCGTAACAAGGCCCGAGACACGTCATGGAACCATGGAGCACGGCAACACGGCAAAAGCGTAACAAGGCCCGAGACACGTCATGGAACCATGGAGCACGGCAACACGGCAAAAGCGTAACAAGGCCCGAGACACGTCATGGAACCATGGAGCACGGCAACAGGTTTTTCGATCCAGTTTCTTTTCCATGACGACCAAGATGCCCCATCTATGCTAGACCCATTTGCCCATGTTTGCCCCCTATCTCTCTAAACCTTTCCTATCCATGCAGCAGGAAGAGATACAACATTGAAACAGGCCCTTCAGCCCATCGAGTCCAAACAGGACCTCAACCACCCTTTTACATTGATCTGACATTAATTCCATTTTATTCTCCTCATATTCCCATAAATTCCCCCCAAATTCTACACTCGCCCAGACATTAGGAACAATTTACAAAGGCCAAGAAACCTACCAACCTGCTTGGGATTTATATCTTTGGGATGTGGGAGGAAACGGGAGCCCTTGGAGGAAACCCATGTGGTCACTAGGAGAACATGCAAACTCCACACAGTAAGCGCCGGTGGCCAGGTTTGAACTGGTTACCACTTTAGTGGAGCCTCTCCGCACGCAGGCAGAGACGGCTGGGACAGAGGGTGACCCACAGAGGGGTCTCTGTGTCCCGTCGATCAGTGCCAACCCAGCCATCTCTGACTGACCTTCACCTCCAGCTGAACTCCAGCTCTGGGCCTCTCAATGCACAAGGGCCGTGTTGTTGGGCTGGGGCAGGTGAAACGGAATATCCGGGCTAAGGTTTCCACTCCTTGCCAGGTAGTAAATGGAAATACTGAGAGTGGAGCTGCTGGACTGCAGTCAATGAATCCTTTTCTTCTGCGGCCAAGTTCCCAGCAATTAACTCTGACCTTTGGGACCTAGCTGGGGAGAGGGGGAGAGGGGGAGAGGGGGAGAGAGAGAGAGAGAGAGAGAGATAGCCAGTCAGAGACAAAGAGAATTAGAGAGTGAGAGAGGCAAGAGGGGGAGAGACAGGGAGAGAGAGAGACAGACACAGAGAGAGAGAGATAGGCAGAGACATAGAAAGACAGGAGTAGCAAGATAGAAAGACGGACAGGGACAGTAAGAGACAGAGTCAAAGTCAAAGAGGGAGAGAGAGAGAGTGACTTTGCAGAGACAGGCACGCGAGGGCGATTGGTGATGCAACACAGGTCCCCAAGCAGAGAGCAGCACCTTCCCCTCTCCTCCACCCGTTCCACCCACAGAGCCCATTAAACAGCTCAGTTTTGTTGTGTTCAAGGAGTTGGAGACCGTTTGAACAGACCCTTCACTGACCATCAAACACCATTTGCAATAATCCTACATTAACCTCATTTTTATTTTCCCCACAGATTCCACCACTCCCCTACACGGTCAATTTGTCTATTGTTTCCACGTCTTTGGGACCGTCACAGGAGGAACGTGCAAACTCCACACAGATAGGACCGGAGGTGGGGATCGAACCAGGATCTCTGGCAGTGTGAGGCAGCGGCTCTACCCGCTGCACCACTGGGTCACTCCGGCCACCCAGAGGATGGGAGGAACTGCCGGCAAGTGGAGATGGTGCATGGGTCAGGGTAACACTGACAACCCAAAACGCCACCAACTCCCTCAAACAATGCAGTGTTTTTTCTGTGGAATTGCACTGAGTATGCAGCACAGACACAGACCATTCGGCCCCACAGCTTTGTCTCCATCCTAGCATGCCCCTCATATCATATCAGTGAGAGCCCGTGTTTGAGGGTTTGACTGTGTTTGTATTTAAAATGGAGTGGATGGATGGAGTGGATGTTTCCACTAGTGCGAGGGTCTCGGACCACCGCCTCAGAATAAAAGGACGTACCTTTAGAAAGGAGAGGGTGATGAATCTATTGCCACATGCAGCTGTGGAGCGCACGTCCAAAACCGGAAACAGGCGTACTCAGTACGGGCGAAACGGCTGGCGGACGAACCCTCCCTGGAAATGGAAGCAAAGGAAGCAGAGGGGTGGATATAGAAGAGTATTGGGGGGGTAGTTAGTGACGACTACTTCACTTCAGCCGAACCAGAGGACATCACGTTTGGGACTTGTAGCAAAATAACCCCAGCATTTGGGGCGGCACAGTGGCGCAGTGGTAGAGTTGCTGCCTCTCAGCACCAGAGGCCCAGGTTCCATCCTGACTACGGGTGCTGTCTGCGCGGAGTTTGTACGTTCTCCCCGTGACTGCATGGGTTTTCTCCAGGTGCTCTGCTATCCTCCCACACTCCAAAGATGTACAGGTCTGTAGGCTAATCGGCTCTGGTAACATTGTAAATTGTCCCCAGTGTGTGCAGGATAGTGTTAATGTGTGGGGATCGCTGGTCGGTGCGGACTCGATGGGCCAGAAGGCCTGCTTCCTCGCTGTATCTCCAAACTAAGCTAAGGTCCACTTTAGCTGGAGCAAGGGGACTTCTCTTCAGGGCCACCGTGCCCAGGCTTATCCCGCTCATCAAGGGTTTGGAGGTGTCGGCCGCAGGTAACGTGAAGGATTCATCGTGTTCCTGGGCCAATGCTAACATGACGTGAAGGACTTGGAGACTGGCCACGGAGTTACTGGTAAACATTCTCAGGAGATTCCTGCTCTCTCTTGTTCTTATCACAGCATCTTACTCACCGTCTCCAATTTAACCCCTCCATGGCCAGAACTCTCCTCACCCCCCAGAATATCTGCTGCCCTCACCCCTCCATCCCTAACATTGCCAGTTTAATGGCCTTTACATAGACTGCTGTGCCCTCTGCACCCCTTGATTCAATGGAAGACTCGATGGGCCGAATGGCCTAATTCTGCTCCTATGTCTTATGGTCATGGGTTTGGAAATCCACATTAGGCAGGAAATGGTGTTGGGTAGACTGATGGGACTGAAGGCTGATAAATCCCCAGGGCCTGATGTTCTGCATCCCAGGGTACTTAAGGAAGTGGCTCTAGAAATTGTGGATGCATTGGTGATAATTTTCCAATGTTCGATAGTCTCGGGATCAGTTCCTGCGGATTGGAGGGTGGCTAACGTTGTCCACTTTTTAAGAAAGGCAGCAGAGAGAAAACAGGGAATTATAGACCAGTTAGCCTGACATCGATGCTGGGGAAGATGCTGGAGTCAATTATAAAAGATGAAATAGCCGCACATTTGGACAACAGTAACAGGATCGGTCCGAGTCAGCATGGATTTACGAAGGGGAAATCATGCTTGACTAATCTTCTGGAATTTTTTGAAGATGTAACTTGGAAAATGGACAAGGGAGAGCCAGTGGATGTAGTGTACCTGGACTTTTAGAAAGCATTTGATAAGGTCCCACATAGGAGATTAATGGGCAAAATTATAGCACATGGTATTGGGGGTAGAGTGCTGACATGGATAGAGAAGTGGTTTGCAGACAGGAAACAAAGAGTAGGGATTAACGGGTTCCTTTCAGAATAGCAGGCAGTGACTAGTGAGAAACCACAAGGCTCGGTGCTGGCACCGCAGCTATTTACAATATACATCAATGATTTGGATGAAGGGATTCAAAGTAACATTAGCAAATTTGCAGATGACACAAAGCTGGGTGGCAGTGTGAACTGTGAGGAGGATGCTATGTGAACGCAGGGTGACTTGGACAGGTTGGGGGAGTGGGCAAATGCAAGGCAGATGAAGTTTAATGCGGATAAATGTGAGGTTATCCACTTTGGTAGCCAAAACAGGAAGGCAGATTACTATCTAAATGGCGTCAATTTGGGAAAAGGGGAAGTACAACGGGATCTGAGGGTCCTTGTACATCAGTCTATGAAAGTAAGCGTGCAGGTACAGCAGGCAGTGAAAAAACCGAATGGCATGTTGACCTTTATAACAAGAGGAATCGAATATAGGAGCGAAGAGGTCCTTCTGCAGTTGTACAGAGCCCTAGTGAGACCACACCTGGAGTATTGTGTACAGTTTTGGTCCCCTAATTTGAGGAAGGACATTCTTGCTATTGAGGGAGTGCAGCGTAGGTTTACAAGGTTAATTTCCGGGATGGCGGGACTGTCATATGCTGAGAGAATGGAGCGGCTGGGCTTGTACACTCTGGAGTTTAGAAGGATGAGAGGGAATCTCATTGAAACATATAAGATTGTTCACGGTTTGGACACGCCACAGACAGGAAACATGTTCCCGAAAACCAGGGGCCACAGTTTAAGAATAAGGAGTAAGCCATTTAGAACGGAGACGAGGAAACACTTTTCTCACAGAAAGTTATGAGTCTGTGGAATTCACTGCCTCAGAGGACGGTGGAGGCAGGTTCTCTGGATGCTATCAAGAGAGAGCAGGATAGGGCTCTTAAAAATAGCGGAGTTAGGGGACATGTGGAGAAGGCAGAAACGGGGTACTGATTGGGGATGATCAGCCATGATCACATTGAATGGCGGTGCTGGCTCGAAGGGCCGAATGGCCTACTCCTGCATCGTCTATTGTCTATTGTTTGCCTGGAAATACCTTTGTTTTTGTGCCTCAGCTCCTGAGGGAGAGTTTTATGTCTTCACCCTCTCTGGACGAAGAGGTTTCACCCGGTTTCCCAATTGGATAACGTTAAGGGCCTGTCCCACTCTCACGACTTAAATCACAACCTTTTTTACTCATGGACATTTTTCATCATGCTAGAAAAAATGCCCCAACCTACTTGATGCCACGAGTACCGCCTGTAAACTTTACTTGCATGACGGCCTGCTACAACCTACTTACGACCTTGTGACGACCATGCTGTGAATATGAGTCAAGGGCAAACTCGGCAGAGGTCGTGAATTTGGTGGTGAAAGTGGCACAGGCCCTTTGCACTGGAGAGAGTCCACTTTCATATCCACTCCCTACACACTGGTGGCAATTTACAGGCCAATTAACCGATAAAACTACTAGTCTATGGGATTTGGGAGGAAACCGGAGCACCCAGTGGAAATCCACACAGTCGCAGGGAGAACATGCAGACTCAACGCAGACAGCACGCTAGATCAGGATCGAACCGGGTCTCCGGCACCGTGAGGCAGCAGCTGCTCCAGCTGCGCCATTGTGCCAATCTTGATGTTCTCGGCGTTAAATGATTTTACACTGAGCAGGGCTTTCAGCTGCCCCCAGCTGAGTGAAGAAATGCAGAGTAAACTGCGTGCCTGCCAGTTCCCCCTCTCCCCTCCTTGCCCTACATCACGAGATGAGCAAAGTTCACAGACCGTTCTCTGTTTGTTTACTCTCAGGGCACACGAGTGATGAAAAATTCCATCCTAAGAACATCCTGCCCGCCCAGTGCCTGGAGCTCAATTCATTCCACCTGGGGCGTCGTCTGAGGAATGTGCCCGTGTGTTTCACAACGAGCAGAGGCAATGGCAAGGTGTTGATCGGAATCCCTTTGTCCCTGTTCTGCCCGGCAACATGAATAGTGAAAGGCCTGGATAGTGTGAATGTGGAATGTTTCCACTAGTGGGTGAGTCTAGGACCAGAGGCCACAGCCACAAAATTAGATCATAAGTGATAGGAGCAGAATTAGACCATTCGGCCCATCAGGTCTATTCTGCCATCCAATCATGGCTGATCTAGCTCTCCACCCTAACCCCCTTTCTCCTGTCTTCTCCCCATAACCTCTGACACCTGTCTGACAAGTGCATTAAAGAACATACCGTGTAGGAAAGAACTGCAGATGCTGGTTTAAATCGAAGGTAGACACAAAATGCTGGTGTAACTCAGCGGGACAGGCAGCATCTCTGGAAAGAAGGAATGGGTGACGTTTCGGGTAGAGACCCTTCTTCAGACATACCTTTAGAAAGGGGACGAAGAGGGATTTATTTAGTTAGAATGTGGTGAATCATTGGAATTCATTGCCACAGAAGGTTGAGGAGGCCTAGCCATTGGGTATTTTTATGGCGGAGATTGACAGATTCTTTATTAGTACGGGTGTCAGGGGTAATGGGGATAAGGCAGGAGAATGGGGTGGCGAGAGAGAGATAGGTCAGCCATGATTGAATGGCGGGGTAGACTTGATGGGCCGAAAGGGCTAATTCAGCTCCTGGGACGAATGAATTAATGAACACAATAAGTACGTAGATCAAGCGCTGCACAGTCGGGAGCCGGGCTCAGCGATGGAGGAGATGGGGACCCGTCCTTCCCATGCACAATGTGGGGCGACGGCTCCAGGGAGGAGCGGCACGCCTGCCCCTCTGGCTGGTCGTGAACATCACCGGGAATCTCATGCGGCATGCGCTTTCAAACGCAGCCCAGCCCTCGGGCCCAGGGTGGGGGCCACATGCAGGGCTGAACCAGCCGGCAGTCTTTCCCACCCGGGTTTGGAGAGCTGCACTAAACCCAGAGCTGGATAATTCAGGAAATGTGTCATTGAGCACCGATAATTAACCCAGTGCAAGAAAACACTTGTTACTGGTGACTATTTCAGGATAAAGTGTGTTCACACTTACTGCAATCGATACAGAGAGAGCAGCATTCATGGTGTCTAAACTTTCAAAAAGTGACTTGGAAATGTGTCTTGCGTCACTGTTACAAACAGCAAACAAGGCAAGGGAGGGTGCCGTTTCTGGAGCAGCTAACATATTCCGTCCGTGGCTTTAAGGTGAGAGGGGAGAAATCTCCGGATTGGGCCATATTTTGTCATCAGCACTTTCCAAAATAGACCAGCGCGGGAACAGGCCCTTCGGCCCACAAAGTCAATCCTGGACACAATACTACGTCAAACTGATCTCCTCTACCTGCATGTGATCATTCCATTTCCTGCATGTACATCCATTGGTCTATCTAAAGCCTCTTAAACACCACTATTGTACTTCCTTCCACAACCACCCCTGGCAGTGCCTGCCAGGCAATGTGTAAAATATACCTTGCTCTGCACATCTTTTGCCCATCTTAACTTACTTACCTCACACCTTTGCCCATCTTACTCTCTAGTCTTTGACCTTTCCATCCTGGGGAAAAGGTTCTGACTGTCCACCCTGTCTATTTCACTCATAATTTAACTTCTCTCAGGACTGCCCTCAATCTCTGGTGCTCCAGAGTTAGCAATCCAAGTATTTCCAACCTTTCTCTTTTTGCTAAGATAGTGCTGGAATAACAAGGTTGGGCCAGGCAA
>OY740785.1:97603869-97928869 GCA_963514005.1 Raja brachyura | reverse complement strand
GGTAAGGGGGAGATGCAACGAGACCTGGGTGTCATGGTACACCAGTCATTGAAAGTAGGCATGCAGGTGCAGCAGGCAGTGAAGAAAGCAAATGGTATGTTAGCATTCATAGCGAAAGGATTTGAGTTTAGGAGCAGGGAGGTTCTACTGCAGTTGTACAGGGTTTTGGTGAGGCCACACCTGGAGTACTGCGTACAGTTTTGGTCTCCAAATCTGAGGAAAGACATCCTTGCCATAGAGGGGGTACAGAGAAGATTCACCAGACTGATTCCTGGGATGTCAGGACTTTCATATGAGGAAAGATTGGATAGACTCGGTTTGTACTCGATGGAATTTAGAAGATTGAGGGGGGATCTTATAGAAACCTACAAAATTCTTAAGGGGTTGGACAAGCTAGATGCTGGAAGATTGTTCCCGATGTTGGGGGAGTCCAGAACAAGGGGTCACAGTCTAAGGATAAGGGGCAATTCCTTTAGGACCGAAATGAGGAAAACATTCTTTACACAGAGAGTGGTGAGTCTCTGGAATTCTCTGCCACAGAAGGTAGTTGAGGCCAGTTCATTGGCTATATTTAAGAGGGTGTTAGATGTGGCACTTGTGGCTAAAGGGATCAGGGGGTATGGAGAGAAGGCAGGTACGGGATACTGAGTTGGATGATCAGCCATGATCACATTGAATGGCGGTGCAGGCTCGAAGGGCCGAATGGCCTACTCCTGCACCTATTTTCTATGTTTCTATGTTTCTATGTCAGGGGTTATGGGGAGAAGGCAGGAGAATGGTGTTGAGAGGGAAAGATAGATCAGCCATGATTGGATGGTGGAGTATGGGCCGGATGGCCTAATTCTGCTCCTATCACTGATTAACTTGTGAACTTAACTTTCATGTTTATTATGAGGCAAAGTAATTAGCTGTGTTATTATCTCATTCACAAAACTTGCCCTGGCCTTGGGAACCCGTGAGATTGAGAAATGCAAGAAACCAGAGGCAGCCAGTTACACCCGGAATCAGAATCAGTGACTAAATCGACAAGAATGAGCATAGATGCCAATCTCAGCCCGTCACGTTGAAGGTCATACATTTATGATGGTTTCTGGCTCCTTTCATCTCAGCCAGGAGCCGGCAGCTCCGGCAGCTCACACACATACACACACACACACACACACACACACACAGGAGGCAGAGCCGTACTGACTTCATTAGGTAATCGCCACAACACGGAGCCCGGGGAGATGCCGGGATTCACAGGGCGACAACCACTAATAAACTGGGACCGGTCACCAAACTTCAGCCGGGCAGCCTTTCACAGGGAGGGTTTCAAGGAAGGAGACAAAGAGAGAGAAAGGGGGGGGGGGTGGAGGGGCTGGAGGGAGTTACAGAGAGGGGGGGTTATAAAGGGGGAGGAATATAGGGACTGGAGGGGGTTACACAGAGAGGGGAGGGGGTCTGAATGTGTTACACAGATGAGTGCCAAGGAGATGAAGAGTGAAGTTCACTCCGTGCCTCCAGCGGCTGGGGCTGGTGTCGATACTGACCGGGTGAGGTGTGTGGAGGCAGGGCTGTGACTCATCCTACACATGACGCTCACTCTCCCAGTGAACTTGACGCCCTCGACCAGTGCATTGCCAACTAGGGCAAGTGATCTCAGACCTGTGAGGTCATGTAGAAACAAGGAACTGCAGATGCCGGCTTACAACAAAAAAAAGCCACAACGTGTGGGAGTAACTCAGCGGGGCAGGGCAGCATCTCTGGAGAACATGGACGGGTAACGTTTCCGGTCGGGACTCTTATTCAGACTCATTGGGTGTGTGTGGGGGGGGGGCAGAATAAATTATCAGAGGCATGTCATTATGTGAGATAACATTCCAAAGATGCGTAGATTTGTAGGTTCATTGGCTTCAGTAAATATCCCCCGGTGTATAGGATATCAACATTTATTTCTCCAATTTTAGTTAACTAACCAACCCCCCCCCCCCTCTCTATTTTTCCCACCCCTCACTTCCCAGTGCCCCACCTGGATATCCACCCGTCTCCCCTCTTCCCAATCTCCCCTCTTCTCTCCCCTCTTCCCAATCTCCCGTCTCCTTCCATCTATATTCCTTCCTCTGGCCTCACATTTCCCACCGATCAATTTCCCCTCATATCACGGCTTTCTGTCTCCTTATGCACCCACCTACCATTCAACCCCTCACATGTATCCGCCCATCACTCGCCAGGCTTTGTCCCATCCCCACCTCTTCCAGCTTTCACCTCCCCTACTACATCAGTCGGAAGAAGGGCGACGATCCGAAACATCGTCTGTCCACTGACCAGATGAGTTACTCCAGCACTTTGTGTTTTTCTGTTCAAAAACCCAGCATCTGCAGTCCCTTGTTTATCCCTTTAAAAAACTGTCTTAAAAGTGCTTTGAGTTCTCAATAGGAGTAACATCCAACAGGCCAGCAGCAGCAAAGTGCGGAGTATGTTGGATTATCGGGGGGTTGACATGTCTTCGTTATCCGGATGAGATGAGGCTCAGATAGAAACGAGATGAGGAGCAATTTCTATATCCAGTGGGCGGTGAATCTGTGGAATTCATTGCCACAGACGATTGTGGAGGCCAAGACATTGGGTATTTTTAAATGGAGATTAATATATTTGTTATAATTAAGAATGGCGTCAAATGTTATGGAGAGTAGACAGGAGAATGGGGTTGAGAGGGAAAATTGATCAGCCATTATTTAAATGGCGGAGCAGACTCGTTGGAATTCCAATGGCCAGATTCTGCGCCTATTTCTTCATTTTGTCTCACCCACTCCCCTGCTCCAGATTCCATGGCCTCTGGTGGCTGGGGCAGTGTGCGTGGGTGGGGCAGAGGTGTCCCATGGTGTACCTGCCTGTGTCTTACTGTCAGAGTCTGTAGGACTTAGTCTCTCCACCTCTGCGGCACATGTCAGGTTGGGGATGCGAGCCGAAGGAGGTCCCCAACCGTGTGTGGGGCGTCTGGGTTCACCAGGAGTCACTCAGCCGGTCCTCGGCCTGTCTATGCAACGTGGAGACTCCGGCTGAGAGAAGGGTGTGTGTGTGTGTGTGGGGGGGGGGGGGGGGTGTACAGTGAGTGTGACTGACGGGATGGTGCCTTTGGGGAGATGGGAGGGCGGGGGGAGAGAGCAGATGCTGTCTCCATGCAGGTCCATTAATGAGGCCGAGCATGCAGCAACTCATCCGCTGAATTCCTGCAGTCACCAGTGGAGAACGGGGGAAGATTGCAGCGTTAACCCTTTAGCGACCTACCACTCAGTCCAGAGACCTACCTACCCCTCAGTCTGACCACCGCGTCTGCTCCCCGCCCCAGCCGCCTCCCTCCTTCCTCCCTCTGCCCTGTACTTCCCCGGCTTCCTTTAACCGAAGACACAGGGAACGTAAAAGACATTTGGACAGGTACATGGATTGGGAAGGTTTAGAGGGATATGGGACAAACGCAGGCAGGGAGACTGGTGTACATGAGGCATCTTGTTCAGCATGGAGAAGCTGGGCCGAAGGGCCCGTTTCCCTGCTGTATGAGACAGGTACGACGAGCAACAGAGGCAGGGAGCCACCCGGCAGGGGATCAGAGAGTGTAACGACCATGGAGACGTGCTCCACCAGGCTCGGAAACAGCTTCTTCTCTATTATCAGGCTTCTGAACAGTCCTTCCATAAGCTACGATACTGGAACGGATGTGCTACAATACTGATAACTATATTCTGTACTTTGTATCTTCCCCTTTGCTCTATTCATTCTACTAGAGTTTAACATCATTGTGTTTATAACCATATAATAACCATATAACAATTACAGCACGGAAACAGGCCATCTCGGCCCTTCAAGTCCATGCCGAACAACTTTTTCCCCTTAGTCCCACCTGCCTGCACATACCATAACCCTCCATACCCTTCTCATCCATATGCCTATCCAATTTATTTTTTAAATGATACCAACGAACCTGCCGCCACCACTTCCACTGGAAGCTCATTCCACACCGCTACCACTCTCTGAGTAAATAAGTTCCCCCTCAAGTTACCCCTAAACCTCTGTCCCTTAATTCTAAAGTCATGTCCTCTTGTTTGAATCTTCCATATTCTCAAAGGGAAAAGCTTATCCACGTCAACTCTGTCTATCCCTCTCATCATTTTAAAGACCTCTATCAAGTCCCCCCTTAACCTTCTGCGCTCCAGAGAACAAAGACCTAACTTATTCAACCTATCTCTGTAACTTAGCTGTTGAAACCCAGGCAACATTCTAGTAAATCTCCTCTGTACCCTCTCTATTTTGTTGACATCCTTCCTATAATTGGGCGACCAAAATTGTACACCATACTCCAGATTTGGTCTCACCAATGCCTTGTACAATTTTAACATTACATCCCAGCTTCTATACTCAAATGATGCATGGTATTATCTCATCTGATTGGATAACATGCAAAGCAAATCTTTTCACTGTACTTTAGCACACGTGACTAATAGTTCACTGCCTATAGTAAACTAATCTAGTTTACTGTCACGTGGTACTAGGTACTGTGAAAAGCTTTTTGTTTGTTGCGTGCTAACCGGTCAGCGGAAAGACTACATCAAGCTATCCACAGTCTCCAGCTCCGCTATAGGATCTTTGGTCTCCAGATACATGGTAAAGGGAATAATGTTTAGTGCAAGATAAGGCCCAGTAAAGTCCAATCAAAGATAGTCTGAGGTTCTTCAGCGAGGTAGATAGTAGCTCAGATTGCTCCCTAGTTGGTGATAGGATGGTTCAGTTGACTGGGAAGAAACTGTTCCTGAATCTGGAGGTGTGCCTTTTCACACTTTGGTACCTCTGGCCTGGTGGGAGAGGGGAGTAGAGGGAGTGGCCAGGTGGGGTGAACCTATGCTTGAGGACGAGGGTGTGGGTGAGGGGGCGATGTTGGGGAAGCCAGGCAGTGGGATGTCCAGTCTCCAGGCCAGGAGGCGCCTAAACACCGGGGCCTTCCACTCGCTGTGCTCCTGCCTCCAGCTCGCTTTCCCTCCATGTCGCCGGCCCTGACTCCGGATGTCTGTCTGTACAATCAGCCTCCCCATCACTGCACCCTGGGGCCTCATTAGCCTCTGAAACATCCCTCTCCCTGCGCCCGGGACAACCTGCAGAGACAAGCAGCTCCCGGAGGCCGTGTTAACCCTTTACCTGTGGAGCGAGGAGAGACCACCGTCAGTCAGCGTCAAGGCACCTTGCCAATCCCGTTCCCCGGCATCAGAGTACTTCTGGTTGGTCTTGCCGACATCTCCAAATGCAGCACAACCCCAGTGCGGCCGGGTGCAACTCTCCTCTGTTGGCAGGGTCACAGAATGGACACAGCACACAAGGAGCCGTGTCTGTTCTTTGCAAAGCCCTGCCTTTGCTCTCTCGAATAAAACTGCAAACACTTTCTTCTTCCCGTCTACTTTCCCACTCCAATCTCAGTCATTGAATCATTCAGCGTGGAAACAAGCCCTTCGGCCCAACTTGCCCATGCCGATCAATATGCCCCATCTACACTAGTTTCACCTGCCTGCCTCGGCCCACATCCCTCGAAACCTGTCCTATCTTTAACATTGCGATAGAATGAATGCAATATGGTCCTCTTGCAAGTTGTCATCCTGAAACAATGAAAATTCTTCTCCCCTCCACAGAGGCGGCTTGTCCTACTGAGTTCCGCCAGCATGTTATTTGTTGCTCCGGGTTCCAGCATCTACAGTCTATTGCGTCCAACTCTTTCTTCTTAGACACCCAGACAGCACGGTTCATCTTGAAGCTCCCTTCCCAATGCTGCAGTTGAATCCTCCTCCACTACTATCCAGCGCCCCCCCACAGTGGCGCTCCCTTATTACTGCCCCTCCCGTGATATTAGGTGCCCTCCCCCAATTCACCATCTACAGATGCCCTCCCCTAGTTCACCCATTTACAGGTGCCCTGCCCCAATTCACCCTTTTACAGGTGCCCTGCCCCAATTCACCCTTTTACAGGTGCCCTGCCCCAATTCACTATCTATAGGTGCCCTCCCCTAATTCACCCATTAGTAGGTGCCCTGCACTAATTCACCCATTTACAGGTGCCCTCGCCTAATTCACCCATTTACAGGTGCCCTCCCCTAATTCAGCCATTTACAGGTGCCCTCCCCTAATTCACTCATTTACAGGTGCCCTCCCCTAATTCACCCTTTTACAGGTGCCCTCCCCTAATTTACCCTTTTACAGGTGCCCTCCCCTAATTCACTATCTACTGGTGCCCTCCCCTAATTCACCCATTTACAGGTGCCCTCCCCTAATTCACCCATTTACAGGTGCCCTCCCCTAATTCACTATCTATTGGTGCCCTCCCCTAATTCACCCATTTATAGGTGTCCTCCCCTAATTCACCCATTTACAGGTGCCCTCGCCTAATTCAGCCATTTACAGGTGCCCTCCCCTAATTCAGCCATTTACAGGTGCCCTCTCCTAATTCAGCCATTTACAGGTGCCCTCCCCTAATTCAGCCATTTACAGGTGCCCTCCCCTAATTCAGCCATTTACAGGTGCCCTCTCCTAATTCACTATCTACTGGTGCCCTCCCCTAATTCAGCCATTTACAGGTGCCCTGCTCTAATTCATAGTACTGCCCATCCCACGGCACTATCTGAAGGGGCTGTTCTTCAAGTTTTGGCTACATTTTAACCCCATAGGCAGTCTTTGATTGTTTTAATACTCTGTATGTTTATTTATATTTTTTGAATAAAAGTATTTGTATAATTATAAAAAACACACAAAACACGGTGTGGCGCTCCCCCAGTACTAGCCCTCCCACAGTGGCCTGATATCGCCAATGACTAACTTCCTCATCTCGGTTTCTGCGTTTGGGAGTTAAATCAATGACCGGCTGAAGCTGAGGTCGGACACAAAGTGCTGGAGTTGCTCAGTGGGTCAGCCAGCATCTCAGGGGAGAGGGGGACGAGGGATGTAGACTGCACTTGGGAGAAAGGGGCGGAAGATATGCAAAGGGTTGAGTTGCTGCCATCTCGAGGTTGATTGAGCTGGGTGAGGGTGGCAAGTTGCCACACTGGCCGGCGCAGTACTGTGAGCACAGGCCACTCTGTGGAACAGGTGTGGTGTGAATGGGTTAACAGCCGCACTAAAATAGTGGAGAGAGGTTTAGTGCGATTGAGCTATCAAGCACTTGTGTGTGACAACTTGAGCAAGCTGTCCCTCGCCTCCAGCACATCAAGGTTATTTAACCGAGCTGGCTGCTTTAATCTAGCAGCAGCAGATAAAAGTGGATGATGCGCTAGCTGTTTTTAGCGGCATTACTCATCCCGAGCCTCGTGCTTTCTCTTGGAGGTTTGTAGGAAGGTTGTGTTTCATCTTTCACTACTGCAGAATACTGCGGCACACTAAAGCCTTTTGCTCCAAATGTCGAGGGAGGGTTTTTTTTTCTTTCTCTCCCCTGGCTGATGTTACAAGACTGCGCCTGCTGTAATATTTAACTGGGTCAATGTATCAGGAAAGGAGGGGAGGGAGAGCGGCTGAAGATGGGGGGGAGAATGAGAAACAGTGGGGAGGAAGCTCGATGCGGTAGGAGCTGTGGAGCGGTGAGTTCATGTTCCAGCAGCAGAATTAGGCCATTCGACCCATCAATTCTAGTCTGTCATTCAATCACGGCCCCTCTATCTTTCCCTCTCAACCCAATTCCCCTGCCTACTCCTGACACCCGTGCTAATAAAGAGGATTCAACAGAGACTGAGGGTTCTATTGAGGTCGGGGTGAGAGAGGAGAGGGGAGAGATGTGGATGGGGAGGAGAGGTTGCGATGGGGAAGAGAGGAAGTAGACCTGGTGATGGGGGAGGAAGAAGTAGGGATGGGGAGAGGGAGATGGGATGGGGATGGTCAGGATGGGGAGAGGAGGAGAGTAGAGAGGTAAGGATAGAGGATGGGGAGAAATGGGGATGAAGGGAGACGTAAAGATGGGGGCGAAAGGGGTGTGGGAGAATGGAGATATGGGGTTGGGGATTGGAGAGATCGAGCTGGGGGGGAGAGGAGAGGTGGGGATTGGGAGAGAGGGAAGAGTTGGGGATTGGGAGGGGAGGGGGAAAAAGGGGGCAAGAGTGAGGGAATTGGGGAGCAGCAGGGTCGGGATGAATGATGTTTCAACGGGTCATGAGGCCAGTATTGGACAAGGTGGTGTAAGTGAAGCAAGCGCCCATTAGACCAGGGAGGCAGGAAGTGGTGAGGTCTGGCTGTGACCCTGACAAGTGAATGATGCAACAAGGAACTAGAGGGAAGGAAGACCGTTGTAAAACACAAAACACCTTAGCAGCTTCTCATGGACTAGCCTGGAAATTCTACAGGTGCTGTTTGTGTGGAGTGTGCACGTTCTTGAGTATAGGAGCAGGGAGGTTCTACTTCAGTTGTATAGGGTCTTGGTGAGACCACACCTGGAGTATTGAGTACAGTTCTGGTCTCCAAATCTGAGGAAGGACATTATTGCCATAGAGGGAGTGCAGAGAAGGTTCACCAGACTGATTCCTGGGATGTCAGGACTGTCTTATGAACAAAGACTGCATAGACTCGGTTTATACTCTCTAGAATTTAGGAGATTGAGAGGGGATCTTATAGAAACTTACAAAATTCTTAAGGGGTTGGACAGGCTAGATGCAGGAAGATTGTTCCCGATGTTGGGGAGGTCCAGGACAAGGGGTCAGCTTAAGGATAAGGGGGAAATCCTTTAGGACCGAGATGAAATGAGAAGGACTTTTTTCACACAGAGAGTGGTGGGTCTCTGGAACTCTCTGCCACAGAGGGTAGTTGAGGCCAATTCATTGGCTATATTTAAGAGGGAGTTAGATGTGGCCCTTGTGGCTAAGGGGATCAGAGGGTATGGAGAGAAGGCAGGTACGGGATACTGAGTTGGATGATCAGCCATGATCATATTGAATGGCGTAGGCTCGAAGGGCCAAATGGCCTACTCCTGCACCTAATTTCTATGTTTCTATGTTTCTCCCTGTGCCCGCGTGGGTATACCCCGGCTGCTCCGGTCTCCACCCACATCCCATAGGCGTGTAGGTGTGTAGGTTAATTGTCTTCTGTAAATGGCATCTAATGTGTAAGGAGTGGATGAGAAAGTGTGATAACATAGAAGTAGGGTGATCGATGGTCAGCGTGGAGTCAGTCGGCCAAATAGCCTGTTTCTATGCCGTACTTTTCTATCAACCTTTCAAAGACAGCTTCTGTAACGCTGCCTGCGGGTGTGCACCACAATCAAACGCTCACTGTTTTTTTTAATCATCGTTGAAGAGTGGTTTTAACGTTTGTGAAATAACGACTCTAAACCTGTTGCTTCATGTGTGTTTGGTGAGGTTTCGTTGGGCCAAACTCTCAATGTGTTTCCATCCCTGACAAAAGGCATAAGCTGCGGTTACTCATCAACTTTATTCTTTCCAGATCTGCAGCCCGCCAGAGTTTAAAGCCACTCCTTGTACAGCATACATACTGGCTCTGTGGCCCATCTCATCCATGGGTCAAAATGCCCCATCTAAGCTGGTCCTATTTTCTCACATGTGGCCCATATCCCTCCCTCTAATCTTGAGTGCATTCACACCTGCTAAGGATTCAAGGGATATGGGGAAAAACCATGAACGGGGTACTGATTGAATGGCGGTGCTTTCTCGAATTGCCGAATGGCCGAATGGCCTTCTGCACCTATTTTTCTATGTTTATATGTAATTTGTATAACATGCAAAGCAAAGCTTTTCCCTGCACCCTAATACTTGTAACAATAATAAACCTAACCTTTCCAATCCATGAACCTGTACATGTGTACATGAACCACCAGGGGCGCCGTTCGATTGGCAGCCCCGCCAACAGTCTATCTGTTTTGTCGTCTTTTCTTAATTTTTAACGACGCTGAGGCTCGACCAGTCCGGACGCGGGGTTCAATCGCCGGCGCAGGGGAGCTGACATCCCCCCGATGCAGGAGCTGATCGCCCCGATACAGAGGGCCCAAATGCCGCTGGCTATGGGAATCAAGTTTGTCCCGTCAACAGAGGGCTCGAGGCCCCCGACCACGGGAGAGCAAAGAAGGGAAGAGATCTGAACTTTATTTTCGCCTTCCATCACAGTGGGGAATGTGGAGGAGTCACTGTGGTGGATGTTTATGTTAAGATGTATTTTGTGTGTTCCGTTGCTTTTTATTTGTATGACTGACTTAACAAATGAAATGCCCCGTATGCAAAACATACTTGGCTAATAAAGTATTATTGTGTTTGTGATTGTATTTTAAATGCTGTTATGTTATTTAACACGTCTTCCTCCTCTGGCCCCTCGGGCTTCTACTAAATCTCGCCCCTTTCATCTTAAACCTGTGCACTCTAATTTTTGATTCCCCAACCCTGTATAAAAGAGTGTGTATTCGCCCAATCTATTCCCCTCATGATTTTATACACCTCTATAAGATCACCCCATTGCCTCCTGCACTTTATCCCAAGGAATAAAATGCCAGCCCACTCAACCTTTTCCTATGTTCTTTGGTTCTTGATTCCCCTATCCTGGGTAAAAGACTCTGAGCATTTACTCTATCTTGCCCACACAACCTCTTCCTGTAGCCCAGGCCTCTGAATCATGGCAACATCCAGTGAGGGCAGGACATTAGACACTTGTCCTTCCCCACTGAGTCTCCGCATTGGCCTGTGGCACGTCATCCTGCCTCTGCAATGTGCCCGCCAGCAGTAATCCCCCACGGACATCTCCCAGGGATAGAGACAGCAAAGTACGTCTTCCACCGAGCTGGTGACCTACCGACAGATGAAACATTTATAAAAAGATGCAGCAGGCCCAGACAGCCAAGGTTAAAGTGCTTGAGAGAGAGGAAGAGGTTGGATAGGCTGGGATGTTTTTCTTTGGAGCGTACTGGCTGAGGGTGGCCTTATTGAAGTGCACAAAATCATGAGGGGCATGGATAAAGTGAACATTCGCAGTCTTTTTTTCCCTGGGTAGAGGATTCTAAAACTAGAACACGCAGGCTTTAGGTGAGCAAGGAGAGATTTAAGAGAGGCCCCCAGGGGCAACTTTTTCACTCCTGATAGAGGGCGGAGTGTTTCTGGAAGGAGCTAGCTGAGGAAGCTAGCTCCCCCTCCCCCCATATGGAACAAAGATAGACCACCTTTCACCCCACCAGCCTCCACACCCAACACCTCATCCTCCGACATTTCCATCACATCACCAGTTATATAGTCCAATCCCACTACGCTTTCTGCCTTCTGCAGAGACCGTTCCCTCCGTAACACCTTGGCTCACTCATCCCAAAACACCTCCTCCCCAGGTACCGTCCCCTGCTGCTGCAGGAGATGCAACGCCTGCCCCCACAGCTCCTCCCTCACCACCCTACAGGGACTCCTGGACTCCATTCTGTCCTTCCAGGTGAGACAGAGGTTCAGGTGCATCTCCTCTAACCTCATCTCCTGCATCCAGTGTTTCCGATGTGGTCTTCTGGACATTGGTGGGACCAAGAGTAAGCTCACCGACCATTTTGCCAAACACTTGCGTTTGGTCCTCCAAGGCCTATGGGATCTCCTGGGTGCTAACCATTTTAACCCTCCCCTTTCCATACCCACACTGACCATTCTGTCCTGGGCATCCTCCATTGGCAGGGTGAGGCCGTATGAAAACTGGAGGAACAGCACCTTCAATTCTAGTTGGGTACCTTATGACCTAATGGTATGAACATCGAATTCTCCAATTTTAAGTAATTACCAAACCCACTCCCACCTTTCTTTTTCACAACTTTCTCTTCCACCCCTCTCTTTTCCACCCCTCTCTCCCCATTTGTTCCACCTAGACTCACACCTAGCCTCACCCCCTCCTCCCTCCACCCCCCAGCCCCCCCCCCCCCCCCTTCCCTTCAACCTACATTTCTTCCTCTAGCTTCTTGTCTCACACCTTCTGTATTTTCATCTCTGGCCTTTATCCAACAATCTGCCTATCAGAAACCTCTAACCAGTATCCACCTATTACTTGCCAGCTTGTCCTACCCCCCCCCCCCCCCCCCCATACACCATAATTTGTCTGAAGAATAGTCCCTGCCGAAAAGTCACCTATCCATGTTCTCCAGAAATGCTGCCTGACCCAGCTGAGTTACTCCAGCACTTTGTGTTTTTTGTTGTTGTTGTAAACCGGCATCTGCAGTTCCTCGTTTCTGCAGTCAATCAGATGCTGTGGACCTGTGAGTCACTTGTAGGATAGTACGGGCGAGGAGGGCAGAATTGCTTGCGTGACGGCTATTAGTGGAGCGGACGGGGTGTTACGGGGAGTTTGAAAGGATCAGCATCATTGACGCACAGTCCTGTATTTAATTCCAGAGTGCCGTCACTGCTCCACGTTGAGCCCCTCAGCTGTTGTGGCGGGGCACTGACCCAACTGATCAGAGAAGTAATGCAGGCTCGCGGGCAGCAGCCCAGTGACGGACGGCCCCACTGCCTGCCGCGTCCCAGGGCGGGAAGGTTGCCGGGTCAAAGACTCGGAACATTTCCCAGGCCGCTTGCCACTGACGTAGATGACAACACCTTATCCACCTCATTATAAATAGCCAATGGTGGCGTTAATAAACAGGAGGCCTCGCTGGTGCCAGGGCACTTATTTTAAACTCAGCCTGCCCTCTGACATTTGAAGCAAGACGCAGGCACCCTCAGCTATTCCAGCTATTCTGTGCGGAGTGGCCTGGGCTGTTGCCCTGGTGACCACCAGGCCTGGCTGTCTCAGTGTGTGTGTGTGTGTGTGGGAGGTGGGGGGGGGGAGGTGTTTAATATCATTTCCTTTCCTACCTGAGACACCACACGCTCGGCCAACTACTTCACAGAGCACAGCGTTTCTGTAATCGCAGTGTTTAAGTTTAGGTGGTGTGGGAGGTGTCTGACGAGGATGTGTGGTTCAACAGAGGCCTGCTGGTCTCAGCAGCTGTCATCAGTTGGCACTTACTCCCCCCTCCCGCCACCATCCACCAGAGCACTCCCTGAGTCCATCTATCACTGCTGGCCCTGACACTCCAGGCATCAGTGTGCATGCACATCCCATTTACTGCCCTTTTATCTTCTAGTCCATCGCAGCTGACCGTTCAGGCACCTTGCCCTCTCTGTAAAATTCCCAACTTTTTCGAACTGATGCCTGTGCCCACATATGCTTCATTCCCCCATCCTTCCCTCCCCTCCCCATTCGCACTGTATCCCCATGACTTCCCGTTCCCACACATGCTCCGTTATCCCATGCTCCCTTCCTTCCCCATTCTCACGGTATTCCAATGGCTCCTCCCGGCCCCAGCTCCTCCCCTCCGGTCCTGCACTCCAGCATCACTACAATCCCACCTCCCCGCCCTTTCCACTGTTCCAATCCTGATCCTGTACATGTTCCCAAAATTAACCCTTCAAAATCTGCCCATATCTTCTACTGTCAAGGCCTTAAGCTCTGCAGAAAGACACAAAGTGCTGGAATAACTCAGCTGGTCAGGCGGCATCTCTGGAGAATATGGATAGGTGATGTTTTGGGTCGGGACCCTTCTTCAGACTAAGCTCTGAGCGAGGGAATAAATGACAAGGAAAACAAAAGAGGAATGGGCCTGATGGGATTGGTCAATGAGAGGGGGCTAAAATGGATACATGGTCAGAATGGCCTTCTCCTGTGTTGCAATGTAGGTGTAACTGAAGTGAAAGTACAGTGTTGTAAAATCATTATCTGTTATTATTACAATAGCTTAATTCATAAAAATATATTCAGGAAATACTATACAATTAGTGCTTGCCTCTTCTTGAATTCATTGTGTCATTTACAGTATTCAGATCCCTTCACTTTTTCCACAATTTTATTACATTGGAGTCTTTTCCTAAAATGGATTAAATTCATTTTTTCTATCATCAATCTACACACAATACCCCATAATAAAAAAATGGAAAACAGGTGTTTAAACATTTTTGCAAAGTAATTAAAAAGAAATAACTGAAATATCACATTTACATAAGTATTCAGACCCTTTAATCAGTACTGTTGAGGCACCTTTGGCAGTGATTACAGCCTCAAGTCTTCTTGGGTATGACGCTACAAGCTTGGCACACCTGTATTTGGGTAATTTCTCCCATTCTTCTCTGCAGATCCTCTCAAGCTCTGTCAAGTTGGATGGGGACTGTCGATGCACAGCTATTTTCAGGTCCCTCCACAGGTGTTCGATCGGGATCAAATAGTCAAATAGTCTCTGGCTGGGCCACCCAAGGACATTCACAGATTTGTCACAAAGACATTCCTGCATTGTCTTGGCTGTGTGCTTAGGGTCGTTGTCCTGTTGGAAGGTGAACCTACGCTGCAGTCTGTGGTCCGAAACGCTCTGGAGCTGGTTTTCATCAAGGATCTCTTTGTACTTAGCTCCGTTCATCTTTACCTCGATCCTGACTAGTCTCCCAGTTCCTGCCACTGAAAAACATCCCACAGCATGATGCTGCTACCAACATGCTTCACTGTGCGTATGGTATTGGCCAGGTGATGACAGCCTGACGCCAAAGAGTTCAATCTTGGTTTCATCAGACCAGAGAATCTTGTTTAGGTGCCTTTTGGCAAACTCCAGCGGGCTATCATGTGCCTTTTACTGAGGAGTGGCTTCCGTCTGGCCACTCTACCATAAAGGCCTGATTGGTGGAGTGCTACAGATATAGTTGTCCTTCTGGAAGGTTCTCCCATCTCTACAGAGGAACTCTGGAGCTCTGTCAGAGTGACCATCGGGTTCTTGGTCACCTCCCTGACCAAGGCCCTTCTCCCCCGATTGCTCAGTTTGGCCGGGCGGCCAGCTCTATGAAGAGTCCTGGTGGATCCAAAGTTTTTCCTTTTAAGAATGACGGAGGCCACTGTGCTCTTCGGAACCTGCAGAAATTGTTTTATACCCTTCCCCAGATCCGTGTCTCGACACAATCCTGTCTCGGAGGTCTACGAACAATTCCGTCTCCATGGCTTGGTTTTTGCCCTGACATGCACTGTCAACTGTGGGACCCTATATAGACAGGTGTGTACCTTTCCAAATCATGTCCAATCAATTTAATTCACCACTGATGGACTCTAATCAAGTTGTAGAAACATCTCAAGGATAATCAATGGAAACAGGATGAACCTAAGCTCAATTTTGAGAGTCATAGCAAAGGGTCTGAATACTTACGTAAATGTGATATTTCAGTTTTTTCTTTTTAATTACTTTGCAAAGATTTCTAAACACCTGTTTTCGCTTCTTCATTCTGGGGTATTGTGTGTAGATAGATGATGGGAATTTAAAAAAAAAATCCATTTGGCCCCATCAAGAATCAAGAATAACTGTCAGGAAGTGTCCCAGACAGAAAAGGCCCTTGAGCCGAGCATCAAATACCCAGGCAGGTGAATTCTACTCTAACCTATTTAGTTTAGTTTAGTTTATTCACAAGTATACAGTGAGGTACAGTGAAAAGCTTTTTTGTTGCATGTTAGCCAGTCAGCGGAAAGGCTATACGTGATTGCATTCAAGCTGTCCACAGTGTACAGATACTTGATAAAGGGAATAACGTTTAGTGGAAGATAAACACCAGTAAAGTCCGATTAAAGATAGTCCAAGGGTCTCCAATGAGGTAGATAGTAGTTCAGGACCGTTCTCTAGTTGTTGATAGGATGGTTCCGTTGCCTGATAACAGCTGGGAAGAAACTTCCCCTGAATATGGAGGTATTAGTTTTCACACTTCTGTCCCTCTTGCCTGAAGAGAGAGGGGAGGAGAGGACCTGGGTGAGACTGGTCCTTGATTATGCAGGTGGTCTTGCCAAGGCAATGTGAAGTGTAGATGGAGTCAATGGAAGGGACGTTGGTTTGTGTGATGGTCTGGGCTGCGTCCACAAATCCAAAATTCATACTTCCACAATGAATCTACATTTCATTTTTCACACATTCCCATAAACTCTCCCAAGGTTCTACTCACTCACCTACGCACTAGGGATAATATTTCAAGGACAATTAACCTACAGACACGAACATCTTTGGCATGTGGGAGGAAACCGGCGCCACTGGGGGGAAACCAATGGGTTTTTAGGAAGATTGTGCAAACTCCACACATGAAGCAACGCAAGGCCAGGATCGAACCTGGCGCTGTGAGGCAGCAGCTCTACCCTGGGCTGCCCTCGTGCTTTACGTTCTGACTAATCTCATGTGTAGCTTTCTATTGAGGCCCAGGTCCTAGGTCCATTTCCCTTTCCCCAGACTCTCAGTCTGAAGAAGGGTCTCGACCCGAAACGTCACCTATTCCTTTTCTCCAGAGATGCTGCCTGAGCCACAGAGTTGCACCAGCATGTCATGTCTATCCTAGGTCTGACATAGGTTGGATTAGCCACATATGACCTGTCCTTCACACATCCACGGTGGCCCTCGTTGAAGAGCTGCTACTGATCCCAGCACTCACTGTCTGATGAAGGATTCCAGTCACTTCCCTACAGCTGATGTTTGGGTTACAAGGTTCACCTCGCCCTCTCTCCCTCCCTCCCTTCCTCCCGTCCATACATCTATTTATAGGAAGCTGCTTGCGAAGCCGCCAGCTGTATATATTTCCGAAACAGCACTGGAGATTGAACTGATGCACTCACCCGCACGCTGCTCCAGTCAGTTGGGATATGTTTACCCACCAACACTCTGCAATCTCACCCTATTTGCACATCGAAAACAAATTGTGCATGAGTCACTCTGCTTAATTTACGAGGCAAGGGAGGCTGCACAGATTTAAGTGCGGGTGATAGATGATAATATGTTATTGTCAGCCCAGAGGCTTGGACACACACTCTGGGACTTACTAAACCAGCTACAGTAGGACTCATGGGGTTACCTCCAGCCCATCAGGCCCATGTGCTCTTGTGATGGAGCAAGGGGGAATAAAGGCCTGGGCTACTTTCTAAATGGGGAGCGGATTCAGAAATCGGAGCTGCAAAGGGTCTCCCAAAAGGTTAATTTGCAGGTTGAGTCGGTGGTAAGGAAGGCAAATGCAATGTTAGCATTCATTTCTAGGGGGGTAGAATATAAAAGCAGGAATGTAATGCTTAAGCTTTATAAGGCGCTGGCGAGGCCACATTTGGAATACTGTGAGCCGTTGTGGGCACCATATAGGAGGATCAAAGTGCTGGTTTTGGAGAGGATCCAAAGGAGGTTTACAGGAATGATCCTGTGGATGATTGAGTTAATGTATGAGGAGAGTTTGATGGCTCTGGGCCTGTACCCGTTGGAGTTTAAACGGATGAGGGTGGACCTCATTAAAACATACTGCACAATAGACCGATAGTAGATAGAGAGGACATGGAAAGAATGTTTCCAGTAATGGGAGAGTCTGGAACGAAGGGGTAGGTCAGCGTGTCAGACAGCATCTCTGGAGAAAAGGAATAGGTGACGTTTCAGGTCGGTTTCTTCAGACTGGATCTATCAAAACGTCTCCTATCCATGTTCTCCAGAGATGTTGCCATGAATGAATGGGAGACTTGATGGGCCGAACTAACCTAATTCTGCTCCTATCACTTATGAAGTTATGAACTTATGACCCTCTGAGTTACTCCAATATTTTGTGACTTTCCTTGGCGAACCAGCATTTGTAGTTCCTTGTTTCTACTCTGTGTGTCATATCCAACCTTAGATAAACGATAAGAAATAAAAAGCAAATATCCAAGATGCAGTTCAGTTTCCATGAGCTTTATTTCATGGCAAGTTCCTCCAGGTAGGCTGGTTGGATAAAGTCAAGAAGTCCCAGAGCACGGAAACAGGCCCTTAAGTCTACCATGTCCACATGAACAAAGTTGCCCCATCTATGCTGGTCCCACATTTGGCCATATAAGGTCTCATTGGACAACACCCAGAGGGTAGACTGAGTTGCGGCCTCTTCCTTAGGGAATCTCTACAATTTGACTTCGAAGCTGCCTCTGGTGCAAGGCTTCTAGAACTATCTCTGCCCCACCCGGCACCCTTTCCCTTGGAATCCACATGTCTTCCGATGTGCGACGAGCAAAACTGTAGTTACCTGCTGCCAATCCTGGTTTTGGAATTGGCATTGGTCTATTATTGTCACATGTACCGAGATACAGTGAAAATCTTTATTTTGTTTGCTACCCCTTTTAAACAAGTCTCCAGACATGAATGCAATCAAAACCCTAAGGAGGACAATAGTTAATGCAAAGAGAAAATATTTAGTGTGCAGAGTATAACGGTTCAAAGGTCAGTTTATTGTCACGTGTACCAACTAAGGTACAGTGAGA
The DNA here is from genome assembly GCA_963514005.1 of Raja brachyura. Next base: position 97,910,609 of record OY740785.1, on the reverse strand, counting down.
CTCGGATTACCATACAGCCATACTAAAAAAAGCAACAAGACATAAAAGTTGACATAAACATCCACCACAGCGGATTCCCCACATTCCTCACTGTGATGGACGGCAATAAAGTCTAAGCTTCCTCTTTATTCTCCCACAGTCGGGACAGTCGAACCATCCGCAGTCAGGGCGATCAAAGCTCCATGTCGGGGCAATAGAGGCTCTGTGTCGGGGCAGTTGAAGCTCCGTGTCGGGGCGGTCGAAGCTCCTGCGGCCTGGAGCTCCCAAAGTCGGTCTCTAATCAGAGACCAAGAGCTCCACGATGTTAAAGTCCGCAGGCTCCAGCGGTTGAAGCTCCAAAGTCGATCCCCGACCGGGATCGCAAGCTCCACGATGGTAAGTCCATAGGCTCCCGCAATTGGAGCTCCCAAAGTTCGTCTCCAGTTGAATATAGTGTTACAGATACAGAGAAAGTGCAGATAAACAAAAAAAGTGCAAGGGCCACAATGAGGTAGACTGGAAGAATTCATCCCTTAGCTTGTGAAAGGACAGTTCAAGTCTGATAGCAGTGTCTTTGAATCTGGTGATACGTACATTCAAGCAGTTGTATCTTCTGCCTGATCTTAGTTCCCTTAAGAAGGTGCCGGGGCAGCAACCAGACATGCTGTCTGCCCATTGTCCTTCATGGATGCTGCCAAACAGGCTAAGTTCCACCAGCACTTAATTTTTTGCCCCGGATACCAGCATCTGTGTCACTGCAGGATTCTCACACTCCAGGCTGTGTGTGTGGAACAAGTCATAGTCAACGATGTTGTGGCTAACGGCTGCTGTAAGTGTGTACATCATCTGATGTGGTGTTCCTGGTCTCACCCTGTCTCAGCCATCCATTGGTGAGATGTTGAACGATGGCCAGTCTTACAAACTGACAAACCGAGGTACTTTGCTGATTTTTTAAAAAGTGCTTGGGATAAACACCATCCCTTGTGGCAGCTTTTGCTGCAGAGATAGTCAGATGTTCTGGCAAGTCTTAAGCTGTGTATCAACAACGCACAGATACGTACATCATGTGCCCACAGCTCTTAAAGGGGTGCACAACCAACATCACATTTGTTACATAGCGGTGTGTGGAGGGAAAGTAGACGTCAACTCCTGCTCTTCCCAGCCCTGGAGCCGAGAATAAACTGCTGGAGGAAACCAGTGGGTCAGGTAGCATCTGTGGATGGAAATGGACAGATGAGAGATGCCGTGACTCACTGGGGCCCGGTTTTCGTTAACTCACCTGGACCCTAGTTCTTTACTTTGGCCTTTAGATTTTAGAGATACAGCGTGGAAACAGGCCCTTCGGCCCAGTGAGTCCACACCGACCAGCGATCACCCGCTACACTTGGAACAATTTACAATTTTACCAAAACCAATTACTTGGAGCACCTGGAGACATTTTGCTGTACCTAGGTAGGTGACACTAAAGTACCATTGAATCATGGAGCTGGTTTACACAGAAGATAGACACAAAATGCAGGAGTAACTCAGCGGGACAGGCAGCATCTCTGGAGAAAAGGAATAGGTGACCTTCTTCAGACCTCCATAAATGCTGCCTGACCCGCTGAGGTACCATTGAACCATTGAAGGAGTATCAATGAAGCATGTTGATCAGGGATGCTTCTAACTCTAAACTCTGTTTGCCTTGCAAATAGCCTGACCAAACCGACCCTCATTGTTCCACTGCAGGGTACTGTCTGACACAAACCTCGGCACAGCAAGCTTCCGTCGCCCCCTATAAATAAGCAGTAAATCTTAACGGTGAACAAGAAGCTGCCTGAGAGCGACCACATCTAAAAATTCCGCCCTCTTTTATTTGTTGATTTAAGTGCGGTTGCCGGGCAACGGCTACATCAGAGCTGGCTGTTGAGATGCCCGTGAGTGCTGGCAGATAAGGGCCTCCGAAAATCGATAAGAGAAAGGAAGCCTGCACCAGGGAGATAAGGGCAGTCGAACACACACACACACACACACACACGTACCTGGAAAGATAGCAGAGCTGATCACCCACAGCAGCGGCGTGGTCCGCCACATGGATGCAACAGTGCTGACTGCCCCAGTATTAAAGGCAAAGATAGACACAAACTACTCGAGTAACTCAGCGGGTCAGGCAGCATCTATGGTGAAAAGGAATAGGTGACGTTTCGGGTCGAGACCCTTCTTCAGACTGAGAGCGTCCCTCAGGATCTCAACCCGAAATGTCGCCTATTCCTCCCCAGAGATGCTGCCTGACCCGCTGAGTTACTCCAGCAGTTTGAGTCTATCTTTGGTGTAAACCAGCATCTGTATTTCCTTCCTACATAATAACTACAGGCAACAGGTTAAAGCCCCCAGTGAGTGTCCCCAACACAAGCATCTCCCAGCAGCACATTGCAAGTACTCACCACCCTCTGTGTGAGAAACTTGCTTCAAAGATCTTCTTAAACTTTTCCCCTCTCACCTTAAAGCTAAGATGTAATTGATTTTTAAATCTTGGGGAAATTATTCGTACTGGCTACCCTATCTATACTTCTCTTAGATCTCCCCGCAATCTTCAGCGTTCCATAGAAAACAATCCAATCCAACCTCTCCCTGCAGCTAATACCGCCTAATCCAGACATCTTTCTGGTAAACCACCTCTGCACCCTTTCCAAAGGTTCCACAGCCTCCCTGTAATGGGGTGAACAGAACTGCAAACATTACTCGAAATGTGGCCTAACCAAAATCCTATATAGCTGCATCTCCTGACTCCTGACCCAATGCCCCAACCTATGAAGGCAAGCTAATCATATGATTTCCTTAAAACTCTATCTATTTGAGTTGACACTTTCAGGGAGTTATGGACTTGGATCCCAAGACCCCTCCGTACATCAATGCTGTTTAGGTCCATGCTGCTGAGGCTAGCATGGTGGTGCAGCGGTAGAGTTGCTGCCTTACAGCACCAGAGACCCGGGTACGATCCTGACTATGGGTGCTTGTCTGTACAGATTTTGATACATTCTCCTCGTGATCTGTGAGGGTTTTCATCAAGATCTTTGGTTTCCTCCCACACTGCAAAGAGGTACAAGTTTGTAGATGAATTGGCTTGGTATAAATGTAAAGTGTCCCTCGTGTGTAGGATAGTTTAGTGTGCGGGGATCGCTGGTCTGTGCGGACTCGGTGGGCCGAAGGGCCTGTTTCCACTCTGTATCTCTAAACTAAACCAAATTATATATATACATATATATATATATATATATATATATATACACACAGTTAGTGTATATATTTATATATATTTGTATAATATATATATATATTTTGCCTCCCAAAGTGCAACACAATACATTTCAACACATTAAACTCCTTCTGCCATATCTCTGCGCATTTCTGTAGCTGATAAATATTTCAATAGACAATAGACAATAGGTGCAGGAATAGGCCATTCAGCCCTACGAGCCAGCACCGTCATTCAATGTGATCATGGCTGATCATCCCCAATCAGTACCCCGTTCCTGCCTTCTCCCCATATCCCCTGACTCCGCTATCTTTAAGAGCCCTATCTAGCTCTCTCTTGAAAGTATCCAGAGAACCAGCCGTCACCACCCTCTGAGACAGAGAATTTTGCTGCATACCTTGACAGCCTTCCTCAAACTCAATGACCCCGGCAATCTTGGTGTCACCTTTAAATTTACTAGCCAACCCATCTACAGTACGTCCAAATCATTTATATATATCAAGTACAGCAGAAATCCCAGCACACATGCCTGGCGATCTCCAGCCTGAATATTGTCCTTCCACCATATCTCTGTCGTCTATCAGTAAACCAGGTCTGAATAACCATATAACCATATAACAATTACAGCACGGAAACAGGCCATCTCGGCCCTTCACGTCCGTGCCGAACAACTTTTTTCCCTTAGTCCCACCTGCCTGCACTCATACCATAACCCTCCATACCCTTCTCATCCATATGCCTATACAATTTATTTTTAAATGATACCAACTAACCTGCCGCCACCACTTCCACTGGAAGCTCATTCCACACCGCTACCACTCTCTGAGTAAAGAAGTTCCCCCTCATGTTACCCCTAAACCTCTGTCCCTTAATTCTAAAGTCATGTCCTCTTGTTTGAATCTTCCCTATTCTCAAAGGGAAAAGCTTGTCCACATTAACTCTGTCTATCCCTCTCATCATTTTAAAGACCTCTATCAAGTCCCCCCTTAACCTTCTGCGCTCCAGAGAATAAAGACCTAACTTATTCAACCTATCTCTGTAACTTAGCTGTTGAAACCCAGGCAACATTCTAGTAAATCTCCTCTGTACCCTCTCTATTTTGTTGACATCCTTCCTATAATTGGGCGACCAAAATTGTACACCATACTCCAGATTTGGTCTCATCAACGCCTTGTGCAATTTTAACATTACATCCCAGCTTCTATACTCAATGCTCTGATTTATAAAGGCTAGCATACCAAATGCTTTCTTTACCACCCTATCTATATGAGATTCTACCTTCAAGGAACTATGCACGGTTATTCCCAGATCCCTCTGTTCAACTGTATTCTTCAATTCCCTACCGTTTACCATGTACGTCCTATTTTGATTTGTCCTGCCAAGATGTAGCACCTCACATTTATCAGCATTAAACTCCATCTGCCATCTTTCAGTCCATTTTTCCAACTGGCCTAAATCACTCTGTAGACTATGGAAATCCTCTTCATTATCCACAACACCCCCTATCTTGGTATCATCTGCATACTTACTAATCCAATTTACCACCCCTTCATCCAGATCATTGATGTACATGACAAACAACAAAGGACCCAACACAGATCCCTGAGGCACCCCACTAGTCACCTGCCTCCAACCCGACAAACAGCCATCCACCATTACCCTCTGGCTTCTCCCATTCAGCCACTGTTGAATCCATCTTGCTATTCCTGCATTTATACCCAACAGTTGAACCTTCTTAACCAACCTTCCATGAGGAACCTTGTCAAAGGCCTTACTGAAGTCCATATAGACAACATCCACTGCTTTACCCTCGTCAATTTCCCTAGTAACCTCTTCAAAAAATTCAAGAAGATTAGTCAAACATGACCTTCCAGGCATAAATCCATGTTGACTGTTCCTAATTAGACCCTCTTTATCCAGATACTTATATATATTATCTCTAAGTATCTTTTCCATTAATTTGCCCACCACTGAAGTCAAACTAACCGGTCTATAATTGCTAGGTTTACTTTTAGAACCCTTTTTAAACAATGGAACAACATGCGCAGTACGCCAATCCTCGGGGACTATTCCAGTTTCTAATGACATTTGAAATATTTCTGTCATAGCCCCGGCTATTTCTACACTAACTTCCCTCAATGTCCTAGGGAATATCCTGTCAGGACCTGGAGACTTATCCACTTTTATATTTTTCAAAAGTGCCAGTACTTCTTTTACTTTGAAACTCATAGTATCCATAGCTACTCTACTAGTTTCCCTTACCTCACATAATTCAATATCCTTCTCCTTGGTGAATACCGAAGAAAAGAAATTGTTCAATATCTCCCCCATCTCTTTTGGCTCTGCAGATAGCTGTCCACTCGGTCTCTCCAATGGACCAATTTTATCCCTTGTTATCCCTTGAATCCATCCAACCAGTGTTAATCCCGATCATCCTAATCTTCTGGATCAGCCTAACTTGGGTGACTTTATCAAACGTTGTTTATCAAGCTTCTTCGAAGCTTACCGGAGGGATTTGTTGTGTTCACCTGAGAGCGGTGGGAAGCAGGGCAGTGCCCAGCATTGAAGGAGGGATAAAAGGATGGTGTCAATCCCCACCATGGGTCTCAAACCCTCTGAGGTTGGAGAGCAGGGTGATGGTCAGACATGCTGACGGCTCGGTGACTCCAGCCACCAAGCATGTTAGAATGTTTCCCCACATTACATAACCATGCACTATTCCTGTTACAGCAACAGAAGGACTCAAAAGTGCTTAATGATGCTGCTCTCATTTCCCACTCCAAACGGCTTGTTTAACCTTACTTCCCATTTTATCACTGTTTAATAAACAAGGCCATGTCCTTGAGACTGAAACTATCATTCCTGGGCTTTATCTCATAGAAACATAGAATCATACAACATGGAAACAGGGCCTTCAGCCCAACTTGCCCACGCCTATCAACATGTCCCATCCACACTAGTCCCACCTGCTTATGTTTGCCCCATATCCCTCTAAACCTGTCCTATCCATGCACCTGCCTAGGTGCATCTTAAATGTTGCAATAGTCCCTGCTCACTCCCTGCATCCACCACTCTTTGTGTGTCCATCCTCCACCCACTGCTCCTATACACAGGCTGTGGGTCTCCCACTAGGGCCAGCATTGTTGTCTATCCCACGTGGAGTTTGAGAGGGGACAGTTCACACAATAGCAGTGATAGACTTGGGTGCATTTACAAGTCAGGTAGATGTGGGCCATGGATGGGAAGCTGATGGTGGTGGCATTCCCATGCACAAGCCGCCAGTACCTTCCTAGGTGGTAGAAGTCGAGAGCTTGTGAGGGGGCTGCCAGAATGGCCCAGGTAGTAAGTGTGGCACTGCCTCACAGTGTCAGAGACTCCTGTTCGATCCCATGGAGTTTTCACGCTTTCCTTGTGACCTCCGGGCCATCCGGCTTCCTCCCACATCCCAAGAATGTGTGTTGGCGAGATGATTAGCTGCTGTATATTGCCCTTAGTGCGTCGTGAAGAGAAGTAGAATCTGGGGGAGCTGATCGGGAGAATGAAATGGGGTTGGTGTAGAATTAGCATCAATGGGTGGTTGAGAGTCAGCAGGGGCGCGAAGGGCTGAAGGGCCTGCCCCTCTCACTGAGCGGTGCTATTCCCACAGTGTGGCGCTCGCACAGTGTGCGCTCTCCTCTAATGCTGCTGTGATCCCTCATCCTCACCCTCTCTCAGCGCCGTATCGAGTATTAGCCAACGTATATTGTGGGGCTGCTCGATTTGTCAGTGGGGCTACCGTATCTGACTCAGAGCTGCTTCTGGCACAATCTGACAGGTAACCTGAAACAACTGCCTTCCCTGCACAATCCTGGGGTCCTGGGATGGGGCAGGTCAGCAGCGAATGCAGCTATTTTCATCCTAAATAAGGGTTCGGCTCGTTCAGAAGTAAGCTGTTTATACAGGTGCAATATAACTCTCTTTGCACTCAGTGCCCTTCTCAGCAGTAACAAATCAAAGTCACAGTAACCACCAACACCATATGCTGCTCTGAGAAGTTATTTTTATATGTTGTCCCTGGCTGTGTGTAAATGGCGCCGAATCACTGACAGCAGAGGCTGACGGAGTGGCAGAGTTAAAGCAGGTCTTCAGAACAAGTTGTGCTGAGCCGTTAGTGAATGGTGGGCCTGTGGGGCCATGTGGAAAGATGCAACAACTCACGACAAGATGTTTTAGAAAGAACTGCGGATGCTGGAAAATCAATGGTAGACAAAAATGCTGGAGAATCTCAGTGGGCGAGGCAGCATCTATGTCTGAAGAAGGGACTCGACCTGAAATGTCGCCTATTTCCTTCGCTCCACAGTTGCTGCCTCACCCGCTGAGTTTCTCCAGCATTTTTGTCTACCTCACCACAAGATGTGTCCATGACCTCCTCTGCATCTGGGTGAAGTTTTGGGTGTGTCAAGGATGCAGAGGCGGGACAGGGGCAGGGAGAGAGAGGGAGGGAGGAGAGAGAGGGAGGGAGGAGGGAGCCGGGAGAGATAAGTGAAGAAGGGAAGTGTGGAGAGTGGAGGAAAGGAGAGATTAATGAGAAAAGGATATTGGCGCAAGGCTGCAATATGGTGGTAGCTAATAATTTTTAAAAAGTGTAGGTGTAAAGGGACAATGACTGCAACCTTCTCCAGTTTCTGCATCGATGCTGGCTGAGCTGTTGAGCATTTCCAGTATTTGTGGTTTTTATTACAGATTTCCACCCTCGACTGATATCTCCTTAATACGTTGCTCTTTTTTACATCTCAAAACTGAACAAGTCATTGAGTCATACAGCACAGAAACAGGCCCTTCAGCCCAACTTGCCCATGCCGACCAACATGCCCCATTTGCACGTCCCATTCGCCCATATTTGGCCCACATCCCTCCAGACCTTTCCAATCCATGTACCTGCCCAAATGTATTTTAAATGCTGTTAAACAATTTGTCAGACATCAAACATTGGAAGAGGCCATCACAAGGAACTGCAGATGCTGGTTTACAAGAAAAACACACAGTGCTGGAGTAACTCAATAGGTCAGGCAGCATCTGTAAAGGAGTGTAGATACAAGGAACTGCAGATGTTTCTTCAGAACCTGGAGACCCTTCAGACCTGGCATCTCTTGAGGATATGGATAGGCGACGTTTCGGGTTGGGGCCCTTCGTCAGACAGAGGATGCTCAGACATGCTGAGCTGTGTTCACTGTGTTGAGCCTAGCCTGCCACGGCCAGCCCTTATGCTCTCAGATAGTAGCACAGAAGGAAGTGTTGTCTCTTAGATCAGAGAGCTGTGACTTTAGGCTGACCGGCTAGACCGAGGCACAGGTTGGATAGGTGTGGGAATGCTGCAACTCAGCAGGTCAAACGGTCTTGGTGCATTGTTTAGTGTGAACTGTGGGTGGGTGCAGCTGCAGGCGTGTTTGCTAAGGGTGGGCCTGCCCTGTGGTAAGGCCTGTACCACTGGTCACCCTCAGGCTGGAGCGGGTATCATACTGGGATTGAGATGGCCAGTGATATTCCTCCTCTCTAACTTCCTGCTGACCGGAAGGAAGGTTGAGACTGCTCACTGCAGCCAAGGGGGAAGAGAGAGCCCCATGTCTAGGCCTTGTCGCCCTGGCAACGTGCCCATGCCTGTTGTAACTCAGCAGTGACAGTTTGTGGGACACTAGTTATATCTGGCACCAAACACTTCTCTGATTTGGGTTTGGCAACAGTTTGCACAGAGTTAACTCCGTCGCCTGCGATGAAAAGCACACACAATGGCGTTGATAATATAAAGGGTAACACTCCCAGCTGATCAAACCCCCTGAATCTGTCGCCCTTTGATCCAGACCCCTCCCCAGATGTGCAGCGAGATGTGATCCATAGTCAGGATGACAATAGATCACTTATGGACACTTCCCTTCACACTGTAACTGTGGAGCCCCTGTCTGAGGCAGGTCCCGACCCCAAATACCACCTATCCATTCCCTCCATAGCTGCTGCCTGACCCGCTGAGTTACTCCAGCTTTTAGTGTCTATCTCCTTTTATCCCTCCGGATCCAAACCTCCCTTTCCTTCCCCCTCACTTTAAAGCACCCATTTTACATCAGGAGTGAGGAAAAACTTGTGAAAGTGTTCAAATAAAAGACAGCTGTGCTAGAAACGTAGTTGAAATGACAGAGTCACAAAGTGCTGAAGTAACTCAGCGGGTCAGGCAGCATCTCTGGAGAACATGGATAGGTTGGGACCCTTCTTCAGACCTGACGGGAGTTCTGTGAGACCCTCACAAACTGCTTCCCCTCTGTGATTCCTGCTGTTCTTCTGCTCCACGTCAGCAGACTGAAGAAGGGTTCCGACCTGAAACGTTGCCAATTTCCATCGCTCCATAGATGCTGCTGCACCCGCAGAGTTTCTCCAGCACTTTTGTCTACCTTCTCCAGAGATGCTACCTGACCCGCTGAGATACTCCAGCACTTTGTGTCTTTTCATGTAAACCAGCATATGCAGTTTCTTGAAATAAGAGAGTTGTGGGTGCCTGGAATGAGCTACCAGGGGTGGTAGTGGAAGCAGATACGCTAGTGGTGTTTAAGAAGCCTTTAGATAAACACATAGATATACTGGAAATGGAGAGATATGGACCCAACACATGAGATTAATTTATCTTCGCCTTATGTTTGGCACAGAAATTGTGGGCCAAAGGGGCTGTTCTATATACTGATCAACACTGATCAAGCTGTACCATGAACCCTGTCTCTCCATTGATGCTGCCTGACCTGCTTCCAACTTTCCGTTTTATAATCTGAGGGAAATGTAAGTTTGGGACTTCAGACGCCTTGAATGGAATAACTATTAAAATAAAAGCTGCTAATGTGCCGTCACTCCAAGCCTTAGCAGCTATTTGCGTCCAAGCTCGCAACTCCCACTTTGTGCTTATCACGTTGAAATAGCTAAGACTGTTTTCAAGGACTGTGAGAGAACTCTGAAGTACGGTCTGTAAACAGCTGCATGAAAATGGGTGTGTCAAAGCAAAGTCCTTTTTCGCAAACCTTTTGTCGGAGGGATTTAAAGAATACCGGTTGATATCGAGCGTCTCTCACAATCGTAGTTAGCGAGTTATCCAATTATGGGCATGGACAACAGGCATACTGCAGCAAACTCCCGCACACCGTGACCAGGCAAAGATGCCCTCGTGTCGTTTTGATTTCAAATGGCAGCTGGCCAGGATATCGGAACTGACTTCCTGCTTTTCCACAAAATAGTGGCATGTCAGCTTCACTAAGGCAAAAGGTCGGAGCAGGGAGAAAATGGCCGGACACATAAATCCAGTTTATTCAGTCTGATGAAAGGTCTCGACCCGAAACGTCACCTATTCCTTTTCTCCATAGATGCTGCCTGTCCCACTGAGTTGCTCCAGCACTTGCGTCTATCTTCGGTGTAAACCAGCACCTGCAGTTCCTTTTTAAACAAATCCAATTATAATTCAGACAAATAGAATCAGGGTTTGAAGGTAGAAACAAAGAACTTTAGATGCTGGTTAATACACAAAAAGACACAGAGTGGTGGAGTAACATCTCTGGAGAACCTGGATAGATGATGTTTCAGGTCATCAAAGGGTCTCACCTTGAGATGACACCGATCTATGTTTTCCTGAGGCACTGCCTCACCCGCTGAGTTACTCCAGCACTTTGTGTCCATTAGGGGTTTGTTGAAATCTGGAAACAAGAAAACCCATCTATCTTCATCTGCGTTCCTCTCCCTCCCAGCTGAATGCTTTGTATCAAGAGCCACATGGATACAACATACCCTGTCTTGTTACTCTAAACTGTGACTGTCTGATGGGTCAGTGTTGATCTCTGTCACACTCAGACCACACTGCTCTCCCACCCAAACCCATGAACCCCCAGTGAAAGTAACCACCTTTCATGCGGTACCTTTGGACAGAAACATAGAAAAATAGGTGCAGGAGTAGGCCATTCGGCCCTTCGAGCCTGCACCGCCATTCAATGTGATCATGGCTGATCATCCAACTCAGTATCCCGTACCTGCCTTCTCTCCATACCCCCTGATCCCTTTAGCCACAAGTGCCACATTTAACGCCCTCTTAAATATAGCCAATGAACTGGCCTCAACTACCTTCTGTGGCAGAGAATTCCAGAGACTCACCACTCTCTGTGTAAAGAATGTTTTCCTCATCTCGGTCCTGAAGGAATTCCCCCTTATCCTTAGACTGTGACCCCTTGTTCTGGACTCCCCCAACATCGGGAACAATCTTCCAGCATCTAGCTTGTCCAACCCCTTAAGAATTTTGTAAGTTTCTATAAGATCCCCCCTCAATCTTCTAAATTCCAGCGAGTACAAGCCGATATAAGGGCTTCCCCTTATATAGTCTACTGGTTACATTCTCCAAAAGAATCTCTGAGATTTGTCAAGTGTGCTTTTCCCTTCATAATCCACATTGATTTTGCTTCATGATGTTGCTATGATTTTCTAAGTGCCTTCGGACTTTGCTCTGACTGATGGATTTCATCACCGTGCCAACCGATGTCAGGCTGATCGACCTCACTCCTTCTCTTAAAGGTCACCGTCCAATCTTCTGGGCCAGCTCCGGAATATGAATGTTGGTTTATACCAAAGATAGTCACAGAGTTGTGGAGTAACTCAGCAGGACAGGCAGCATCTCTGGAGAACATGGGTAGGTGACGTTTCTGGTCGGGACCCTGCCTCAGTAGTCCATATTCAGGGCAACGGCCACTGCTGCATCCACAATCTCTGCAGCCACCTCTTGTAGAGTTCTAGGTTACAGTCCAGAGTTGCCTGTTTTTAGTTTAGTTAAGTTTATTATTGTCACGTGTACTGAGGTATAGTGAAAAGCTTTTTTATTGTGTGGTATCCAGTCAGCAAAAAGACTATACATGATTACAATCAAACCATTCACAGTGTACAGGAATAGGATAATACATTCTCTTGCCCTTTGTCTTTAGGTGATGTTAATAACTGCTCCTTTCAATTCTGCTGCACTGATTGTGTCCTTCTCACAGCAAAGATTGATGAGTAAAAAAATCTTGCTTAGTGCCTCAGCTATTTCTTTAACCTCCAATTTAATTTCTACTGTTATTGAAGGATGAAGGGTGCGTGGGGCCACTTTTTTTTTGCTACACTGCACCTTTGTATTTTGTCGCAGAAACACATAATCGTTTTGTAATCTCTCTGACTAATGTACTCTTGAATCTATGTATTCAATCTGAAACAATGTTTAGTTTAGTTCAGAGATACAGTGTGGAAACAGGCCCTTCGGCCCACTGAGTCCGTGCTGACTATCGATCACATGTTCACACTAAGTAACCTCTGAGTGACCTCTCCCCAACCGCGTACTGTTCAACCCGTGTAGTTTGTCACTATCTATCGCACGGTGGCACAGCGGTAGAGATGCTGCGTTACAACGCCAGAGACTACGGGTGCTGTCTCAATGGAGTTTGTACGTTCTCCCTGTGACCATGAGGATTTTCACCGGGATCTCCGGTTTCCTCCCACACTGCAATGATGTACAGGTTTGCAGGTTAATTGGCTTCTGTAAATTGTAAATTGTCCCTAGTGTGTAAGTAAGTAAGTAAGTAAGTTTATTGGCCATACAAGTATTCACATACAAGGAATTTGCCTTGGTGCTCCGCCCACAACATGACATACAGTGACAGTAGGATAGTGCTAGTGTACGGGGTGATCACTAGTCGGTGCGGACTCAGGGAGCCGAAGGGCCTGTTTGCACACTGTATCTCTAAAGTCTAGATCTCTTATCTCCCCGCACATTGACACTACTTACTGCTCCTCTGTGCCATCTGATGACGCGCATGATTCTTCTCTGCTCTTTGTGAAACCTCACTTGGTCCAGCCGCCATGCTTATCATGTACTTCATTGGCTGCAGAGCGCAATATGGCATGCGGAGATTGGGAAAGGTGGTGTGGAAATGCAAAACATTCAGACGTTTTTTAAGGTGCAATGTTTTTGCAACATCATGCATATTTTGAAACCAAAACACTCATACTTGATCACGTGTACAGATCAAGGAACCACCATCGCCTTAAGGATTCACTGGCTGTAAATAGGTCGATGATTCACGGTTACTGATATATTTTCGTCTTAACTCGCACTTGCCTGACAGAACATAGCAGCAACCGTACAGCACAGGAACAGGCCCGTCAACCCACAATGTCCGTGCCCAACATGGAGCCAAGATAAACTAATCTCATCTGCCTTGATCCTATAGATGTGTACAAACTCATCAGTGGGGTGGGGGGGAGCTTTAATAGGATCCTGAGGGGTAAATTTTTCTTACAAAAGATGGTGGGTTTATGGAACAAGCTGCCGGAGGAAGTATTGAGGCAGGTACTATCGCAACATTTAAGAAACATTTAGACAGGAACATGGATAGCTTAGGTTTAGAGGGATCTGGGCCAAATGCAGGCAGGTGGGACTAGGGCAGATGGGACATATTGGCTGGTGTGGGCAAGTTGGGCTGAAGGGCCAGTTTCCACGCTGTGTTCCTCTATGACTCTGTGACTCTCCTTCCCTTGATTGGGCAGCAGTGGACCATTGGATGGCTAATCTCCTCCACTAAAGGTGATGTTCTCTCATGACAAGCCATTAGTCACTTTGTCACCATTATTGATTCCAGAACCACTCCACCAGCTGGCCAGATTAGTGCCCCCTGTATTACATGCGTACATCGCGTGGAAGGAAACTTAACCTGGGCTGGAATGCATGAGGCATCATTTCCGAGTGCAAGGAAGGGCGGCATTGAGAAAACTGGACCAGTCATATCTCAGTGTTACGTACGTGATGGGTCCTGACAGGATCAAACTCATTCCCGATAGTGTTCATGCGGGATGTCCCATACCATGGCGATGAGCCCTTGGAAAACATGGGCATCCTTATGCGGGCAAATGGGATTAGCTTAGTAGGCATGGATGAGTTGGGCCGAAGGGCCTGTTCCCGTGTTGTATGACTATGTTATCTCACCAACACAAATCGGAGCTCAAAGATGTAATCTACAACTACCGTCGTTAAGGAATAAAAGCAGGAGGTCACATCATCCATAAGTGGCTCTCCTCACTGGTGAAAGAGCTAGCCAGCTGACCTATGTAGACTTGAGAGGACAGCTTCAGATCTCAGTGCAGGCTGCTCTTATTCAAAGTCCATGGGGAGGGCCACATCCGACCTCTCCCCAGCATTCACTCCGAGAGATGCTCACTGCGAGTAACGTTCAGTATTGGAGGTGTGGGTGTGGGCAAAATGATCAGTGCAGACTCAGTGGGCCAAAAGGCAAATTTCAATGCTGCATGGATCTTTGAGTCCACGATATAGTGTTGTGGTCAAGCCTTCATCAGACTCCTACCTGTAGCAAATGGAGGATTAGGGCAACACAGTGGTGCAGATCACAAGACTGTTACCTCACAGCGCCAGGGACCCGGGTTTGAGTGCTGTCTGTGTGGAGTTTGTATGTTCTCCCTGTGACCTCGTGGTGCTCCGGTTTCCTCCCACATCTCAAAGACGTGTGGATTGGTAGGTTAATTGTCCTCTGCAAATTGCCCCTCGTGTGCAGGGAGTGAATGATAAAGTGGAGTAACATAGAATTACTGTGGGCTGGAGGGGTCTCCAGAGATGCTGCCTGGCCCGCTGAGTTACTCCAACATTTTGTGTCTACCAAAGGTTTAGTCTTGATTAGTATGGATGTCATGTTATGGGGAGAAGGCAAGAGGATGGGGTTAGGAAGGAGGGATAGATCAGCCATGATTGAATTGCAGATTAACATAGAAACATAGAAAAATAGGTGCAGGAGTAGGCCATTCGGCCTTTCGAGCCTGCACCGCCATTCAATGTGATCATGGCTGATCATCCAACTCAGTATCCCACACCTGCCTTCTCTCTTATTCCCCCTTATTCCCCCTTATCCTTAGACTGTGACCCCTTGTTCTGGACTCCCAACATTGGGAACAATCTTCCTGCATCTAGCTTGTCCAACCCCTTAAGAATTTTGTACGTTTCTATAAGATCCCCCCTCAATCTTCTAAATTCCAGCGAGTACAAGCCGAGTCTATCCAGTCTTTCCTCATATGAAAGTCCTAACATCCCAGGAATCAGTCTGGTGAATCTTCTCTGTACCCCCTCTATGGCAAGAATGTCTTTCCTCAGATTTGGAGACCAAAACTGACCTGATGGGCCGGATGGCCTAATTCTGCTCCTATTCCTTATGACTGAAGGCCGATATCTCCAGCTACACCGAACGCTGCTCACGGTGACACCCCAAAACAGCTGCCAGGAACCACGAGTTCCTCAGGAGCCCGGCCGATCGTCCCTCCTCACGACCCGCCTGGGACAGGGCTCCCCCACCCCCTTGGCCATGCAGCATCGAGGGCAGATGCTGGACATCAGTCACCCTGGGTTCCTTATCTCCCCCAGGACCAGGAGCCTGGAGCCCCGGCCAGTGTTCACCGTGTAGAAATGACACAGTTGATCACGGAGATAGGAATCTACAACAGCGCGACCATATTACAGAGCGGTCAATTGTCAAGAGCATCAGAGGTTTGTTAAAAGAAAGACTTGTATTCCCACAGAGAGTCTCACAAGCCTCGGGCAGGTAATAGGTGAACACAGGCGAGAGAGGGGGTGGGGACACAACCCAACTGTATGAACATTGAATTCACCCATTTTAGATAACTTCTTATTTATAATATTTTTTTTATTTGAAGTAAATAGTTTACAATATATAGCTTACTTTATAAACTAACACCTTAATTCAGTATTACTACAAATAGCATATCAATACATAATATCTTCTATTTTTATGGAAATAAAGAAAAAGATATATAAAAGAATAAAGAAAAAAGGAAAAATAAAAGGGAATAAAATAAAAATAAAAATTTTCGCACATATATCAATTAAAAATTAAAAAGATAATTTGAAAAACAATAATATTACATATATATATATATATATATAAACAAAAACTAAAGACATTGTACGAGATACTATTTCATTCAGAAATATCTCTAATAAATACACAATATTATCAATTATAGGTAAGTTATTCGCATCGGATCCATAGGGTGCCCGTCGAAGCCGTGATTCCAAGAATAGCTACTTCTCTAAATACTGTATATATGGAGACCATATCAATTCAAAAGAATTATACTTGTCCAAAAGGACAAATCTAATTCTTTCCAAATTCAACGTCTCCAACATCTCTGCTTTCCACATTTTAATTGTTGGGGATAATGTTCCCTTCCAAAATTTAAGTATCATTTTTTTCCCAATTATTAAACAATAATCAAAAAAATTTCTTTGATTAATTGTAAGTACCAAATTTGGCTCCGGGATTCCAAATATTATTAATTTTGGGTCTGGGTCAAGTTTAACCTTAAGGACTTCCGAAATAACTTTAAAAATTTCAATCCAATAAAAATTCAACCGTGGACATGTTACAAAACTATGTATTAAATTTGCTTCAAAATTCTTACATTTATCACAAATAGAGGAAAGGTTAGGAAAAATACTTTTTAATTTGGTTTTCGAGTAGTGTAATCTATATATAACTTTAAATTGTATCAATGTATGTCTGGCATTCAAAGAACACCAATGTATTCTTTGTAAGCTTTCTTCCCAAGTTTCTTTCGTTATAGGTAATCCAATTTCATTTTCCCATGCTTGACGATATGTTTCAGTTGTTGGGTTCTCTTTATCTAAAATAATATTATAGATATAAGCTATAAGCTTATCCGTATTTGGATGTAAATTAAACACTTCATCTAATAAGCCTGGTCCTTTATTTTTATAGTCGTATGTGTTACATTTAATAAAATCTCTAATTTGTAAATACCTAAAATGATGTTGTGAAGGTAATCCAAAAATATCTTGTAACTCTTCAAATAATAATAATTTTCCATTTCTATAAAGGTGTTCTATTCTTTTAATTCCTAAATCCTCCCACAGTCTAAAACCCGCATCTAAGATTGAGGGTTTAAACAGTGGATTATTCCTAATTGATAACCTAAAAGAAAGATTATCCAGATGTAAGGTCTTAACTATCTGTTTCCAAATACGCCTAATATTATGAATGATAATGTTGTCCCTATAAGTCTTTTTTTGTACTTCCTTTGGTGCGAAAATAATCGACTCTATAGTGAAGGGTAAACAGTCTTCCTTTTCCATTTTTAGCCACATTGGTTCAACATCCATATTTACCCACCAAAAATTCATATTCTTAATCTGGACTGCCCAATAGTAATATAAAAAATTTGGAAGTGCCAGCCCTCCATTTATCTTCGACTTACATAAGTGTTTTTTACCTATTCTATGGTTTTTGTAATCCCAGACAAAATTATTAACTATGGTATCAATTTTTTTTAGAAAACTTTTTGGAAGAAAAAAAGGAATTGCCTGAAATAAATATAACAATTGTGGTAAAAAAATCATCTTTATAGCATTAATTCTACCGATCATAGATATAGGAAGTGTTTTCCAATATAAAATGTTTTTTTTAAGTTTCTCTAATAATTGATAATAATTAGCTTTAATTAATAATTTATAGGATTTAGACACATTAATTCCTAAATATTTAAATTTATCTGTAACTATTTTTAATGGGTATTTTTGTAATATATTTACATTTATACCAGTTATAGGCATTATGTCACTTTTACTCCAATTAATCCTATATCCTGAAAATACACTAAATTCATTTATAACATTGAATAGCTTTGGAATACTACGTTCCGGCTTAGTAATATAAATCAGAATATCATCTGCATATAAAGATATCTTATTATTTGTTATGTCAGTGTTATACCCATATATTTCCGGTTCTGATCTGATTCTTTCAGCCAGAGGTTCTATCACCAAGGCAAATAATAAAGGGGATAACGGACATCCCTGTCTGCATCCCCTAAAGAGATTAAATTTAGGTGATAATATTTGATTGGTTAAAATTCTTGCAGTAGGGTTAGAATATAATATTCTTACCCATTTACAAAATCCATCCCCCAGTTGATATTTTTCCATTATATTAAATAAATATGACCATTCCACCTGGTCGAATGCTTTTTCAGCATCCAACGATATAACTGCTAATTCTATATCTCTCCTTCTTCTCGAGTAAATAATATTAAACAAGCGTCTAAGATTATGTGATGAGTAACGTTTTGGAATAAAACCTGTTTGATCATAATGTATTATTTTGGAAATCACTAAACTTAGCCTCCGAGAGAGTACTTTAGTTAGTATTTTTTGATCAGTATTTAAAAGGGCAATCGCTCGGTATGATCCAGGGTCTTCCAGGTCCTTATCTAATTTAGGAATTAATGTAATTGTAGATTCATTTAAAGAGTCTGGTAATTTTCCTAATTCATAGGTGTGTCTGTACACTGTTTGTAATCTAGGTGAAAGTAGATCGTGAAATTTTTTATAAAATTCTGCACTCAGGCCATCGGGGCCCGCTGTTTTACCATTTTTTAACGATCCAATTGATTCTTCGATATCTATTACAGATATTTCAGCATTTAATAATTGCCTACTCTCAAAATTTAACTTATTAAAATGACATTTTTCTAGAAATGTTTCCATTTCATCTGTTTGCCCTGTTAATTTAGATGAATAAAGATTTTGATAATATTGTAAAAATGTATCATTAATGTCTTTTGGTATAGTCAACGTATTTCCCTGCGCCGATCTAATACTATGTATAGTTTTTTCATCGTCTAATCTTCTGAGTTGTCGTGCTAATAATTTTTGAGGTTTATCACCGAATTCAAAATGAACTTGTTTAGTTTGTTGGTATAATTTTATCACTTGGTCCGCATAAATTTTATTTAATCTATATTTTAATATTGCAATTTTATTACTCAACTCTTTTGAAGGGTGTATTATATTTTCACTATCTAATTGATTTATCTCTTTTTCTAACTTTTGCTCCATCTTTCGATTTTCTTTATTAAAATGAGCTTGTGCTGATATTATTGCACCACGCATAAATGCTTTAAATGTGTCCCATAATAGTAATGAGGAAGTCTCAGGTTTATCGTTAGTTTCAAAAAATAATTTAATCTGTTTCTCCACATAGTTACAGCAGTCTTTATCCTTTAATATCTGTGTATTGAATCTCCAAATATTAGTTTTATTAACCATATCTTTTAATTTTATCTTAAATGTTAAAGGGGCATGATCTGAGATAATAATATTATGATACTTTGCATCATATGTAAAGGGGAGTAGTTTTGAGTCTACTAAGAAATAATCAATCCTCGAATATGTTCCAAATACCGGCGAGAAAAATGAATATTCCCGTCCGGTAGGATTATCCAATCTCCAAATATCTTTAACATTCAATGTCTTACTGTGACCCCTTGTTCTGGACTCCCAACATTGGGAACAATCTTCCTGCATCTAGCTTGTCCAACCCCTTAAGAATTTTGTACGTTTCTATAAGATCCCCCCTCAATCTTCTAAATTCCAGCGAGTACAAGCCGAGTCTATCCAGTCTTTCCTCATATGAAAGTCCTGACATCCCAGGAATCAGTCTGGTGAATCTTCTCTGTACCCCCTCTATGGCAAGAATGTCTTTCCTCAGATTTGGAGACCAAAACTGACCTGATGGGCCGGATGGCCTAATTCTGCTCCTATTCCTTATGACTGAAGGCCGATATCTCCAGCTACACCGAACGCTGCTCACGGTGACACCCCAAAACAGCTGCCAGGAACCACGAGTTCCTCAGGAGCCCGGCCGATCGTCCCTCCTCACGACCCGCCTGGGACAGGGCTCCCCCACCCCCTTGGCCATGCAGCATCGAGGGCAGATGCTGGACATCAGTCACCCTGGGTTCCTTATCTCCCCCAGGACCAGGAGCCTGGAGCCCCGGCCAGTGTTCACCGTGTAGAAATGACACAGTTGATCACGGAGATAGGAATCTACAACAGCGCGACCATATTACAGAGCGGTCAATTGTCAAGAGCATCAGAGGTTTGTTAAAAGAAAGACTTGTATTCCCACAGAGAGTCTCACAAGCCTCGGGCAGGTAATAGGTGAACACAGGCGAGAGAGGGGGTGGGGACACAACCCAACTGTATGAACATTGAATTCACCCATTTTAGATAACTTCTGACAAACTCCCCTCCCCCCCCTTCCACATGCCCCACCCGGACTCGCACCTATTTCCCCTCCTCCTCCTCCATCTACATTCCAATTCCCAACTCTTCATTCCTTCTGTCTTGCACCTGTTTTATCATCTCTGGTCTTTGTCCAGCCATTTGCCCATCAAACCCTTCCCCCCTTACCTGTGTTCCCCTATTTCATGCCACACTTTGTCCTGCCCCTCCTCTCTTCTAGCTTTCTTTACCCCCTGCACTATCAGAGTGAAGAAGGTTCCCGACCCAAAATATCACCTCCCCATGTTCTCCAGCACTTTGTGTCTTTTTGCAAACCGTCATCGGCAGTTCCTTGTTTCTGCTCAATGTTCATACCATTGGGTTGTAAATTAGCCGAGCGAAATATGAGGAAGCAACCGTTGATCAATGAACAGTAACCCAAGTTTAACTAAGACCACAAGATGTCATGTACCATGACGTAGCCAGGTGTAACCCTGTAACCTGGTTGAACAATGTGCTGGGCATTGCGATGTATGGACGGAGATCTATTGTGCTCTGAGAGGAACCCTGTTTGCAGTCTGTTGCAGCTTGGTCATGGCATGCGCATCACCAGAGGTCACCCTTCCCTGTGTTACAGCCCCGTGTTCTGGCAGCATCAATGAGTTACCTGGTTATTTACACAGGTTATTTGCAAAGAACATGTTACATGTTTTGTGTCTGTCTCACTTGCACAGGCCAGTGTAGTCAGTGAGCTAAAAACATGTGTAGGAAGCATCTGCAGATGCTGGTTTAGACCGAAGACAGACACAAAATGCTGGAGTAACTCCGCGGGACAGGCAACATCTCTGGAGAGGAGGAATAGGTGATGTTTCAGGTCGAGACCCGAGATGAAAGGTCTTGACCCAAAACGTCACCTATTCCATTTCTCTGGAGATGCTGCCTGTCCCGCTGAGTTACTCCGGCATCTGTGTCTGTCTTTGAGCTAACTTGGGCTGGGATGTTGCTTTGCTCCTGCAGCAAACTGCAAAAGGCCCCTTTATTCACAGTGAAGCAAAATCCTCCAACTGCACAATGACACAACACGCACACTGTTTACTCCAAGCAGTGGCCTTTTATATCGAGCCAAACATTCAACTCCATTATCAATCTGGATTCAGAGCAGGAAATTCTTGACAACACAATTTATGGAGCAAAATAGAGTAGTCTGCAGTATCTGCATGTGATCGACCTGATCTGATGCTGTGTTTGTTCTCCTCATATTCCCTGCAACTCCCCACGGATTCTCAAACACCCACACTTTTGAGGCAATTTTTGGTCACCTCAAACAAAAAACCCCATCCCCCTACCCTTTTTATCCTGCCCCTCCCCTGTAACCCTCCTGGACTCGTACCTATTTCTCTCCTCCCCCTCCACCTACATTCCTCCCTCTGGCTTCACAATTCGCAACTTTTTATTCCATTTGTCTCACACCTGTTGTTTTCATCTTTGGCCTTTGTCCAACCATTTGCCTATCAAACACTCCCCCCTCCTCACCTGGGTTCCCCTATTACACGAGGCAATGACAGAGGCAATTACGCTACCAACATGCACGTTGTTAGGGTGCCAGGCACAGGGAGAACGTGCACCATTAATCCGTTCCTTCACACACGCGTGCACCACTCACACCTTACAGCAAGGCCCAGCAGACAGTTTGGAATTGGTTTGTTATTGCAATGTGAACAGTGAACATCTTGGTTCAGCATGCTATCCAGGCAGATCACACCATACGCAAATGCATCAAATTTGACACGAAGCTGGAGGGCAGTGTTAGCTGTGAGGAGGATGCTAGGAGGCTGCAAGGTGACTTGGATAGGTTGGGTGACATGGCAGATGCAATATAATGTGGATAAATGTGAGGTTATCCACTTTGGTGGCAAAAACGGGAAAGTAAATTATTATCTGAATGGTGGCCAATTAGGAAAAGGGGAGATGCAACGAGACCTGGGTGTCATGGTACACCAGTCATTGAAAGTAGGCATGCAGGTGCAGCAGGCAGTGAAGAGAGCGAATGGTATGTTAGCATTCATAGCAAAAGGATTTGAGTATAGGAGCAGGGAGGTTCTACTGCAGTTGTACAGGGTCTTGGTGAGACCACACCTGGAGTATTGCATACAGTTTTGGTCTCCTAATCTGAGGAAATACATTCTTGCCATAGAGAGAGTACAGAGAAGGTTCACCAGACTGATTCCTGGGATGTCAGGACTTTCATATGAAGAAAGACTGGATAGACTCGGCTTGTACTCGCTAGAATTTAGAAGATTGAGGGGGGATCTTATAGAAACTTACAAAATTCTTAAGGGGTTGGACAGGCTAGATGCAGGAAGATTGTTCCCAATGTTGGGGAAGTCCAGAACAAGGGGTCACAGTTTAAGGATAAGGGTAAGTCTTTTAGGACCGAGATGAGAAAGACATTTTTCACACAGAGAGTGGTGAGTCTGTGGAATTCTCTGCCACAGAAGGTAGTTGCGGCCAGTTCATTGGCTATATTTAAGAGGGAGTTAGATGTGGCCCTTGTGGCTAAAGGGATCAGGGGTTATGGAGAGGAGGTAGGTACAGGATACTGAGTTGGGTGATCAGCCATGATCATATTGAATGGCGGTGCAGGCTCGAAGGGCCGAATGGCCTACTCCTGCATCTATTTTCTATGTTTCTATCAGGCAAAAAATGGGAAAGGAAGCTGAGTGCAGTGTTACAGCCACAGAGAAAGTGCAGATTAAAAACAGTGCACCGGCTACAATGAGGTGGACTGGAAGATCAGGTATTTGTCCTTGGCAGATAGAAGGTCCATTCAAGCACCTGATAATGCTGCAAAAAACTGTTCCTGAATCCACTGCCATGTGCTTGCAAGCTTCTTAATGGGAAAGGTGAGAGATGTTGGCACTTCCTCACAATAAACACACCACCAATGGCCAGGGATTCCCCGTTCCACTACCAGTGCATTTTTGCAGATGTACTCACTCTCAATTATTTCCAGAACCCCTCCATGGCACAGATGTTTAATTTTTGCAACTATTTAGAGTTAAAATGATTTCAGAGCTGGAAGTTGATGACTCTCCCATTACTGGAAAAGTGGAAGGTGGGAGAATCGGTTCCAGGGTAAGTTAGCGGGGAATGGGATTGCTCTGTGGACAGCAGTGATCAAGTAGGCCGAATGGCCTGATTTTTTCCAACAGCAGAAATATAGATTTAAACAGCAGCAGCCCAGAATGAGAACTGGCAGCACTTACTTTCTGGATAAAATTGCACACATTAAACCTTAGACTAGCGATACAGCATAGAAAAGGCCCTTCGGCCTAGCGATCACCCGGTACACTGGCACTATCCTAAACACTAGGGGCAATTTACAATCTTTACCAAAGCCAATTAACGTACAAACCTATAAGTCTTTGGAGTGTGGGAGGAAACCAGAGCACCCAACAGGAATGACCACCACCAGAGACATTTAAAAGTAGCCCTTACGTCCCCTCTCTCGCCATCCCTCCCCCACCCTAGTCGTTGTACTAGTTTGACTGTCGTCCTGATGAGTTTCACTGTCTGCATAACTCGTTATCACCTTCCCCGCAGACAACAATGGGGTCCACCTTTTCTTGTTTATCATTACATTTTTGCATATCTTTCATTCATTTGTTCTCTATCTCTCTATATATAACCGTCTATATCTCTTGTTTCCCTTTCCCCTGACACTCAGTCTGAAGGAGGGTCTCGACCTGAAATGCCACCTGTCCGTTTACACCAGAGATGCTGCCTGAACCGCTCAGTCACTCTAGCCTTTTTGCATCTGTCGTACATTTAAAAGGATCGCTGGTTTCCCACTGGTCGAGCTCCTCCAGCTGCTGTTGCTCTCCTCCAGGGAGTCGGGCCTTCCTGTGGTTATTCTGAGACGCCAATGTCTCAGAGCGGCAGGGGCTGAAGGAATTCCAGCTGCCTTCTCGCTGCCAGTCAGGCAGGGTGCTCCGGAGGGTGGGAATGTGTAGGAAGGAACTGCAGATGCTGGTTTAAACCAAAGATGGACACAAAATGCTGGAGTAACTTAGCGGGACAGGCAGCATCTCTGGATAGAAGGAACGGGTGACGTTTTGGGTCGAGGCCCGTCCTTAGACTGAAGTCAGAGGAGAGGGAGGAACTGAAATAAGGCCGTGTAAGGTGTGAAGACAAGGCAAAGAGGATGGAGATCAAGTGAAATGTAGAATAGATCACAGTTAGTTGCGAGTGTGTACGTATTCCTCCTGCTCTCCAACTCTACACTGCCAGCTAACAATCATCTATTCTATATTTCCCTTGAGCTTCATCCCCTTCGTCTTGTTTTCACCTTACACTTCCTTACTCTGTATCTGCCTCTCTCTTGACTTCAGTCTGAAGAAGGGTCTCGACCCAAAACGTCACCCATTCCTTCCATCCAAAGATGCTGCCTATCCCGCTGAGTTACTCCAGCATTTTATGTCTATCTTTGTGTTCTAGTGAGTTCCCTCTGCACGGCAGGACAGGCGGGGGCAGGGAGAGAGAGGGCAAGGAGACAGCCACAAGAAGCTGGAGTAACTCAGCGGCTCAGGTCAAAAGCTCCTGTTCGCCAGATATGCTGCCTGACCCGCTGAGTTACTCCAACATTTTGTGTCTATCTTCAGTTTAAACCAGCAGCTGCAGTTCTTTCCTCCACAGGGGAGATGGGGAGTTGGAGCCCACCTTTGCCCAGGGTGTTCTGGGCATGACCCTCCCGTTGACCCTCTGCTGGTAGACAGGTGAGTGGCATCCTACACACTAGCGGGCAATTTACAGAAGCCAATTCACCTACAAACCTGCATGTCTTTGGAATGTGGGAGGAAACCGGAGCACCTGTAGAAAACACACATGGTCACCGGGAGAATGTACAAACTCTGTACAGACAGCACCAATAGTCAAGATGGAACCAAGGTCTCTGATGCTGTAAGGCAGAAACTCTACCGCTGCGCCATGGTCTTCTACCACCCCTTGTGATAATAAGACACCAACTGCAAACTGCACCCTCGGTGCTCGCACCAAACTGGCCAAGATAATAGTGCCCACAAACCTTGGGATGGTGCATTTTAGTTTTCTATGGATCTCAGGGGAGGATTATTGAATGATACTGGTTAGAATGACAAGCTCTGTCCACACTGGATGCAGTTCACCAGCAAAGGACATCTATCTCCCTGAAGGGGGACTCCACAAACAACACACGTCAAGGCAGATCTAGGGTGAGGGGCCTACAGTGAGACAGGGACTGGAAGCCGTGACGTTTGGGACAGGATAGAAAGCAGAACAGCACCCTTACCACACTCGTTCAACAACTACACATATTGTGGAGCACAGTTAGGTAGTTCATAGAAACATAGGAAATAGGTGCAGGAGTAGGCCATTCGGCCCTTCGAGCCTGCTCCGCCATTCAATATGATCATGGTTGATCATCCAACTCAGTATCCTGTACCTGCCTTCTCTCCATACCCCCTGATCCCTTTAGCCACAAGAGCCACATCTAACTCCCTCTTAAATATAGCCAATGAACTGGCCTCAACTACCTTCTGTGGCAGAGAATTCCACAGATTCACCACTCTCTGTGTGAAAAATGTTTTTCTCATCTCGGTCCTAAAAGATTTCCCCCTTATCCTTAGACTGTGACCCCTTGTTCTGGACCTCCAACATTGGGAACAATCTTCCTGCATCTAGCTTGTCCAACCCCTTAAGAATTTTGTAAGTTTCTATCAGATCCCCCCTCAATCTTCTAAATTCTAGCGAGTACAAGACGAGTCTATCCAGTCTTTCTTCATATGAAAGTCCTGACATCCCAGGAATCAGTCTGGTGAACCTTCTCTGTACCCCCTCTATGGCAAGAATGTCTTTCCTCAGATTAGGAGACCAATGCTGAACGCAAGTTCAGCCCGACCCATCCATGCTAGCTCGTAACACCACCCGAGTCTCCACCTCTTCCAATCCAACATGGCCAGAAGGTCCACCTCCATCTCTCCAGCCCAACAGGGGCCGACCCTGCCAACCTCGGCCATGTACAGGGTTCGAGGCATTAAAAATAAGAATGCTTTGTGTTTATTTTTACATTCAGTGATTTGCAAAATGGAGCCAGGAAGTGCGGTTAGCTTGTGGTCGGGTTTTACATTTGTCCGTGGAAATCCCCAGGTCTGTTTCTGGAGGTGGCCAGGCAGCTGTCGTTTCCAGAGCATCCTCCATGTCAGACCATCAACACTGATCAACGCGTCCAGACTTCTTCACACCTCACAGGGATTCCTCCCCCTCACACCCAAACTACCAACGGCTTATGCAAACTTATGAGCACCACACCCCTCCCTCTCGGTGTAACTCCTCCAGCCCCTACACTCTCCTTCTCTGTAACTCCTCCAGTCCCCTACACTCTCCCTCTCTCTCTGTCAACCCTCCATCCAAACACCCCTCCCTCTATCTGTAACCCTACATAGCTCCCTCCCTAATCCCCCCCTCCTTCTCTCTATAACCCCCTCCAGATCCTACACAGTTCCCACTCTCTGTCACCCCCTATCACCATTAAACAATAGACAATAGACAATAGGTGCAGGAGTAGGCCATTCTGCCCTTCGAGCCAGCACCGCCATTCAATGTGATCATGGCTGATCATCCACAATCAGTACCCCGTTCCTGCCTTCTCCCCATATCCCCTGACTCAGCTATTTTTAACAGCCCTATCTAGCTCTCTCTTGAAAGCATCCAGAGAACCGGCCTCCATCTGAGGCAGAGAATTCCACACTCACTACTCTCTGTGAGAAAAAGTGTTTCCTCGTCTCCGTTCTAAATGGCTTACCCTCTCCCAGCTTTCATTCCCCAAGATCATTTCTCCAAGGAGCATGTGCTGCAGATGCTTTCTCCACCTTTCAGACACCTGGAAGCCATCGACTCGGCCAGTCATGCTTCCCCTGCCCTTGCATCTCCACACGCAGGTCAGTTGGAGATCCTCCTTCCCCCCCCCCCCCCCCCCCACCCCGGCTCTGCATTGTGACTGGGGAAATGTGGCGTTCATTTGTCAGGCACCCCGGGCAGATCAGTGTGTGTGTGTGCGGTTCACTTTGCTGGCAGCCTCTCGGAAATTATCTGCGCTGATCATCTTGCTCAGGGATCAAACTATTTCCCTGATACCACTCGACAAAATTCTCCCGGCTGCAGAACAGCTGGAAATCCCATTCAGCGTTAATGGTGTAAATCACACACATGGAAACATGAAGCAAAGAGCTAACTGGAGGGGAGAGAGTTCTGTGCAGGGCCCGGCGTTGCCGAGGGAACAGTGACGCAAGTGTGTTCCACTTACAGTGGGCTGGCGCGCTGCCAGCTCCGCTCTTGATCGCTGGAGTGAAGCCTTATCCCCAGCCCGGCCGTCTGCGTTTAACCTTCCTGTGTCTGAGTCCTCTGCTCAACCCAGCCGGCAGAGATGCCCTTTCCTTTACACGCTGTGAGAGGAGGAAGAGATTACACGCAAACGAGAAAAACAGCGCCTCGTATTCAGACACAAAGCGTCGGAGGGTCATTCAGCGTGAAAACAGGCCCTTCGGCCCCACTTGCCCATGCCGTCCCAGATGCTCCATCTGCATTAGTCCCACCCGCCCCCCGCATATGGCCCATTTCCATCTAAACTCTGCTCTATGACCCAGTTACATCCAAGCCTTCCATCTAAACCTAAGAT
Organism: Raja brachyura; assembly: GCA_963514005.1. Next base: position 97,882,565 of record OY740785.1, on the reverse strand, counting down.
CGTAGGACTTAGGAGCAGAACTAGGCCATTTGGTTCTTCAAGTCTGCTCCGTCATTCAATCATGGCTCATCTATTTATCCCTCACAACCCCAGTCTCCTGCCTTCTCCCAATATTCTTTGATGCTAATCAAGAATCTATCAATCTCCGCTTCAAAAATACCCAATGACTTGGACTGCACAGCCGTCTGTGGCAATGAATTCCACAGATTCACCGCCCACTGGCTAAAGAAATTCCTCCTCAACTCCATTCTAAACGTATGTCGTTTTACTCTGAGGCTGGTCCTGGACTCTCCCACGACTGGAAAAATACTCTTCACATCCACTTTAGGCTTTTCATTATTTGTATCTATCTATGTACCGGTCCAAATGCCTTTCAAATGTTGTTATTATACGTGCCTCAACTACCTCCACTGGCAGCTCGTTTCACATACCCACCATCCTCTGTGTGAAAAAGTTTCCCCTCAGGTTCTGGTTAAATCTTTTCCCTCTCACCTTAAACCCATGTCCTCTGGTTCTTGCTTTCCCTATTCCGAGTAAAAGACTGTGCGTTCTCCCTATCTATTCCCCTCACGAGATTCTGCCTATCCATATTCTTCAGATATGCTACCTGGCCCGCTGAGTTACTCCAGCGCTTCGTGTCTTTTTTTTTTTGCAAAGCAGCATCTGCAGTTCCTTATTTCACCTCATATTCCACTTGGGTAGTTTACAACCCAAGGGTATGAACACTGAATACCCCAATTTTGATTTATACCCCCTCTCTCTTTCCTGTGCCCCATCTCCACCCCGGAGAGCACCCATTTCTCCCACATGAACTCTCGGAGTTTAGGGATAGGGTCTATCACCATTCGGTATCCCGGGAGCTGGGATCCCGAGAGCAAGCATGGTAGGCAGCCACTTGACCATGAACCCATCCATTTGGTGGACTTCATAACAACTCTTGGTCAGAGCCAAACTAAAAGCAACTCATCTCCACGATGTAATAATGAACCAAAACAGGCAGCCTGCATAACATGAATGTTGCTTTGTTCTGTGGCCGGCATTGCACTAAAAATCAATTTCATAAATTATGAATCACGGAAAAGGGGCAGTTGGATTTTTGCCAGCCAATCCTGATCCCTGTTGCTGAGTGGACGGCAGAGATCTTTCACTGAAGATCCTTCCTTTGTCTTTCTCTCCCTTTTGCAATATACTGACTCCTAGTCTCAACACCCTCTTGATTTAGCTTGGCCTTGCTTTTTCTTTGGTCTGCTTACTGATGTGCAGAATACCTTGGAGTGTTTACTGAGAAATAGATGCTACATGAATGCAAGCAACTGATCATCACTGATTGTAGAGATGAGTATACCACTGGTCAGACCATCAGATGTAGGAGCAGATTTTGGCCATTTGGCCCATCGACTCTTCGATCATTGCTGATCTATTTTTCTCTCTCAACCCCATTCTCCTGCCTTCTCTCCGCAACCTTTAACACCCTTACTAATCAAGTACTTATTAATCTCCGCTTTAAAAATACCTTATGGCTGGTACCACAGATTCATCACCCTATGGCTAAAGAAATTATTCCTCATTTTCCATTCTGAAGATACCTCCATTTATTCTGTGCCCTCTGACCCTAGACTCTCTCACTGCTGGAAACATCCTCTCCACATTTTGCTTCTGAAAAACTTAAAGCACACGGTATTGGCGGTTCAGTGTTGATGTGGATAGAGAACTGGCTGGCAGACAGGAAGCAAAGAATAGGAATGAATGGGTCCTTTTCAGAATGGCAGGCAGTGACTAGTGGGATACCGCAAGGCTCAGTGCTGGGACCCCAGCTATTTACTATATATATTAATGATTTGGACAAGGGAATTGAATGCAACATTTCCAAGTTTGCGGGTGACACAAAGCTGGGGGCAGTGTTAGCTGTGAGGAGGATGCTAGGAGGCTGCAAGGTGACTTGGATAGGCTGGGTGGGTGGGCAAATGCATGGCAGATGCAGTATAATGTGGATAAATGTGAGGTTATCCACTTTGGTGGCAAAAACAGGGTAGACTATTATCTTAATGGTGGTAAATTAGGAAAAGGGGAGATGCAACGAGACCTGGGTGTCATGGTAAACCAATCATTGAAAGTAGGCATGCAGGTGCAGCAGGCAGTGATGAAAGCAAATGGTATGTTAGCTTTCATAGCAAAAGGAATTGAGTTTAGGAGCAGGGAGGTTCCACTGCAGTTGTACAGGGTTTTGGTGAGGCCACACCTGGAGTATTGCGTACAGTCTTGGTCCCCAAATCTGAGAAAATACATTCTTGCCATAGAGGGGGTACAGAGAAGGTTCACCAGACCAATTCCTGGGATGTCAGGACTTCCATATGAGGAAAGACTGGATACACTTGGCCAGTACTCGCTGGAATTTAGAAGACTGAGGGGGGATCTTATAGAAACTTACAAAATTCTTAAGGGGTTGGATAGGCTAGATGCAGGAAGATTGTTCCCGATGTTGAGGAGGTCCAGAACAAGGGGTCACAGTCTAAGGATAAGGGGGAATTCCTTTAGGACCGAGATGAGGAAAACATTTTTCACAGAGAGAGAGGTGAGTCTGGAATTTTCTGCCAAAGAGGGTAGTTGCATCCAGTTCATTGGCTATATTTAAGAGGGAGTTAGATGTGGCCCTTGTGGCTAAAGGGATCAGGGGGTATGGAGAGAAGGCAGGTACAGGATACTGAGTTGGATGATCAGCCATGATCATATTGAATGGCAGTGCAGGCTCGAAGGGCCGAAATGGCCTACTCCTGCACCTAATTTCTATGTTTCTATGTTTCTATGAAAAGACGCTCAAGTAAGTAGGATGCTCTCACCAACTGTTTTCAGAACAATGTGGGGAGATATTACCTGAAAATTAAAAAAAATATTTAAAAGGAGTTATATAAAGGATAGGAATGTTTCTTTAGTAACCTCAACAGATCCCAAGCAGCCCTCAGCCGAATGGTATGCGTACTTTAGAAGTGTATCGTGCGTGAGTGTCAGATGTAGCTCAACGTCCACCCAATTAACATTCATAGAAACATAGAAAATAGGTGTAGGAGTAGGCTATTCGGCCCTTCGAGTCAGCACCGCCATTCAATATGATCATGGCTGATCATCCTAAATCAGTAACCCCACTCCTGCTTTCTCCCCATATCCTGTCATTTCGTGAGACCTGAGCTAAATCTAACTCTCTCTAGAAAACATCCAGTGAATCAGCCTCCACTGCGTTATGTGGCAAAGAATTCCACAGATTCACAACTCTCCTACGGAGTGGGGGGGGGGATCCAGTACCCAACCTGCTGACCTTCCGCGAACTTTGGTCAAAGAGCTTTACCCTCATCGGTGACCTGAAAAGCAAGATGGAGGTTTGCTGATAAAATTCCAGTCTAGGCTTGTGACGGACTGGAGCTCCAGTCAAGAATGCACCAGAAGCCATTTGTTGCAGCAGTGGGTGGGAAGTCTATAGAGAGGATGAATGAAGGGATTTGAAAATAAGGAGAACTGTTAATATATTTTAAAAAAACAAGTAGGATTGTGAAGATAGAGGCACAGAGAACTGTAGATGCTAGAGCAAAACCCAGAGTGCTGGAGGAACTCAGCGGGTCCATATATGGAGGACCTACTGATGAGGGATCTTCATCATGGCAACTTCGGCTGCGGGACTTGTAAAAAATATTGACAATCCTGAACAAAACACTTCTTCAGACGGAAGAAAGGTCCAGACCCAAAACATCGTCTGTCCATTTCTATCCACAGATGCTGCCTGACCCGCATCTGTGAGAGTTCCTGCAGCGCTTTGTGTTTTGCTCGGGTTTGTCAAGATTATTTTAGAAACACTGCAGCAGTTGTCATGGACGCACATCCCGCAACAGTATCCCTCTGTACTTTGTCCCAGAAATGTTGTGCAGTGGTAGCATGTATGTTGCAGTTGCGTGCAATGCCTCCACCCCCCTCTCCCCCCCCCCTCGAAATGTGCACACTGCCGCTGCCAATTTCAGACATGGAAAAACATCAAAACCATCTGCTCCCAGTGATGTATTTATAAATCAGACCATAACCCTTTATTTACCCTGGTGTGTGTGTCAGTGCTTTTATATGTCTCGATGTGTGCAGGCATGTGTGTGTGTGTGTGTGTGTGTGTGTGCGTGTGTACGCTTATGTATGTGCACTTATATGTCTCTATATGTGTGTGTGAGTGTATTTATATGTCTACGTGTGCAGGCATATGTGTGTGTGTGTGTGCTTGTGCGTGTGTGTGTGCATGTGTGTGTATGTGTATGTGCACTTATATGTCTCTATATGTGTGCGTGAGTGTATTTATATCTCTCTACGTGTGCAGGCATGTGTAGGTGTCAGCATATATGTCTCTATATGTCTCCGTGTGTGTAAGCACATTTATATGACTCTATGTGTGCAGGCATGTGTGTGTGTGTGCGTGTGTGGGTCAGTGCATATATATATCTCTATGCGTGCAGGCATGTGTGTGCATGTGTGTGTTAGTGCATATATGTCTATTTGTAGGCATATGTAGATAGTGCACGTGTGTGTGTCTGCAAGTGTGCGTCTGTATGTGTATACGCGTGCACATTTGTGTGTGTGTCTGTGAGTGTGTAATCATACACAGTGCGATCCCACAACCAGAGTGGCTTGATTTGAAAGAGTTTGCGGGGTGAGAGGGCGGACCTCCCTATCACCCACTTTCCATTGCTGCAAAACCGAGCGTTGCATGTTTTCCTGTTTCTGTAAGAGGTGTTTTGTGACATGATTACTTTGTGCAAGAAAGGAAGTGGTTAAAATGTGCCGTTCTGGTATTGTTGAAACACAGCTGTAACTCAGCAAAAACAGGGAAACAGTGGCTTTGAAATAGGTTAAAAACCGAATCCCTCCCACTGCCAAATATGTCGCCAGTCAAATGAGCTGTTTATAACCGTAAATAAAAAAGGGCCCAGGCACTCATGTGATCAGACTGCATCATACTGATAGTTCAGCATAGGAAGTGAAATTAGACACACAATACAAATGCATTTTTTTAATCTTTCAAACTGTTCCTCTTAACCCAAAAGAATGCAAGAGTGAGGGGGAAAAAAAGCAATAGGGGAATAGAAAGTTTATTTTTGAACCACTTTGATAACCATGAAAAGCCTCTGTCTCAGCCGATGGGAGTTGCGGTGGATTAATTCAGAGGAGGGCAGAGCGGTGAATATTCTCGTTGTGCCTGTGTGCTACAACAATAAACTCATGCCAAGCCACATTCTTTAGCAATCTGGCTCCGTGCCCATCTGAAAGCAAAAGCGAGAGGAAGAGGAAAATAAAACAAACATCAAAAGAAATCCAACCTCAACAAACTGCTGCCAACGTTGTAAAGTTTCCATGATGGTCTCTTACATCTCAGCCCTGTTTGCTGCTTCAAACACTGCTGCTTGTGTTGCCTGTTCTGCACATTGTGCCCGAAGGGCCATGGAAGGGTTACCAACCCTCCAGGAATTAGAAGTTAATCTCCTGTAAGCATAAAAACACTCAGTAACAAATTCACTGAGGGCATTGTTAAGTAGTTTGTGTCTGTGTTTCTCCAAAATATTGCTCCAGTGTTGCTCCTTGTTGATCACTAGGGAGGGACGGGGGAAGGGGGAGGGTGGGAGATAATGAACACCCCAGGAATATGCCTTTCATTTATATAGCGACTTGCGAGACGCTTCTTGGCTCCTCCGAGCGGAATGTGTCCTCTTCTAAAATGTGGTTACAAATAAATAGGAAGAGGTATGTGGAGAATTTTGCTTGGAACATGTTCCCCCTGAACAGTCATGTGCATATGTGACCCACAGGCTCTCTTTTGAGTGCTGTTGCTTGTGAGTTATTGACTCATGCATTGCACAGAGCTTTCCTGCTTTTCTTGGAAGTGGGGCCTTCCTTCTGAAGGAGCGTTAGAGCCTTCCCCTTGAGAGGCCCCCCTGCCAGAGCAGCATTGCCTCTATAGCACACCCGACACACTGCCAAGCTTTCCACGCTAAACGGTCTGGGATGATTTTAGAGATACAGTGCGTCAACAGGCCATGCTGACCACTGATCACCCTGTACACTGACACTATCCCACACACTTGGGACAATTCACAATTTTTTTTACCATAGCCAATTAACCTACAAACCTCTATGTCTTTGGAGTGTGGGAGGAAACCAGAGCACCCGGAGAAAACCCACGCGGTCACGGGAAGAACGTACAAACTCCGTACAGGCAGCACCAGCAGTCAGGATCACACCCAGGTCTCTGTCACTGCAAGGCAGCAACTCTACCGCTGCCCCACTGTGCCGCACTTACACAATATTGAGACAATACACACAAAACATAGAACAGTACAGCACAGGAACAGGCCATTTGGTCCACAATGCCTGTGCCAAACATGAAGCCCAGATACACTAATCCCCTCTGCCTGAACATGATCCATATCCCTCCATTCCCGAGATGTACCCACCTACAAGACTTTTAAATGCCAACTAGACCAAGTGCAGACCCGTTGGGTCTGTTCCCCGAACGTGCTTCGGACCCCGAGTACGGGGAGGGGGTGGGGGGGGGAGAGCATGATGCCGAGTGAGCCTGCGGGCCAGGCGGACGCCATCAAGACGCTGCATATGCCATCAAGACACTGCGTATGACGTTGAGACGCTGCGTACCCCCGTCGAGATGCTGTGTACGCCCTCAATGCACCTGCGAGCCAACAGGCCGTTCACGCGCCTGCTCTGTTACGCTGGCTCAAGCCTTTGGGTCATCGAGTCTACTCTGCCATTCAATCTTTTCCTCTCAACCATATTCTCCTGCCTTTTCCCCGTAACCTTTGACACCTTTACTAAACAAGAACCTGTCAATCTCCACTTTAAAAAGTACTCAATGACGGCCTCTACAGCCTTCTGTGGCCATGAAGGGCCGAATGGCGTACTCCTGCGCCCATTATCTATTACCTATTGAAGTCCACAGATGCACCACCCTCAACACCAAAATACGCATCTTTAACTCAAATGTGAAACAGGTGATACTGTATGGATCAGAGACATGGAAAACAACAAAACACACTACAACCAGGCTGCAAACATTCATTAACACCTGCCTTAGGAGAATACTTAGGCATCTGGTGGAGAGACAAAGTAAGCAATGTGGACCTGTGGAAAAGAACAAGCCAGGAACCCATTGACTTACAAATTCAAAGGAGAAAATGGAGGGAGATTGGACACACCCTCAGGAAACCTGCCACAAACATCACCCGGCAAGCCCTGAATTGGAACCCCCAAGGAAAAAGGAAAAGATGCCCCAGGAATAGCTGGAGAAGAGATGTCCAGGCAGAAATGTCTGAGAGTGGGCTCAACTGGGGAGATCTCGAAAGAACTGCCAACAACCGAGTGAGGTGGCCTATGCTCCCTAGAGGAGCAAAGGGCTTAAGGAGGCCATAAGAAGACCACCCTCTGATTTAAAAAATCCTCCTCGTCTTTCTGAAGGTATGCCCTTTTATTCTGAGCCTGTGACCTCTGGTCCTAGACTCTCCCACTAGTGGAAACATCCTCTCCACATCCACTCTACCCAAGCCTTTCACTATTCAGTAAGTTTCAATGAGGTTCCTCCTCATCCCTTTAAACTCCAGTGAGTACCGACCCAGAGCTGTCAAACGCTCATCATACATTAACCTAGTCATCCCTGGGATCATTCTTGTAAACCCCCTCTCAATCCTCTCCAACACCAGCACAGCCTCCCTGAGATATGAGGTGCAAGACTGATCACAATACTCCAAATGCGGTCTAACAAGCACCACTACTCGCTGGACTTTAGGGCGGACCCATTGAAACTTACCGAATAGTGAAAGGCCTGGATAGAGTGGATGTGGAGAGGATGTTTCCACTTGTGGGAGAGTCTAGGACTAGAGGTCATAGGCTCAGCATTAAATAAAGTTTGTTCCTTTAGGAAGGAGATGAGGAGGAATTTCTTTAGTCAGAGGGTGGTGAATCTGTGGAATTCATTGCCACAGTAGGCTGTCGAGGCCATGTCAATGGATCTTTTTAAGGCAGAGATAGCTAGGTTCTTGATTTGTACTGGTGTCAGGGGTTATGGGGAGAAGGCAGGAGAATGGGGTTAGGAGGGAAAGATAGATCAGCCAAGATTGAATGGCGGTGTAGACTTGATGGGCTAAATAGCCAAATTCTGTTCCAATTACGTATAAACATGAACTTATAAAGACATAACATTACATCCTTGTTTTTTTGAATAATCTATAATTTTTTTTGCATCTCGAAATGAATGCTAACATTGCATTTGCCTTCCTTACTACTGATTCGACTTGCGTTCCAAGCACCCTTCACTCTGTGTGTGAAAAAAACAACTTTAGACTTGGAGACATGAGTGCTTCTAACACTCAACAAAGTGCCTCCACGATTTTTATTAATAAAACATCTGTTGAATATTTGATAGTTTTCTCCTTCCTAATGACCGCGCCGCCCTTTCGTATTTCACAACCCCTACACTCGCTCTGCGAACAGGGTGTGAATAATAAATGCAAGCGTGTCAATAGACAATAGGTGCAGGAGTAGGCCATTCGGCCCTTCGAGCCGGCATCGCCATTCACTGTGATCATGGCTGATCATCCACAATCAGTACCCCGTTCCTGCCTTCTCCCCATATCCCTTGTCTCCGCTATCTTTAAGAGTTCTATCTAACTCTCTTGAAAGCAACAAGAGAATCGGCCTCCACTGCCTTCTGAGGCAGAGAATTCCACAGATTCACAACCTCTCTGGGTGAAAAAGATTTTCCTCGTCTCCGTTCTAAATGGGCTACCCCTTATTCTTAAACTCTGGCCCCCTAGTTCTGCACTCCCCCAACATCGGGAGCATGTTTCCTGCCTCAAGCGTGTCCAATCCCTTAATAATCTTTATTCAATAAGAATTCCTCTCATCGCTGAGGCCGGATTAGGGCCACTGTATTTACTGGGAGTGTGTAAGAAGGAACTGCAGATGCGGGTTTACACGGAAAATGGACACAAAATGCTGGAGTAACTCAGCTGCTTAGGCAGCATCTCCCTGAATAATGGAGTCTCTCATGTCTGTCCCGCTGAGTTATTGCAGCATTTTGTGTCTGTTTACAAGGAGTGTCTGGCGGCTCGATGATTGTGCCTCTCCCTTGTGGCCTGGAGCCCCCATCAGTAGTTTGAGGGAGGAGGAGGAGAAGGGGGAGGAGGAGGCTGCTGGAAGATGTGGCCCTGTCCTAGCCCTCACTTCCTCCTGCATACCCTGCCGTCTCCCAAGCCCCCCTCCCCCCTCCCCCCTCCAGAGGGGGCAAAGTGGGAGGAGGGTACACTTCCGCCTGCCTTGACTGTACGAGCTGCCTCTGTGATGTTAACTGCAGCAAACTGAATCAGGGGTTTGCACAGCTCCTCTTGAGTCATTGCCATGAAAAGTTAACTGCGATAACAGGCTTGAAATGCTTGACTGTTATTTGCTTGTCATCTTAATCAATGCATCTCATCAGCTGATGTTAACACTACATACCATAAATAATGACTGCACAAAGCCACTGCTGTCGCTGTGAAAGGGCCACTCTCACTGCTGGGCCACAGGCCAAGCTTCTCGTACAGGCAGACCATTCAGTGCACAAACAACCTCGCTCTCATCTCCCAGAGAAACTCTGGCCCCAATTCCCATCGCACGGGCTCCGAGGCACGGAATGAAGGGGAAGAGAGTGGGGGGTGGGTGAGGGGAGCAGAGAAATTCCCAGAACCCAGGATAACAGTGCAGCTTTTTTACATAGGGAGGTTCCAGCCTCTTTGTAGGTCATGACTTTTTTTTCCCCTCGTAGATTAAACATACGGGTTCCCTGCCATTTCCATCCCCCCACTGATAACAGGAGCGAGCTCAGTGCTTAAAAATAGAATCCCTCTTTTTTATTTTTTGGAGACACAAGAGACTACAGATACTGGTGCTGGAGGAACTCACATATTTTACGTTCCTCCAACATTAAACTGAAGATTAGGAAGAGGTTTGGCAGGCTAGGACGTTATATTTCGGAGCATAGGAGGCTGAGGGGTTGTCATGAGGGGAATTGATAGAGTGAATTACCCAGGGTAGGGGAATCAAAAACCAGAGGACGTGGGTTTTAAGGTGAGAGGGGCAAGATTTAATAGGAACCTGAGTGGCAACATTTTCCCTCAGAGGGTGGTGGGTATATGGAACAAGCAGCCAGCGGCAGTAGTGGAGGTAGGTACTACAGCAGCGTTTGAAAGGCAGGTAAATGGATAGGAAAGATTTAGAGGGACATGGGGCAAATGGGAACAAATGGTTAGCAGGGACAGGTTGGGCCAAAAGGCCTTTCCCTGCTGAATGACAACGACAAACCGTTGGAGAGACTTAGCGGGTCAGGCAGCGTCTATCAAGGGAATGGACAAACTATGTTTTGGGTCAGATCTTCTCAAAGGAAACCAAATGAAGAAGCCATGACTCTGTCCATGCCCCACCACAGATGCTGCCTGACCTGCTGAGTATCCCCCAGCACTGTGTGTTTTGCTCCTTTTCGTTTCATTGTGGCCGATTCAGTGGAGGGGTTGGTGGTGGTGCAATGGATATGGGATTGAAACTGTAAGTAGTAGACATCCCTCCTGGTCTTTGGTTAGATGACTCGACAAGGCAGGTCAAAGGTCTACGCTGGACCGCAATGACCCATATGGACAAAGCAAGAACTGGTGTCGGCACTAGTGGATATTGCCCTTAAACCCAGCTTCTAATAGGCTGCACATCCATAAGGCTATTGTTGCAATTCCTGACAGTGAAGCATAAAATTGATACTGACACTCAGAATTTATTTGTTTAAGAAGGAACTGCAGATGCTGGAAAATCGAAGGTAGACAAAAGTGCTGGAGAAACTCAGCGGGTGAGGCAGCATCTATGGAGCAAATGAAATAGGCAACGTTCGGGTTGAGACCCTTCTTCAGACAGATGTGTGGGTGGGGAGGGGGGGGCGAGAAGAAGAAAGGAAGAGGCGGAGACAGTGGGCTGATGGAGAGCTGGGAAGAGGAGGAGAAAGCAAGGACTACCTGAAATTGTAGAAGTCAATGTTCATACCACTGGGGTGTAAACTGCCCAAGCAAAATATGAGGTGCTGCTCATCCAATTTAAGGTGGACGTCACTCTGACCAGAGGAAGCCCAGGACAGAAAGGTCAAATTTGGAATGGGAGGGGGAATTGAAGTGCTGAGCCACCGGGAGATCAGGTTGGTTATTGCGAACTGAGCGGAGGTGTTGGGCGAAGCGATCGCCAAGCCTATGCTTGGTCTCACCGATGCAGAGCAGCTGACACCTAAAGCAGCGGATGCAATAGATCAAGTTGGAGGAGGTGCAGGTGAACCTCTGCCGCACCTGGAAAGACTGCTTGGGTCCTTGGATGGAGTCGAGGGGGGAGGTAAAGTGACAAGTGTAGCATTTCCTGCGGTTGCAAGGGAAAATGCCCGGAGAGGTAATGGTTTGGATGGGAAGGGACGAATTGACCAGGGAGCGGTCTCTGCGGAAAACAGACAGGGGAGAAGATGGGATGATGTGGCCAGTGTTGGGATCCTGTTGGAGGTGGCGGAAATGTCGAAGGATTATTTGTTGTATGTGGCGGCTGGTAGGGTAGAAGGTGAGGACAAGGGGGACTCTGTCCTTGTTATGAGTGCGGGGATGGGGGGTGAGAGCAGAGTTACGGGGTGTAGAAGAGACCCTGGTGAAAGCCTCATCAAGAGTAGAAGAGGGGAACCCCCATTCCCTGAAGAATGAGGACATCTCCGATGCCCTGGATTGGAACACCTCATCCTGGGTGCAGATGCGGCGTAGACGGAGGAATTGGGAGTATGGGATGGAGTCCTTACAGGAAGCAGGGTGGGAAGAAGTGTAGTCCAGGTAGCCATGGGAGTCATTGAGTTTCTAGTAGATGTCGGTCAGTAGTCTATCACCTGCGATGGAGATAGTGAGGTCTAGAAATGGTGGGGAAATGAGGGAAATGGTCCAGGGTTATTTGAGTGCCGGATGGAAGTCAGTAGTGAAATGGATGAAGTCAGTGAGTTCTGCATGGGTGCAGGAGGTAGCACCAATGCAGTTGACAATGTAGCGGAGGTAGAGTTCGTGGATAGGGCCACGGTACGCCTTGAACAAAGGAGTGTTGGAGGAAACCGGAGCACCCAGAGAAAGCACACGCTGTCACAGGGAGAACATACAAACTCCATACAGTCAGCACATACAAACAAGGTCGTACCTGGGTCTCTGGCGCTGTAAGGCAGCAACTCTACCACAGCGCCACCATGCCACCCTGTCTCCTTGTAGAGAAGGAGGTTATTTAAACCATTGCATCTCAGAGCAATCCCACCAGTCCTATACTCCACTCCCCCTCAACCATTCGCTGTAAACTGTTCTCTATCACAGCCTCCTCATCTCCCCCTTGGTGGCCCCACCTCCGTCCTAAGCCAGGGGTAAACCACAGCAGCCACTTCACATCCCACTGCGTGCACCACTCTGAAAGGGGGTGGAGGTTCCCACAGAGCCACAGGGAGAACGTGCAGACTCCGCAGAGACAGCATCAGAACTCAGCTTGCTGGAGCGTTGAGGCAGGGACACTGCCTGTTGCACCACCATGTTTCCTTCCTCCCCCCCCCCTCCCCTCCCATGGTACACAATGGAGGTGCATAAGGGAGCACTGGATTGCAAGGACAAAGGGGCAGAAGAAGGCCATTTAGCTCATCAAGCCTGACCTACTATTCAAAATGATCGTCTGATCTAAACCCCTTTCAGCCCTCAACCCGCGTTCTGTGCCAATTCCCCATAACCCTCAATGTCTTGATCTTTCAATATTAATGTATCTCCACCCTCAATATATCCGATGATCTGCTTGTGGGCATAGTTTTCCAGACATTTACTGCTCTCCGAGAAGAGATTTCTACTCTTCTCACCTCACCTCAGTGAGGAGGTCGGGTTGGCGGTCGAGGTGGGGACGGTGGTCGAGGTGGGGACGGTGGTCGATGTCGAGGATGACCTCGGTGGTTGAGGTGGGTGCCAGAGGACGGATGTGCCGTCCAAGAGGAAAGGAGGATCTGGAGTGGGGGGATCGCCATGAGGAAGAACAGAGGAGGATCCGGAGTGGGGGGATCGCCATGAGGAAGAACAGAGGAGGATCCAGCATGGGGGGGCCGCTGAGAACTAAGGTGGGGGCCACAAATGGAATGTGTTAAAATTGGTTTGTGTAAAATGGAATACTTTGTAACTGTCAGCGCCCTTTATGTAGCGACCCTTTGCATACCTTGGGTATGCAAAACAAAGAATATCACTGTGAATTGTCACATGTGACAATAACGTATCATTCATTCAAGTGGCCCGGTTTCAGCTTGTAGCTCTGTCCCCCTGTGCGTGACTCTCCCATTAATAAAAACAGCTTAGCATCTCCCTTATCGAGCACCCTTAGCATTTAATGGCGGAGTAGGGTCACACTTCCCTCAATAAGGTCACTGGCAGCTGCACTGCGATGTTCTGAGAATTTCCAAACCATTTACAATCATGGTCCTGCGTGTTAATGACTAAAGAGTAACGAGAATGTTTCACTCCTTCATCCATTGGGGCTTTCAAAATTCTTTGTCACAGCCAATTTCTCAAATGAAATAACGTCTACACACAAAGGTAATTTTGCTCTTAATGCATTCTCCCAGTGCTGATATCTTAAGCACACACAACAGACACAACCAGTCATGAGGTACACACACATACACACACACACACACACACACACATAAACATTCAAACACACACAAGCATGTACACTTAGAGTATATGCAAACACAAACACACCAACGTATACATGCATAGGAGATTGTCACAAAATGCTGGAGTAACTCAGCGGGACAGGCAGCATCTCTGGAGGGAAGGAATGGGTAATGTTTCAGGACGAGATCCTTCTTCAGACGCATACATGCACACTCACAAGGACACGCACGCGGGCACACAGGTAAACACAAATGCATGCACACACACGCATGCAATCATACACAGCTGCACACAAACACGAGCAATACTTCACATACTTAATTTGTAATCAGGCATGGTCCCTGGAAGACTTTAATAAGACTTTCAATTGCTGTCTTGTCTGATTTATAGTGTTCAGAGCATGTCAGCAAACTCACCTGTAGGGAGATTCCCCCTTCGACCCATCGCTTTCCATTCCATTCATCCCATTTGGGTCGCTCTGGGGCGCAGGGGCAGAGTTGCTGCCTTACAGCGCCAGAGACCCGGGTTCAGTCCTATCTGCGGGTACTGTCTGTACAGAGTTTGTACGTACTCAGAGGACAATGTGGGTATTCTCCGGATGCTCCGGTTTGCTCCCAAACTCCAAAGACGCACAGGTTTGTAGATTAATTGGCTTCAATAAAATTGTAAGTTGTCCCTAGTGTGTGTAGGATAGTGTTAGTGTGCGGGGTAATTGCTGGTCAATGCGCTCGGTGGGCTGAAGGTCCTGTTTCCACGCTGTATCTCTAAAGTTTAAAGTCTAAATCATGTTCCCCTTTTTCCTCCACTTCCATTAACACCCTGCAACAACAATCAAATTCTGTAGCCTGAGACACTGCCTGTGTAGAGTTTTCTGTGCCAGAGGTTGGCAATAATTAGGGATCTTCTACATCATTAAAAAACTCACTTGCACCTGAATGCAAATATATTTAAATTACCCCCTTCTTTCCATGAATACTAATGTCCTTCGGATAACTCTCTTTCAGGTATTCCAATTGGCTTTTAATAAGCTCTTTGCAGTATTGAACATAAAATCTAGTCCTTCATCACAAGCAAAACTCCGCCATCAGCCTTGGCCTAACAATGGGAACCAAGACATGTGCGGCCATTTCAAAGTGTTGACTTTTCATGAGGAGTGTTCACACCTGCTTAACATTGTGGTGTCAGAGTGCTCATGCCCATATCTCCATGGTAGCCTTTTTACCTGGCTGGTTTTAGAAGGATGAGGGGCAGGGGGGGGTCTCGTTGAAACCTACCGAATAGTGAAAGAGATAGATTGGATGTGGAGAGTATGTTTCCAGTAGTGGGAGAGGCTGGGACCAGAGGCCATAGGCTCTGAATAATCAGGAGGAGAATTCTGTAGCCAGAGGGTGGTGAATCTGTAGAATTAATTGCACAGACGGCTGTGGAAGCCAAGTCATTGGGTATTTTTAAAGCAGATCAGCCATGATTGATAGCCCATTATCTGTTATTTGCACTTTATTCATTGTGTGTATATATTTATATAATGGTATATGGACACACTGATCTGTTCTGTAGTCATGCCTACTATGTTCTGTTGTGCTGAAGCAAAGCAAGAATTTTGTTGTCCTATCAGAGACACATGACAATAAACTCTCCTGAATCATGATCGAATGATGGAGCAGATTTGATGGGCTGAATGGCTGAATTCTACCCCATTCCTCTATGCCCTTGTGGACACCTGTTTAAAACTCTCGATCCTCTTCTTCACCCCCCATGCACTTACCCGAATGAAAGTCTTCAAAACCTTAACTCCCACCTTAACTCGTCTTGTGCGAGCCTTCATATTCACCACCTTCATCACTCTGGATCGGAGGTTCCTCTCAAGTTCCCGTGCGATTTCTTTCTGCCTGTGCAACACTGCGGAGCTCCAGTCTCCCTCCCCACTGCAAACGGCAGCACTCTCACTTTTCCAACACAACCTCTTGAAAACCTATGTGCATTTCTCAGTATACCACTCGACCTGTCGTTTCAAGAGAAAAAGTAGTTCATCCCTTTACTGCCTCAAGTCCTGGTATTAGTATAAATATCTTTTGCACCCTACATTATCCATGCAGGTTGCAAAAGGTCTTTATCCACCCAGTACTGCATACCATTCTCCCTGTGCTGTTGCAACGGGATCTTAATCAGCTGGGCAAGTGGGCCGAGGAATGGCAAGTACAGTTTAATTCAGACAAGTGTGAGTTGTTGCATTTGGAAAGTCAAACAAGGACAGGACCTTTATAGTGAAGGGTAGGGCCCTGGGGAGTGTTATAAAAGGGAGGGATCCTGGAAAGGGTGACAGGACCAAGCTGTGGGGAAAGGTGGGGACTATTCCTTGGAGTGCAGGATGTTGAGAGTGAACTTATCGAGGTGTATGAACTCATGAGAGGAATAAACAGGGTGAAAGCGCAGTCTTCCTATAGTAGGGGAATCAAAAACTTGAAAGCAAAAGCTTAAGATGAGAGGGAAAAGATTTAATAGGAACTTGAGGGGCAACTTTTTCACATAGAGAGTGGTGGGTATATAAAACAAGCTGTCAGAGGAGGTAGATGAGGCAGATACAATAAGAGCATTTAAAAGACACTTGGACAGGTACATGGAGGCAAGGTTTAGAGAGATATGAGCCAAGCACAGACAAATGGGACTACCTTAAATGGGACTACCTTAGACGCAGTCGCTGCCTCAAAAAGACTGGCAGTATCATCAAAGACCCACACCATCCTGGCCACACACTCATCTCCCTGCTACCTTCAGGTAGAAGGTACAGGAGCCTGAAGACTGCAACGACCAGGTTCAGGAATAGCTACTTCCCCACAGCCATCAGGCTATTAAACCTGGCTCGGACAAAACTCTGAACACTAATAACCCATTATCTGTTATTTGCACTTTATCCGTTTATTTATTCATGTGTGTATATATTTATATAATGGCATATGGACGCACTGATCTGTTTTGTAGTAAATGCCTACTATGTTCTGTTGTGCTGAAGCAAAGCAAGAATTTCATTGTCCTATCATTGTCCTATGACACATGACAATAAACTCACTTGAACTTGAACTTGAACTCATCGTGCCTGATCATGAACGAGAAGGGTTGAGTTCCGCGTTGTATGACACTATGACTAATTCAGATACAATTGTAGATCAGCACCTTCTCCAGGTTTCAATTCATCTCTAAATAATCCTGAGTGTGCTGTTTTTTTGCTTACATCAGCCAGTACTCTTATTTTTTAAGTGATTTGTACGTTAGTATTCCCACATCCATCACCCTGCATAGATTATTATTTTCAAAATAATTTTGACCTAATTTTTCCTCCACAGAATGTAATAATTATCGTTGAAATTCACGGCAGAGATGAACTTTTTAGTTCAGTCCCACTTCCTATTTGCTAGTCTGTAGCCCGGTAGGTCAGCTGTAGACGTACTTGCGACATGACTTTCTTTCACCACTGGGGTCTCAACCCGAAACATGGATTCCTTCCATTCAAAACCAATCAATCGTTTCGCTGAACATTCACGCTCAGTCCACCGGAACTTACTGGATCTCCTGCAGGCTAAACACTTTCCCTCCTCTTACCATTCCTATACTGACCCATGTCTGAGGAAGGGTGTGCTGGCTCTGGAGAGGATCTAGAGGAGGTTTACAAGAATGATTCCATGAATTTGACAGCACTGGAGTTTAGAAGGTTGAGGGGGGAACTCATTGAAACATACCGAATAATGAAAGGCATTGATAGAGTTGATGTGGAAAGGATGTTTCCACTGGTGGGAGAGTCTAGGACCAGAGGTCATGGCCTCAGAATTAAAGGGCGCTGTTTTAGAAAGGAGGTGAGGAGGAACTTCTTTAGTCAGAGGGTAGTTAATCTGTGGAACTCATTTCCACAGAGGGCTGTGGAGGCCAGTGAATTTTTAAGGCAGATATAGACAAATTCCTCATTAGAATGGGTGTCACGGGTAATGGTGAGAAGACAGGAAAATGGGATTAGGAGCCAGAGATCAGCCATGATTGAATGGCAGAGTAGACTTGATGGGCTGAATGGCCTAATTCTACTCCTATAACTTGTGAGCTTTCTGCCCTAGGCCTCTTCCATTGCCAGAGAGAGGCAACACGCCCATTGGAGGAACACCACCTCATATTCCACTTGGATAGCTTACAGCCCAATGGCATAAACATTGAATTCTCCTATTTTAACCTCTAACAACCCATCCCCCTCCCCCCTTCTCCTCCCCCCTTCTGCATGCCCCACCTGGACTCACACCTATTTTTCTCCTCCCCCTCCCCCTCTCCTTCAACATTCCTTCACAATTCGCAACTCTTCAATCTATGTCTCACACTTCTGCTCTAATCTCTGGCTATCATCTGCCTATCAAAAATCTCCCTCACCTGTGTCCACCTATTACCAGCAATGCTTCGTCCTGCTCCTTCTCTCTCCCCCAAAATCAGTCGGAAGAAGGGTCCCAACGCGGTGTCACCTATCCATGTTCTCCAGAGATGCTGCCTGACCCGCTGAATTACTCCAGCACTTTGTGTCCTTTTGTGTAATTCATTGTTTAGCAGTTCATTGTTTCTACATCTTGCCCCTGCCACAGATGCTGGCTGACCTACTGAGTTCCTCCAATAGCGCTTGTTGCTCTTCTATACCACCCTTTCTCAAAGCAAAGCAAGGTGAAAGAAGAACAGCTACTCCCAAACGCACACACACTGTAGTCTTGACAATAGCTTGCTCTGTACTCTTTATTTATTTGTTTGATAGACTGAATCAAAATTGGCTAGACTTTGCTCAAAAACCAATTGTTTATGGTTTAATGACCTGATTTATTGACTCTTAGATTGTATCTTCCGCGCTTAGTATAATATCACTGCTGACATCACTGCTTAGAATTCAAAGAATTACAAGAACCCGCACAAATCTATGAATAATTTCGCACTTTCAACGCACACTATCCTATTAACAAAATCCCACTCTGCGTCCAAACCAACCTGCATCACAGTTTCCATCTGTGCCAAGCTATTAATAACAACCTACTTTATTTCCATGCAAAGCTACAGTATTCACAACCACCCATTTTGCTGCCAGACCAATTTAACAACACCCACTTTACCAACCCGCCAGCCTATTAGCAAGATCACACGTTCCAACTCCACCAATTCAATGACAAAATCCCATTTTCCATCCGTCACAATCAATAACAATATCCCGCATTCCATCCATGACAACCCGCCAACAATATCTCATTTTCAAACAAAACCAAGTTATGAATAATATTTAACACCAGGTCTGTTCCCGCTCTCCCTACTAAGGTGTAACGTTTCCCAGCCACACAGCCCTCACTCAACATCCATTACATTTTTTATTATCTTCCTCGCAGTTCACCACTGCTTCAAGTTTTGTGTCATCTGCAAATCTGAAAATTGTGCCCTGTACCCTCAAGACCAAATCATACAAAGAAATGCAGCGGCTCAGGTACCAACTCCACTGAGTACTTCCTCTTGTTTGCAAAGCAACATTTCACCACTTCTGGTTCCTGTTACTTGGCCAATTTTATATCAACATTACCACATATCATTTTGTTCCACGGTTTGTAATCTTGATGACATTACAATCTATTACGTGGCACTTTATCAAACGTCTTTTGAAGGACACATACACCACTGCAACCACATTTCCCTCTTTGACCTTCTCTGTTACTTCATCGATCATCTCCATTGGTCATAATTTGCCCTCAATAAATGCACACTATGTTATTTTTACATTTATCTGAGCGGTAAGTATCTTTTTGGTTATTGTTTCCAGAACTTTGTGCTAGTGGTGACGGTGTGTTCAGAATTGAAGTGGCACAGTGGTGCAGCAGTAGAGTTGCTGCCTCACAGTGCCAGAGACCCGGATTCGATCCTGACTACGGGTGCTGTCTGTGTGGAGTTTGCAATTTCTTCCTGTGACTGCATGGGTTTTTTCCGGGAGCTTCGGTTCCCTCCCACACTCCAAAGACATGCGGGTTTGTAGGTTAATAGGCTTCTGTAAATTACCCCTAGTGTGTAGGATGGATAGTGGGGTAACATAGAACTAGTGTACGAGTGATCCATGGCCGGCATGGACTCAGTGGGCCAAAGGGCCTCTTTCCAATCTGTATCTGAACCAAACTAAACTAAAACCTTTCCCATCATTGAAGTAAAATTGGCTTATCCACAGCTCTTAGGTTTAATCATACAACTTTCCTACAGATGTTATCAATGTTTTTTGATTAACTGTATACAGTATGTATATACAACTTTGTATCCATTCCAATTTATTAATATCCCATTTCTAATCATCGCAATCCAGTTACAATATCCCAGCCTAGCAACGCAAACTCACTTTCCATCCATCATAAATGTACAGTGGTGGTAGTGCAGTTGTTAGTCTGGCCACACAGGCTCCGACGAACAATCCAGACACCTGAATTCAAATCCAATCTCAGTGGCTGCGGAATTTACATTGGGAAATTGTACAACATTGGGAAGCATACAGGTCCATCGTGTCTGCTCTGCCATTCGATCATGGCTGATCTATTTTCAACCCCATTCTCCTGCCTCTCCCGGCCACCTTTGCCGGATCAAGAACCTGTCAATCTCTGCTTTACAAATACCCAATGACTTGGCCTCCACCTCCATCTGTGGCAATGAATTCTACAGGTTCGAGGCCGTCTGGCTAAAAAAATTCCTCCTCAGTGCAGCGTAGGTTCACCAGGTTAATTACCGAGATCGCAGGACTGTCATATGTTGATAGAATGGAGCGGCTGAGTTTGTATACTCCGGAATTTAGAAGGATGAGAGGGGATCTTATTGAAATATTTTTAGATTATTAAAGGTTTGGACACACTAGAGGTAGGAAACATGTTCCCAATGTTGGGGGAGTCCAGAACCAGGGGGCACAGTTTAAGAATAAGGGGCAAGCCATTTAGAACGGAGATGAGGAAAAAACGTTTTCACAGTCTGTGGAATTCTCTACCTCAGAGGGCGGTGGAGGCCGGTTCTCTGGATGCTTTAAAGAGAGAGCTAGACAGAGCTCTTAAAGATAGCAGAGTCAAGGGATATGGGGAGAAGGCAGGAACGGGGTACTGATTGTGGCTGATCAGCCATGATCACATTGAATGGCGGTGCTGGCTCAAGGGGCCGAATGGCCTACTCCTGCACCCATTGTCTATTGTCTATAGTCATCTCCATTCTGAAGGTACAGAAATACAGGGGGAGTGACTCCATGCAGTCAGATAATCAAGGTCTCCATCACTGTGCGATGAGAGAGGTAGATCGCCAGAGATGGAGAAACCCAAAATACCAGTCATCTGCCAATCCATCCCAGTCATGGAGAGTAACTCAATGTGAAGAGTGGAGATAGAGCGGAGTGACTCTGTGTGGAGAGCGGTGGTGGAGGAGAGGAGTATGTGTCAGGACCAGAGATGGAGAGTGACTCCACGTGAAGACCAGAGATGGAGAGTGATGACAGTCATGGAGGGAAGTGACTCCATGTGGAGAACAGTAATGGCCAGGAGTAACTCAATGTAGAAACCTATCATGGAGTGGGGTGACCCTGTGAGGAGGCCATCGATGGAGAGTGGCTCCGTACAGAGGGCAGTGCTGGAGAGGAGTGACTCCATGTAGAAACTAGAGATGGTAGAGTGACTCACCGTGGAGACGGGTGATGGGGAAGAGTGACACCAAGTGGAGACAATCGGTGGAAGAGCGGATTAACTCCTTGTCAAGTCCAGAGATGGAGGGGAGTGACTCCATGTCGAGACCTGTCCAGGACTGGAGTAACTCTGTGAAGAAGAATGAGCGAGAGCAGAGACTAACGTTGGAGCAGAGTAACTCCGTGTGGAGACCTGTGAGTGAGAGGAATGACTCGATGCGTAGAATAGAGATAGAAGGGAGTGGCTCATGTGGAGAGACTGCGGCACGCAGACTCTTTGCGGAGATCAGAGACGGAGGGGAGTTAGTCCACGTGAAGACTATGATGGAGAGGAGTGACCCAATGTGGAGCAGAGTGTTGTAGAGTGACTCCGTGTGGAGATTACTGGTGGTGCAGATTGACTCCATCTGGTGACCAAGGACGCAGACGAGTCTCTCCATCTCGAAGGCGAGCGGAGACCCGTGATAGAACGGAGTGGCGCATGTAGCAGGGTAATGCAGAGGTGCCCTGCTATGGAGGGGAGTGAGTCTATGGGGACACCAGTGATTGAGAGTGACTGTGCGTGGAGCCCAGTGACATAGTGGACCTATTCTACACAATCCTCCCACAATGGTGCTACTGTACCGGTTGCCTACATTGTAGCCCAGTCCCTCACCCCAATCAACCTCTCCCCCCCATTGACTCAAGCCTCCAACATCAGGCAACCAACGTCATCAAGGACCACACACCCCATTTATTTCCTCTCTCTCATGTTAGGTTGAAGACACAGAAGCTTGAAAACATGTCACACCAGTTTCAGGAACAGCTTCTTTTCCACTGTATCAGACTCTTGAATTGACCTATTTATCATAGAAACATAGAAAATAGGTGCAGGAGTAGGCCATTCGGCCCTTCGAGCCTGCACCGCCATTCAATATGATCATGGCTGATCATCCAATTCAGGATCCTGTGCCTGCCTTCTCTCCATACCCCCTGATCCCTTTAGCCACAAGGGCCACATCTAACTCCCTCTTAAATATAGCCAATGAACTGGCCTCAACTACCTTCTGTGGCAGACAGTTCCAGAGACTCACCACTCTCTGTGTGAAAAATGATCTTCTCATCTCGGTCCTAAAAGACTTCCCCCTTATCCTTAAACTGGGACCCCTTGTTCTGGAGTTCCCCAGCATCGGGAACAATCTTCCTGTATCTAGCCTGTCCAACCCCTTAAGAATGTTGTAAGTCTCTATAAGATCCCCCCTCAATCTCCTAAATTCAAGCGAGTACAATCCGAGTCTATCCAGTCTTTCTTCATATAGAAGTCCTGCCATCCCAGGAATCAGTCTGGTGAACTTTCTCTATACTCCCTCTATGGCAATAAGGATATCATGTAAGGATGAATTTCCAATCTTCCAGACTACCTTGTGCCATTGTATCTTCTTTCCTTTTTTCTGTATTGTCCGTAGCTGTGAAAGTGTGTTTATTTTCTTGCTGGTTATTTCTCCCTGTTTTTGCACTGTTTATTTTGTCCCTTGCACTCCCCAGTGGACTCATGTCTGGTATGATTTACCTGGATGGCACGCAAAACAAAGTTTGAAGAGTCAGGTGTATGTAATTGTCATATGTACTGGCAACGGAACAATGAAATTCTCATGTGCTGCAGCTTAACATGTCTGATAATGTGATAATACACAGATGAATATCCAGCAATAAAATAATAAATGAATGATCGCTAATACTAGGTAACCATAAAACTGCAAAAACAAAATCTGTAGTGTAACCGAAAATAAACTCCATTAAAAAATCATGGGGACAGGAATCTTAAGCAAAACGCAAAATGCAGGAGGAACTCAGCGGGTCAGGCATTATCAATGGAGGGAAATGGGCAGACGATGTTTCTTCAAAAGAAGGGTCGCGACCCGAAACGCAGTCTGTCCATTTCCCTCCTCAGATGCTACACTGACATGCTGCGTTGCTCCAGCACCATGTGTTTTCCATAGATTATAGTTGCTGAGGTGGTGGTTAGTATTGTGCACGGTTCAAGAGCCGGATGGTTGTTGGGAAGAAGCTATCCTTCAACCTGGTGGTCATGGTTTTCAGACTCTTGTATTGTCTTCCCAATTGTAGGAAGGAGATGAGAGCGTGGGCAAGGTGGTGTGTGTCTTTGATAACGTTCATAACATTAGCTGTGTTTTTGACACACCTCTTATAAATCCATTTGATGGTTGGAAGGCCAGTACCTGTGATGGACTGGGCAGTGCCTTCCACACTCTGCAGCCTCCTTCATTCCTATGTCTTTGAGTTACCAGATCATAATGCAATTAGTCAGTATGCTTTCTACTGTGATTGAGGCAGTGCAGCGTAGGTTCACGAGATTGATCCCTGGGATGGCAGGACTGTCATATGAGGAAAGGTTGAAAAGACAAGGCTTGTATTCACTTGAGTTTAGAAGGATGAGGGGGATCTTACAGAAACATATAAAATTATAAAAGGACTGGATAAGCTAAATGCAGGCAAAATGTTCCCAATGTTGGGCGAGTCCAGAACCAGGGGCCACAGTCTTAGAATAAAGGGGAGGTCATTTAAGCCTCTGGCGAGAAAAAACTTTTTCACCCAGAGAGTTGTGAATTTATGGAATTCCCTGCCACAGAGGGCAGTGGAGGCCAAGTCACTGGATGGATTTAAGAGAGAGTTAGATAGAGCTCTAGGGGCTAGTGGAGTCAAGGGATATGGGGAGAAGGCAGGCACAGGTTATTGATAGGGGACAATCAGCCATGATCACAATGCATGGCGGTGCTGGTTCGAAGGGCCAAATGGCCTCCTCCTGCACCTATTTTCTATGTTTCTATGTACCTAGAACAATTTGTCAGTGTTTGGCAACATACTGAATCTCCTCAATCACCTGAGGAAGTAGAGGCATTGGTGAACTTTCTTTGGACTGTATCAATGTGCTGATAACCAGGACACATCTTCAAAGAGATGCACACGGAAGACTTTGTGGCTGTTGATTCACTCCCCCACTGTCCCGTTGATGAAATCAGGTTCATGGATCCTTAGCATTACCTTCCTGGTCAACAATCAGCTCATTGAAAAAGACCAAGATTATGGTTCAGACGCCAATGAGCCGGGTTTCCAATTGCCCCCCACCCCCCACACTGGCCTACGGTCACCAATAATTTATCCAACAACAGTGGTATCGGCAAATGTAAAGATGGTGTTGGAACTGTGTCTGGCTCCATAGTCAATGGTGCAGAGAGAGTAGAGCAGGGGACTGACTCTGAGCATTAGGACTTCAGGTGCTCCTGTGTTGACGGTTATCTAGGAGGAAGTGTTGTTGCCTATCGTCCACCGTCTCCCAGCCCTCAATTCAGACCGAAGGGGGGAACGTGCGAGAGATGCCTTGCAGAATACTTTGGCTCAGAAGGGGAAGTCTGATGAGTGTCCATCTGGGCAGAATTAATCAGGAAGGGCCGCTGTGACTGTGAACCCACCCACGGTATAATCCACCCAACAGTGTCTCCCCGACAGTTTATCAAACAACCCTGCGCCCGGGGTTGAGATTGAATGGACGGGGAGGGTCGCTCACGGTGAACAGTCGGGGGGAGAATGGAGTGGAGACACAAAGGAACTGCAGATGACGGAATCTGGATCAAAAACACAAAGTGCTGGAGGAACTCAGCGGGTCAGGCAGCATCTGCGGAGGGAATGGAAAGGTTTGAAGAAGGGTCTTGACCCTGTCCATTTCCCTCCACAGATGCTGCCTGACTCGCTGAGTTCCTCCAGCACTTTGTGTTTATCCGACAAGGGGAGGGGAGGGGAGGGGTGTGCTTTCTTGGACGCCTGCGCTCCAACTAACGGCTGTTCGTCTTTTCTTTTACCAGGAAAGAGTTAATTTTACAACGGCGAATTAGCCACAATTTCAAAAACCGGAAAATAGTGAAGACTATTTTAATTTTGTTTTGCATGTTCCCAATAAGTGAGTGGATGAGTGAGTGAGTGAGTGAGTGAGCGCTGAGATAAGGTTGAATGGGTAAAAGCCCAAACCGGGGCTGGGGAGCGGGTGGGTAATTGCCGATGCAGTATCCGACCCCTGGTGTGTACAAGCAATGAAAGGCTGGCGGGGGGGGAGGCCGAGGGCTGCATGGCAATATCGCGCTGACCTTGCTCAGGGAAGTATTCTCAGCGATGAAGGCGCTTAAAACGTATTTAGGTCTGGACGATTGAAATAAACATTCGGGCGCTTCTGAGATCAAAGGGCTCGGATCAGCGAGCTGCGCCGATTGAATAATAATTTACATTTGCACAAACTTGCTTTGGTGGGGGCGGGATTCTTCAAATATATTTCATCATCCTGTGATATAGATTGTTTGCAAAGAACCTCGTCTCCCCTAGTTGCCATGGCAACCTTCGACGTACTTCTCCCAGTCTGTCCAATGTTAATGGGTCGATTCTTGACAGTGATTGCTCCAGGGATTTGGCTCACAGCGCGTTGCCAAGTCTCCGACGGCACAATCATATTCGGTCTGGGGAACTATTTCTGTTTCACAATCAGCCTATTTGACTTTCATATATATATATATATGTATACACACACACACAACCACACACAAGTAGTAAAAAGGCAAGTAGTCTACGGAACACAAATTCCTTTCTTGGTATTAGCCGCGGGGAAGAATGGTTGCTGAAAGCCAAGCCGTTTATCTAATTATAGTTCCTCCAGCTGGTCCCATTAGTTGGCATTCCTTGTTCAGTATCGACCTCCCCCCTCTACCACCACCACCCCGGCCCCTCTCCTTTCCTCCCAATCTCCTGCAGCAGAATGCAAAGGGATGTGTGTTTTTTTCCTCTCTCTCTCTCTCTCTCTCTCTCTCTCTCCCTCTTTGTGCAATGCCCGGCGTTCTCAGTTAAAATTAGCATTCGCCTCCCCTGTCCAAAGCAGCTGGGGTCTGGACCCCGCTTACATTCTTTGCACGAATGTTGCGACCTACATTGCTGCCTCATGCAGTTTACCGGCGTTGGTAGTGGAAATGGGGGGAATGATTTACTCTGGATTGGTGCGGGATGGGGAGGGGGAGAGAGGATTCAGTTGCACTGACAGATTGGAAAAATAGGGGTTCTCCGTAAACCGGGTAAAGTGGGAGGGAAGAAGGAGGAGAGGGGGAGTTGAGAGAAAGACTCCAAACCTTGGAGAATGCGGATAGGGTTAACGGGGAGACGCTGTACTATATGGGCCGTGACCCCAGCGTTTAAGGTCGTCGGGAAAATAACCAGAGGGAACATTTTTTTTGTACAGTGAGTTGTTTTGATGAGGGATGCATAGTCTGAAAGGGCGGTCGGGAGCAGATTCAAAAATAACTTTCAAAAAGGAAATACGCGAGAATAAAAACAAGCCCTCGGCTGCGGCGAGGGGGAGCACGTGACTCTGTGAAAGGGATTCCACGGGTAGGTTGGCCCGAACGGCCTCCTGCTTCATTAATTTGTGCTTTGATGCAGGGGTGCATTGCCGTGTGAGGTTTCAAGGTGAAATTCGCTGGTGAAGGGAAAATGGAGAGGCTGTTGGTAGATGACGGGACCTCTGGCAAGTGAGAGGCTTTGAAAAGTGAGATTGTGTCGTGTTTTAGGAGCTAAAAGGCAACTAGGGGGCGAATAGGTCCACATAAGCGTCAGTATGGTCGCTAGAATTTAGAAGATTGAGGGGGGATCTTATAGAAACTTACAAAATTCTTAAGGGGTTGGACAGGCTAAATGCAGGAAGATTGTTCCCGATGTTGGGGAAGTCCAGAACAAGGGGTCACCGTTTAAGGATAAGGGGGAATATTTTAGGACCGAGATGAGAAAAAAAAATTCACACAGAGTGGTGAGTCTGTGGAATTCTCTGCCACAGAAGGTAGTTGAGGCCAGTTCATTGGCTATATTTAAGAGGGAGTTATATGTGGCACTTGTGGCTAAAGGGATCAGGGGGTATGGAGAGGAGGCAGGTACAGGATACTGAGTTGGATGATCAGCCATAATCACATCGAATGGTGGTGCAGGCTCGAAGGGCCGAATGGCCTACTCCTGCACATATTTTCTATGTTTCTATGTCTAAGTGTGTAGCCACGGAACTGAGTTCCGAGAAGAGGACAATGACGTCCTGAAACGTATTGATATTACAAAACAGACGTTGGGCGTGAAACACATAAAGGTGGGTATGTCCCTTGGAACTAGCCAAGTGTATCCTATTACATTGTGAGAAGCAAATAAAACAAATTGCTGGGGCCCCTTTCAGAGATTTTTGCATTTTTGTCAGCTGTGGCGGGTGGCTAATGTTGTGCGTTTATTTAAGAAGGGTTTCAACAACAAGCCAGTGAACTATAGGGCCCGTGGGCAGAACATCAGTGGGGAACTTACCCGAAGGGATTCTGAAAGACTAAATCTATTTGCGTTGGAAATGGAAATACAGATGAGGGATAGTCAGCGTAGCTTTATATAAGGCAGGAGTATCTGGCCCCTATTGGTGTGTGGAATTTCAAGGGTAAATTCGGAGAGTGCTCATCGGTGCTGGTGAAGCAATCTCGGATTTGGGAATTGGTGTGAATATAGGGGGGAGGTCTCTGATGGCTTACAGTTAGTTACCCCTTTCACAAAGAATGTGCGGTCTTGCAGCATCTTTTCCGGCCATGAAACCAGCCCAGTGTTGTCGTTGAAGACACAAGGAACTGCAGATGCTGGAATCTCGAGTAGAACACAATGTGCCGGAGTAATTCAGCGGCTCAGGCAACGCCAGTGGATAGAATGAACCGACGACGTTTGGGGTCGGCTCCCTTCTTCAGACTTCAGTGTTGTTGGTGTGTAGTCTGGGTTCTAATGCAGGGGTGGGTCGTTTAAACACCGTGTGATCTCGGCTGGCGGACGTGTGAGGTTTTACGGGTCTGCCAGCCTTCCACAGGAAATTTACATGTCAAGGCACGGAAGAAAAACAAACCAACTCCTCAAAACATGCCCGCATACCTTGGCAAATGACAGCTGCCGTGCAAATTCTTCCCCTTCATGCAGGAGCTTGCTCGCTCGCTCTCCCCGCGTCCCTGTGCTGTGTAGCACACAATGTGTGGCCGTCATACACATAAAGCCTCGGGGCACCGGCGGTGCTTTATTCTCCGTGTCTGGCTCTGTTCCCCATTCAAACTTCCAGACCACAACAAGGTGTGTGTGTGTGTGTGTGTGTGTGGGGGGGGGGGGGGGGGGGGGGGTGTTGACTCACCGTAGACTGGGTCAAATAGGATGGCGCGTCACCCCAAATGAAATGATGCTCATCTCTCCCACCTCACCCCCCCCCCCCCCCCCCCCCATCCCACTGCCCCGCACAACCATGTTTCGACGAATATCTTGCAAAAACAAAAAAGCCAGCCCGGACTTGCCATAATTTCAGCGTGAATTTTAGTGTTTGCCCACCTGTAATCAAAGGTGCCACGTACGTTCAAAGTAACTCCTTGTCTAAGCATGGTCTGGGTTTGTAAAATAAAGTTGCAACTATCCTTGTTAACATCAGCTGAATTTCACCAGCACAGTGTATTTTGCTCAAGATTCGAGCATCTGCAGTTCCCTGCGTGTCTCTTTGTTGAAAAAAACCCTTTCTGGGAGTTCACCATACTGTAATGGCACAGGGCGGTCCACCATACTGTAATGGCACAGGGCGGTCCACCATACTGTAATGTCACAGGGCGGTCCACCATACTGTAATGGCACAGGGCGGTCCACCATACTGTAATGGCACAGGGCGGTCCACCATACTGTAATGTCACAGGGCGGTCCACCATAATGTAAGGGCACCACAATCATTCTTCATTTGGCTGACCTTTGGCAAGTCCAAAGTATTGCACCTCGCCCCTGATGACAGAGCATTGGGAGGTTTGTTATAAATGGAATCCATACAAAATCACAAACCAACAATATAAAAGGAGCATGTACGGCTGAAGGTCCGAGTCTGTGAAACCATTGCCCCTCAAAATCAATTCAGTAACTGCAGTAGCGAATGAGAAAGGGGGCCGCATAGGTCTAATCTCAACCTCCCCACGAACACAAGGCCATCCAATTTCATGCAGTCCTTTGGATACTTGGGAGAGATTTTGAATGTATCTAAACTGAATAACCTAACAAGCACTTGCACCAGATTTCTTGCTCCATGTCCCCTTCATACGTATTTTTTTCTGCGTCTGTTTTAAGAATGGAGTCTTTAAGATTATTTTTTCAGCCTTCGAAATCCAACCCAAAGTTAACACTCAAGAGGACTAGAGTAGGAAATGTGGAGCGGTATGGAATGTGAACTTGTAGGGGGGAGGGGGGAAGGAATGTGAATTAAATTTGTTTAAAGGAAATCGCCAGTTTAAGGAACTGGGCATGTGAGGCAAACAGGGAAAATGAACTGTATTGTTCCTTTAGGAGAAATGTAGATTTTGCCGCTGGCCTATTACCGGGCAGTCCCACGATGAGCTGCGGGTTATTGACACTGCTGTTTGACTGATCGTATAACTCGGCTCTCTAACTCTCAGACTTTCCATCGGTTTTCCAGCGCACCACATCAACGTCACCTTTCCTTGGAACTGGCAGAGAAGCTGCAATGAGGAGTGAAGTGCTGCGTGGGGACTGCCAGCCTGCCCATGCTTGTGGGAGAGGTAGTATTGGAGTTGGTTTTACAGCTGCCCCCCCGGCTGTTGACAATTTACCAATCACATTGCACTGCGAAAGGCCGCCTGGTCCATCGCGTATGTGCTAGCCCTTTTGGAATGAACTTTCCACTTCGGCCCACTGTTTAGCACGCAACAAAAGCTTGTTACTGTACCTCGGTGACTCAGGAAGCGGAGGAATACGTGAATTATCTGCTTATTCCAGACCAGGGAAACTCGCCATTATCAAGAGTCTGAAGAAGGGTCTCGACCCGAAACGTCACCAATTCCTTCCCTCCAGAGATGCTGCCTGTCCCGTTGAGTTACTCCAGCACTTTGTGTCTATATTCACCATTATCAGGGATGCAACGCAAGAATTCCCAGAGTGACAGTGGTCCGAATCTACAGCAGCTCTTGGTTTGGCTCACACCACCTTCACATTGGAGTGGAATCGTTCTGTGAAATCAAACATAACTAGAGACTGGACTATTGAAATATCTATGTCAACAAGTAGTAACATTGGTCAGAGAATTAGTCTTTAACCCGCCCTATTATTGTGACTGGCACACTGGTTTCTCCACTTCTCCTTCACATGTGGAAGTCCTCCTCTCCCACTGGAAGTAATCCAGAGATGGGTGTAGCAATTTGAAGCAAGAATGCTGGTTTACATTAAAAAAAAGACACAGTGTTGGAGTAACTCAGCAGATCAGGCAGCATCTGAGGAGAACAGGTAACATTTCGGGTTGGGACCCTTCTTCAGATTGACTGTGTGTGTGGGGGGTGGAGTGAAGAAAGCTAGAAGAGAGGAGAGGTGGGACAAAACATGGAATGTTTCATTTAGATCAGTTTATTGTCACGTGTACTGAGGTACAGTGATAAGCTTTTGTTGCGCGCTAACCAGTCAGCGCATAGACAAACATGAATACAATCGAGCTGTCCACAGGATACGGATACAGGCTAAAGGAATAACGTTTAGTCATAGTCATAGATGACTTGGTACAAAAGAAAGTCCAGTAAAGTCAGTTTAAACATAGCCCAGGGGTCTTCGGTAAGGTAGATGGTAATTCAGGACTGCTCTCTAGTTGGTACATTGGTTCAGTTGCCGGATAAGAGGTGGGAAGAAACAGTCCCTGAATCTGGAGGTGTGCATTTTCACAATTATATACGAGGGTGAGTTTTGATTGGTAGATGGTTGGACAAAGGCCAGAGATGAAAAAAAAATGGATTACGGTATTGTTCGATAAGTTTATTAGGGACCCCATGTCCCAAGAGTCCCATGGCATAAGGTTGGACCACCATTGTTCCATGGGGGCTTGTGTGGCTGCATCTTACTCACCACCGGGGCAATGGGAACGAAAAATCCCAGTAGCTCTCCTTACATAAATAAATAAATCTGTCTGCTTGTAAGCTGTCACTAACAAAACATGTCAAATCAGAATGTCTTAGAATGTCACAGCTGCTACACTGATGCCACATGTACACTTGATGGGCTTTGTGGCAAACTCCCCGAGTCCTGAATATAACCAGGGCAGGAAAATGAAACGGTAAGGAATATGGCCTTGAATGAACAAGCATTGTGATAAGACTATGGAGTCTTGCACTGAAATGAACAATTGCATTAGACATAACAGCTGACTAGTGCAATAATGAAACCCACCCACTCTGGAGGCTGAATTTTCACTTAAAGCCTTTTAACAAGATCACTGGGCTGGATAGTCCCCAACCTTGCAGGAAATGGGGAGATTTATTTGCCATTTCAACAGCCACTTAACATACAGAGCATGACCATCTTGGGAGGTTTGGTAGGACCCCTTGTTCCTTCTGGAGGAGCAGCTAGAACAAAGCCTCGTGCTTGATGGCACCCTCTGCAGCCAAACGGAGAACAATGTGTCAGAAAGGCACCTAACCAGGCAACCTCACCAGTATAGCTGTGGTGGAGCTACTGTAAGGAGATGATAGGGAGCAGTGTTAAGGAAGTGGAGGGGTATTAACATCAGGCAGGCAAGTTACCCGCCCCTGCTACTTTGCAAGGAGAAGCCTAACGTCTGGATTTATTTAAAAGTAACAGGAAAGTGGAGGTAGAGACTGTGGCCCAATTAATGCAACACACCAGTTTATGCTTTAGAACTGGAGTCCTTAATAACTAGCCTTTTGTTTAATTTGAAAGGGAAGCTTTTAAAACAGAATTAGATAGTCACAAACCAAATCTAAAAATGTTAACATTTTAAAATATTAACATTTTAAATATCGACTCAGTTTTTAAATACAATTGAAATGTTAAATTTCTATCAGGTTTTAAAGTATAATTTAAATTTCTATTTGGTTAAAATCACCAGGATTTGAATCAACAAGCATTGGTAGGGATTTGCAGAGGTTTGTGGTAGATTGGATGTGGAAGTGTAGACAGAGGCATTCCCTTTCAAGACCAGCATCTCATTGTCATCTCAGAACACTTACAAAAAAGTCAGTCCTGGTAGGACTATAATTAATTATTTTGGTTGCACTGAACTAGCTAACGCCACATTGTATGGGAACAAAAGACATTGGGTGACTCAGGGAATCCAGAAGCTGCAAGATCCTTTAAGAAAAAATCTGAATGATCTCATATCGTCAACTAAGGCTTGGGAAGATGTTAATGCAGACTGGCTGGGTTTAAACCAACAAAATAAAATCAACAGGATTTTTTTTTTTAAATCTCAAGATTTCTACACGAGTAATTTTAAAAAAATTCTGGCATCAATGAAAATCGGCAAATTAACTCCACCCTAGGGCATCGTTCCGTTTAAAATGACATAAAATGGGTGGAACGTACAAAAAAACAAACGTACAGGCTCGTTTGGTTTTACTGCACGATTTTCTTTTCACAAGGGCGAGGTTGCTTCATACATTTAAATCTAGCATTACATCTCCTAGGGTAACAAACAACACAATCCATGATCGTTAAAATGCAGACGGGGCGAGTGCGGGAAAACAAACAAGGATTGTTAGAATATTTTGTAACATTCTTCCTGTTGCAACAGTTTTTAAAAAAAACGTGTACTCCTCTCTCGTGTGTGTAGCGCTGAAACTCGCAGACGTTGATCATGAATGTACATCTGAGATCAGTCTTTTGTGTCAGGGGAAATCACGTGGCCTGCCTCCACTGCTGATGCTGCAGATTCCCCTCCCCCTGAAGTACAGTGATGCAGCAAAACAACGTGCACCGTTCACACGGGTCCTCACGCAAAAACACGGCCGCCCTCACCCCTCCACCGCCCCGATTTAAAGCGAGGGGAAATCTAAATTCGTGCTTCTTTGTTTTTGCCTCGAGGAAAGGTTCAGGACAATCGGGTTCAAATGTTATTAGTGTGCTACGGCAAGGTTGTGCTGCTGAGGATGTTTACTTAGATTTTTTATTCCTGCAGCACCGCGCCCTCCTCAGCACTCCTAGTTTCGTCTGTCAATAATCGCTGAAAATATTAGCATTAAAGACCCTCTATTCTGTTTTATGTCTGGCAAGTGCGAATTGCTCAAAGTCACTCTCAGCTGGCCTTTGGAACGGCACTAAATGGAAGCTTTGTTAAAGAATTATACTGCCTGCCAAAATCTAAACACTGAATTATGCCAAGCAAGTATAGTGATCCAAATGGGGAGAGGGTGTGGGTGAATTTACAGATTTATCCCACACTACCCTGGTTCTTTGTATGTGTGTGGTGACTGAAAGAGTGATGCCTTTGGCAATTATGGCATATAGAGTCATAGAGTTATACAGCATGGAAACAGGCCCTTCGGCCCAACTTGCCCATGCTGCCCCATTTACACTAGTACTACCCGCCCGCATTTGACCCACATATCCTCTAAACCTGTCCTGGCCAAATGTTTTTATAGTAAGCCTCTTCCAGAGGTGTTATCAGTAAAAAAAAATCAATCATATTTGTGAGTAGCCGAACAATAAAAATAGTCATGCTACTAAAGTCAAAGTACGAGCATGTTGCCATGTTTTGTACACTAAAACAGAAACGTCTGCAGTTTTCAAGGTCAAACTGTAGCAGATCTCTTTTACACAACCTCACGCCCTACTGTACACAGTGACATCACAGCGTTTCACCAGCACTGTCAATGTACCATGCCCACGCACCACCCTCCTGCACCCTACACCTTACCAGGAAAAAGTCACAGACACTACGAGGTATTAATAAAATGCCAGAAAACTGTATTTGGCAATTTTAACAAGTGCATACAAGTACAGCTAGAAGCATTCAGTTTTTTTTTTGCCAAGTGCTCTGAAAGCAATGTTAGTCACAGTCTACATTTAACAGCTACTGTCACCAAGAAAAGGCCAGTACAGAAAGATTTTGCCAATAAGGTATAATAACGATTTACATCAACAGAGAGAGAGAAAAAAAAACCGGGAACGGTCATTATGAGAACATACCTTGGTAATCTTCAAAAAATATAGAAAGACAATGTATTGAAAATCAAAATTTTACAGCCATGTTTACTTGTTGAATATATACAATTAATCAGTTTTTTGGGGGGAGAGGTTTCAAAAGAGTGTCTTTAAAAAAAAAACACAAACACACTAACGAATCATGGGTCTCTCTCCTTTTTTACTTTGACGTCTCCAGCCAGAATGGTGGCGATTTCACCTTGCATGAAAGCCCATGGCACGTTGGAGCCGACCAGCGGGCACTTCTCGCCGCTGGGACAGTACACCTCGCCGGTGGCACCCTGCTGCTTAATGCTCTCCCGGGAGCAGGGGAAGCAGAACTTGTGCGAAGGCACCGACGGGCACTGGACGAAGTGGGTGTCCTCCAAGCGTTCGTGGCATATGGTGCAGCAGAGCGGCACACTGTTGGGCACCGACGAGTCTGGAATGTTGGGCGGGTGAACCGGCTCCATGCCTGGGTGCGGGGTGCCCACCGGCGCCGGCACGTCCCGGTGCCCCAGTCGCCGCTGGTTCAGCGACGCCGGCGACAGGGGGCTACTACTGTTGCGGCGGGTTGTCGAGTGTACCTGGCCGGCCTCCTTGGGTGAATGCACGCTGCCCGCGTTGTCCGCCACCAGGATCAGGGCCGCCATGGGCGACTGTCCGTTCTGCCCGGCGTCCGGCGGCGTCGAGTGCGGAGAAGGCGACGGGGCGTACGACACAGAGGTCATCTTCAGGCCATCGGCCGACAACGGTAGCCACGACTGCACCTCTCCGTTGACCTTGTTACCGAGTGGTGGTCCCCCACCTTCGGAATCGGGCTCGGGGGAAGCTTTCCTCTTGCGGCCTCCTCGGGTACCTGGTTGAGGGGGTTAGGGGAAGGAAGGTCGGGACGTTACATCAAAGGTTGTCTGACCAACACAAGGACTTCAAGCCGAACAGCCCACGCCACTTCCTGGAAGAGGCGTGCTGCGGATAGCACAGGCGCTGCGGGCAGAACGGCCTCCTGACATGGCACTTACTGAAACCTCCCCTTCCCCCCTTCCCCGAACTTGGTTCCACACGCACCTGGCATTATCCTTTAACACTGTGGAAAATAAAATACAACCAGAAAACTCCACTGCATGCAATGCATTCCCTGCCATCCCAACACAGCGCGTTTGCATTCAACCCATTGCAGGATGGGGGAAGCCCGTGTGTAGCAACTTTCATTGCTTACCTGATTTGGCCGACGCTGTGGCATCGAAGGCGAGCACCCGGCCATGTTGCAAGGGGTGCTCCTTCTTGAATCGGACGTCGAAGGGCGGGTGTCCCGGTAGACTCAGCAGCGTGTCCTTTACCGTCTTGGGCTTGGTGGCCCATTCGTCGCCCCGGCACTTCAGGCTGTCGGGCAGCTCGTCCGCCCGGTGCTTGCTGTCCTTGGCCTCATGCTCGGCGCCGCTGCCGCCCGGTCGTTTGTTTACATCCACCAGCCGCCCGTTGACGCCGTGAACCGGGGGCGGCGGGGGCAGCGAGTGCGAGCTGCCGTTCACCATGGGCACCAGGTTAGGCGGAGGCGGCGCGCCGTGCGCCCGCCGAGAGTTCGGGCTTTGCCGATTCAGCTCCGGTGGCTCGTCCGCCTTCGAGTATCCGTTCAACAAGTTAACGGCGCCGTTTTGCCGGGACGGCGGGAAGTCTAGGCGAGGAGGCGGCCGGTCGGAGGCCAGCGGGTAACGATCCAAGGGCTGTGGCGGGCGAGACGAGCAGCCATCCGCCGAGTGCACCATCGAGACGGACGACTCTTTGGTCATGGTTGCTTTGCCTGGGGTCGGGATGGGACCGGGTGAGCGGCCGTCTTGGAATCCGTGTGCCCTCTTGAGCTGACGGGCGGTGTCGATCACGAACTCGATGCGGTCGGCTCCTTCGTAGTTGACGCACCCTCTGCAGACGGGCTCCGTGAAGTCCCAGATCATCGCCCACGGCATGCGGGGCAAGTCACACAGGTAGCAAGACTGCCTTCTGGTCGATGCAACCGCCGCGGACGACATGGCGCCGGCTCTCTATCCGTGTGTGTGGGTATAAGGGGGCTTCTCCAAGTGCACGCTGGCAAGTCTGTGTCTGGGTGTGTGTCTCACTGTCTGTCTGTCTGGGGGGAGGGTGGGTGGGGGGGGGTGTTGTATGTGTGTGTGTGTGTGTGTATATGTGTTTCTGTGTGCACAGGATTCCCCCCTGTCCCCGCCCCTTCTGCTGACTTTGCAACAATCCCCAATGTTTCCAAAAAATAAAGAAAATTTCTCCCCAGAAAAAAGAGAATGGAAACAAAGTATCTACATGAGCTGGTTACTAACTTGCAACTTCATGGCAGTCAGTGCCTGTACCCGGAGCGCGCGCCCCGGACTCGCTCGTTCTCTTTCTCTTTCTCTGCCCCTCTCGCGCTGCTACTCGCTCACCCCCGGCCTGACGTCACCTGTCCCTCAATCACTCCCTCCCACCCTCCTTCTCCCTACTCGGTCGTCTTTTCATCAACGGTTCTTGGACAGCTCCGCGGCGCGCCTGCGCAGTCGCTGCCCCCCTTCTCCCCCCCCCCCCGCCTGCCCGCCCGCGCCTGCGCACCGGCTCGCTCACACAACAATGTAAATAAGAGTTCCGTTTACCAACATTCTTTGGAATGCCGGGCGGACGGGCGCGCGGGCGAGCGCGTCACCGGCGCCGTGCATCGATCGCCTGCCTGCCTGCTCTGCAGATTTGCAAGGACGAACGAGGACGAGATTCACATTTGCAAAACTGTGGCAGCACATAGCAGGCGGAAATGATGAGTTAAGAGCAGAAGCGAGTACTATTTACAAAAGCAACACATAGGACAGTGAAAGAGGATTCTGAATATTGGAAATTAATGATTCAACCACTCTAAAATTAGAAGCGTGTTGTCATGAATGGGACTTTTCTTTTACAAATTAAAAAAAGTGTAAATGTGAATATCCGTGTGCACGATTGTGGATTATTTTCTCCATCTGGGTCACACGAACGGGCTTCGCCTTCTTTAACCCAGGGGAGCCTTGGCTGCATTCCAAATTTCATTAACCCTTTCCTAGCAGCCCACAGTCTATTCCCTTTTGATGAGGATGA
Source organism: Raja brachyura (assembly GCA_963514005.1). The sequence continues at coordinate 97,844,993 of OY740785.1, read as the reverse complement.
AGTGCATTCGGAACTTTGAAAGATGCTCACCCGACCTCCCAAATGGTGCGCAAGCTGAGCTATTGCAACCAAAGATCACAGATGATCTATGATCTTTGATTGCAACAGCTGTATATAAAAACATAATAAAATTAATGGCGAACGTCGAGAAGCCGTGCTCTGCGAACCAATCTCCTCCACCCATATAGTGCCGTTTAGGGTGACGTCAGGGCCCGGAGACTGAGCGCTCTTGTTGATGTTGGAAATGTCACAGGAACTGCAGCCAAGAAATGGTGGAAGCGTTTAGGTCTCTCTTGGGTTTTTTTGTACCACAAACGGAGGCGTCTTAAAGTGCATTTATTTACAATTAAAAACGAAACTCTTTTGAAACTCTTTTTTTGCTAACCAAACTGCATGGAAACCTCTTGCTGTACAGTCGCAAGCATATATGTTTTTAATAGTTTCACTTTAAATACGTTAGGGACTTAAGATGCAAACGTATGCAATTGTACATCGTTAATACATTACACATTTTTTCGTTCTCAGAGTTCATTTGTCAGTGTTACATTGTAGCGTGTGTACAACTTAAAGATACTTGTGCTGGCCTCCTGTATAAATAATAATTCATTACAAAATGTGTCATCAAAAATTACTCCGGCGGGGGTGTGGTTGGAGTATTGTACGAGAAGTGTCATTAACATTGAACCAGAAATGCGGAACAGTAGACATTGCATTAATTCAAAAGGGGCAAGACATTCTGTTTTACAAAGTTTCTTAAAAGACGCGGTTGAATATTTACAAAACACATTTTCTTGGCGAATGAAAGAACAGTTGTTAAATTTTAACATCGGAGAATGCAGTTTTTTGATTAAAAAAACATTTGCTACACTGTGCAAACAGGCTGGATACATTCCCATTTTTGTTAACTAAAAGCGAATGGCAATTTAAAACTAGTAACACGACCTATAGTGAAAATATTTTAAGTTTGCAATCTTACAAAACTGGGCGAACAAAATTACAATGCACGGAAATAAAAATAAATGACTTTAAAGCTAGTTATATGTTCGAATCGGCTTCAATGAAAGTGAGGTTAAGCACGCGCAGCTCTAAAGAAAAAAATAAAAATGAGGATCTGTTTTTTTCGCCTTGAGGAAATGTTTTGGTGAGTTGTAAATTGTGTTTCTGTGCGGACTTGGGGTTGGAGCAGTAATGTATGGCGCCCGCACTTTCTGTTTTTCCTGCTTCGTCGCATTTGAGCGGTTGCCAGCGAGGTTGGGAGCCCAAGATCAGGCAGGGTGAGGCAATGCGTAGGAAATGTGCAGACACGGAGCACAACAAGGACTCAGAGGCTGGAGGGGGTGGGGGAGGGGTGCGCGCCGCGGCTGCTTTTATGAAAGAGGATGTTGGACGGTTGGGTCACGTACACTCACTCTCCCAAACCCTGAGGCTCTCGCTGAGCCGGGCACCGAGCCAGGTGGCAGAGCGCAGGCGCGCCTGTCCTGGACGCAAGCCAGAATCAACTGCAGCACCGAATAACTCAGGCAATCGCCTCCATCGCAGTCACTACACCATTGCCAGATAAGCTGTGGCTCACATTTATAATGATGCCTTTCAAACACACGCATAGTTTGCACATATTATCTAAAATGCTAGTATTATTTAAAAATAGCAGCTGTTATAAACATAGTATTATAAAATAACACCAGTTATAAAATACTACCTTTTATAATATATAGCATGATAATACAAAACATTTTAGTATTAAAAAACTATATAATAAAATAATACTAGAAATAATGAAATAGTATAAAATAATACTAGCTGTAATAAAACAATTTTATATTGCAAGCTCGTATTTTCAAATACTATTAGTATAAATATATATTTCGTATAAATAATATTAGCTAGTATTAAATAGTATTGGTATAAAATTAAAACGTCATATAAAAGAATACTAGCTAGTATTATAAATTAGTAGTACGAAGTAATACGAAGCGCAATAGTTATCAATTTCAAATTTTCATTTCAAAAATAAACTTTATTCGGAATAAAAATATAAACACAAAACAGAAACTACAAAAACTCTTCCTGCATTCTCTATGCTATAGTGTCATATTCAATAATTAATCTCATTGAGGATTTTATTTTGCTCCAGGCGAGGTGAAGCGTGATAGGAGGTGGGTAGAAACGCTAATACAAGCTTGTTAGGAGGCCGAGTGCTCCACATTTTAAGCGCCCACTGGTGCATTGATCATTATTTTTATAACGGCCCGTATTGTGGTTAAAATATGTATTGTGTGCATGCATGTTAATGCAGGGACCTCTGGGGTCGCTAGTAATTCGATCCCGAGAACAACTCGCCTTTCATTTCGCCTTCAGTAAAATTATTTAGCGGGAGGAAATAAATTTTGCCACACTGAACCGAAATATTGCGAAATGCCGTGGCATGAAGCGCTTTTCACAGCCGTGTTAAAAATAAATGGAATATTTCCCGGGCTTCCAAGACGCTGCTGGGAGACTGTTGCTGAGATGCCACGTCGGCTCATTTCTCAGCTCCTGCTCTCTCCCGGGTTAGCCATTCCAGCAGGCAGAATGTCAGCATTTGAAACGGGTTTTTTTTTGCAGTGGAAATATCGCATGGACGTGACTTCTGACAAATGCAGAGAGAGAGAGGGGGAGAGAAAGAGAGATGGGGGGGAGGGGAGAGTCTGGGAAACACACCACTGGTACCAGCCCTCTCTGTCTCCCAACTATTTAATAAATGGAACCGGAGCTGAACTGTGATGCCGGATATTTCTAACACAATCGGCCAATTCTGATAATCGGACTCCCCAGGGCGTGCGTGTGTGTGTTGGGATTGGTGGGGGTCTTGGTAACAGTGTCTCCGTTTTGAATTTCCATGCGCGCTGGCTGGGATGTGTTTTCTGTCCGACATGTTCTATCTCCCTATCCTCTAGCATTGTGCACGGCCAGAGACTGGGTTCCAGAAATGTGTCCACACGGTCTGTTTTTAATCAACCAGCGTTGGAACAAATACCTTAATCCAGCTAACCCCCCTCTTCCAGTCCCCCATGTAACAAGAAATCTCGTATATTTGATGCAAGCGACGAAAAGGAGGTTCTGACTGTGCCTAATTTCCCATGTTTAAACATTCGCTGCCAAATCCATTGCCTTTTCCTGTTAGAAAGCCTCATGGAAAAGGGGCATACAGGCGGGGGAGAAATGTCAGGCGAGAGGGGGTCTCAGTTGAGAGCATGTCGTGTGTGTTTTTTTAAAATAACTCCTCATAATTAGTTGGGAGAGGTTTGTGTGTAAATGGCCTGGGCAAACGAGCTTAGTCATTTCGCCCCGGTACAGCAGTCGTGGACTTTGTTCACCAGTACAGATAATCTCGTGGTCAGAAGCAACACGTGGCCCTGGCGCAGACAGCAGATGGGAACTTTCTGACACGCAGCCTTTAGCAAAAAAAAACCCTTGTAACCCTTTAAGCTCTGCATCATCTGTTTCAACAGAGCCAAAAGGGTTATGAGAGCATATTGATTTCATTAAAATAAAGCTGTTTCACTGTAGTAAGGCGAAAGCTTTCAGGCAATTCCTGCATTTCATCATCTTATAAAAAGAAAGGGAAGGGCTTACTTCCCTTTCAGTGTGAAATACTCTCCATACACGACTGAAGGCAGGACTTGCCACAGGCGGCTTCACTCAGTGACCAAGCTACCCACGTCACACCCTAAGCAAACAGCCCACAGTGTCTTAACTTGAATTAGCCGGGAAAACAAGACTGGTGTCTCAATGTTCCCTGAGTCAGCGGGGTGATATCTGTGGCCAAATTAAGTCTTTGTTGCATGATATGCATTTCGGTTAGCAAAAGTGATGTCACTTGACACAGGTGCCAAGACAACTTTGCTCACTTGTGTGGAATTGGATTTGGAACCATTTGAACCTTCCGATGAGAGTCACAGCTAATGGAGATAGAAGGATGCTGAGCAAACACACAAAGTACTGGAGTAACTCGAAGGGCGGCACAGTGGGTCAGGGGAACGCCTCTTAGATGGTCTGAATTTGCCTTGAATAAGATCAGCAAACATCATAGCAAACAAACCTCTAAGATCATTTTCACAATGCAGGGTTTCATGCTAAATATTTCAGTTCAACGAGCAGATTGGCTTCAACAAGTTCCCAGGAGCTGGGTTCCAAGGGTATTCCTCCTGTCTCCTTCAACCTCTGTAGCAGTACCCCGCCACACTCTGCCCCACCCTCAACAACAGCAGACAAAACCCTTCCCTTTGTTTAACTTCCACCCAGACTAACCAAGGCACATCTGGCTGAGCTCCCTCCCGCTACTCATCATGAACAAGCTCGTCCCATCACCCTACTATCCAAGAGCTTATCTAGTAAGGGCCAAATGGCCTCCTTTAGCATCTTCAGTTCTCTTTGACTGGTCTCGCCTCATTCTCTACTTGAACCAGTCTAACTGAAACTGAGTTTTGAGAGTATCGCCATTGATTTAAAATTACCTCTTCGTGAGGTTGTAGATATTTCCAGCCCCCGTAACACACCAAGATATCTGTACTCATCCATTGTTGTACCCTTGCTTCCAGGTCGACATGTCCCAGTTGCACAAAACACTGTGGTGTTGAGACCACATTTAATCATTTAGAGACTAGCGTACAGTTCCAGATGTCTCACTACAGGAAGGCTGTGACGGCAATAGCAAGAGGGCAGAGGAGACTCACCAGGATGTTGTCTAGAAAGGAGGGCTGTCGTTATAAAGAAAGATTGGAAAGACTAGGCTTATTTTCATTGCGGGGTGGGAGATTGCAACCTTCATGTGGTCCACCCTGTTTCGACTAATGCAATCAATCCGACGTACACAAGCAAATAAGATCAAATAGAACAAGTTGACCTGCAACTTTAGGTTGTGCACGCTCTACGCAAGAAGATTTTCATTGCAATGTAGGAGGCTGAGTGGTGACCGTCTATAGGTTCACAAAATTATGAGGGGCATAGATTGGGTTGATAGTCAGAATTCTGTAAATCCTTTTACGGCGAGACCAAACGCAGACTTCGCTCAGTCCGCATGGACTTACCTGATTTCCCAGTTGCCAAACACTTTAATTCCCCTTCCCATTCCCACACTGACCTTTCCGTACTAAACCTCCTTCACTGTCAGAGTGAGTCCAAACACAAATTGGAGAAACAGTATCTCATATTTCGCTTGGGCAGCTTACAACCCAGTGGAATGACTTTGATTTCCCTAACTTCAAGTAACCTTGTATCCCCTGTCTCTCCATCCCTCCCCACCCAAACCAAACCAGCTTCAAAGTCGTCTTGTTCTCATTGTATGTGCTCGTTCTCACCTAGCAAACAGCTAATAATGGCCTGTTTCCTTTATCATTGTTACGTTTTTGCATATCTTTCATTCATTTGTCCTGCATCTCTCCACATCCTCATCTATATCTCTCGTTTCCCTTTCCCCTGACACTCAGTCTGAAGAAGGATCTCAACCCGAAACATCACCTCTTTTTCTACACAGATGCTGTCTGACCCGCTGAGTTACTCCAGCTTTTTGTGCCTATCCTTTTTTAAAGACGGGGAGTCCAGAACTAGAGGACACATGTGTAATGTGAAAGAGGAGATGTTTAAAGGAGATCTGAGTGGTAGGTTTTCCACACAGAGGGTGGTGAATATTTAGAACAAAGTTCCAGAGGAGGTAAAAGAGGCAGATGCAATGTTTAAAGGGCATTTGGACTGATACTTGGATAGGAAATGTGTAGAGGGATAAGGGCTAAAGTGGGAAAATGGGATTAGTGCTGCTGGTCATGTTTGGGGTGAGCCAAACAGCCTGTTTCTGTGCTGTACCATTCAACGATTCTATACCGTTCCCATCTCTGCCTTTTGTACCTCTCCACCTGTCATTCCTCCTTCAAGGATCTCCTTACAACCACCCCTCCCTGGTGGCCATCTGCTGCCTCCTCACCAGGCTCAGCATCAAAGTACAAAGTGTCTTGGTTCTCTTTCTGCTTCTAAACCATTGAATGGGTTTCGGGATGGGAATGGGACTGGCTGTCATTCTCTATGTGGTTATATTGAAAATCATTTTGAATTGAATGTTTGAGAATGCTTGTGGTTAAAAAAAAAAAAATGTTGGCCCAAAAACATGCTATCAACACCCACCAATCTTACACGGGTGTCTCTCTGGCTTTTTTTATGATGTAGTCTCATGAAGTGAGGGGACATTTCTGTTCCTGGAGCAGATAGGAGAATTGCAATCAGAGTAATAACAGACCTCTCCGATGCCACTCATTTTATATTACATTACATCCAAACAATAACTACATGTGAAATGGGAAATAATGGCATTTGTGATAAAAAACAAATTCACTTGGTTGCAAATATGTTGGAGGTGTCACGACTGTGCACTAATGTAGTGAGTGGAACAACAAACAGAACACTGGAAGAAGTCCAGGTCAGGTGTGTTTAATTGTCACACAGTATGTACCACAATGGAACAATAACAGTCTTATTTGCAGCAGCATAACAGGCCTGTAAACATGTGTAGGAGGGAACTGCAGATGCTGGAGTAAACTGAAGATAGACACATAATGCTGGAGTAACAGGCAGCGTCTCTGGAGAGAAGGAATGGATGACGTTTCTAGTCGAGACCCACCTCCAGACTCCGACATAATACACATGTTATATATTATGCATGTAACCATAATACACGTATAATAAAGAAGCATGCAATAAATTAAAAAGTGCAGAAAATCCCAAAGCCCTTAGTGCAACCAAAGACAGTCCATAGCTCATAGGTCTGTGCCTATATCAGGCAGCATCTGTGAAGGCAGGAGGTGTTGGTCGAGGTTTTAGATTGAGACTTTGTACCAGGACATTCATTCCTTTGAATGTACAAATATGTATCAGTCAGTCCCCCTGCCCATGCCAGTGATACATACAACCTGGAAGAGTACAGCACAGGAACAGGCCCTTCAGCCCATAATGTCTGTGCCACACATCATGCCAAGACAAACTCTTATCTGCCTACACATGATCCATATCCTTCCATTCCCTGCATATCCAGACCCCCAGGTAAAAGCCTCTCAAACGCCACCATCATATCTGCCTCCACCAGCAATGCTGATCATCTGTTGACAAATGTCTTTCAAGATTTGATATCGTAATCTTGTCTGGGCGTCAAAGGGAATTATTGAAAGCACTAGTGAAGTGCGCTGAAGCAGTGCTGTGCCATCAAAGTGTTTTGGGTTCATGGTGAAATCTCCAAAGACTCCAGAACACAGCTGGGAGTGGGCTGTTTGGCCCTCCAGCGCAGGGCTTTATTACATCTGTGGCTGCTTGCTGTATAGAAATTGGCGGCTGTGTTTCAGAAGAGGACCTCATCGGCTGAGAAGCATTTTCGGATGTGCTGAGTCATGACGGATACCATGTACAGGTAAGTACAAGTTTGCCTTTCTTAGTCCTCCATTTCACATTCCCCTGACACCGTGATTGATTGTAATCCTTTCAATGCTGAGAACAAAGGAGTTGCACCAATTCCATTCCTGGATCCTCCTTGCTGTAACCTAATTCCTCCCTAGTTACAGCATGACCCAGATTTCAAAGGAGGCCTCGAGATTAAATTCCACAACAGAGTAAAACTCATGTGCCTGTTAACTTCAGACAGTCAGATATGAAAGGTCTTGTAATTAGCAGTTGAAGATATAAATTTAATACCATCAAAACATTTGACAAACGGAACAGGCAAGCCCCTTATTAAAGAGAATCATCCCTTTGACCAAAGAGATGGTTACAAAGTCTTTGAGTCACACAGTTTGCCATCAGGTCCTCTGGCACACCATCTATCAAGAACACATTGACCCAAACCCCCATTTTATGCTCCTCACTTTCCCATCAACTCCTCCTCCATATTCTACCTCTGACTCATACATTTACAGCAGCCAGTTAACCTGCCAACTCACACCTCTTTGGGCTGCAGGTGCCACAGTGGCACAGCTGGTAGTGAAAGCTGTCTCGCAGCGTCAGAGACCCGGGTTTGATCCTGTCCTCGGTTGCTGTCTGTGTGGAGTTTGCACATTCTCCCTATGAAAGTGGGATAACATAGAACTAGTGTGAACGGGTGATCGGTGGGCTCAGTGGGAGTTATTTACAGTCCAAAACCACTCCCTTAAGTGGTTTTGGATAAGCACGTGCTTATACATGGAATGTGCAAGAATATGGATCATATGCAGGCAGAAGGGATTAGTTTTACTTGGCAATATGTTTGGTGCGGACATCGTGGGCTGAAGAGCCTGTTCCAATCATGTACAATGTTTTATCACCAGAAGACACCTGACTGACGCAGGCAGGGAGCACTGTCATTCCTCGCCCTACTGAAGCAGATGCCTTGAGCTGATAGTTTCCCAATTATTCCTGGTAGCTTCTAGTCTCAAAGCAGGAACAATAACGTGTGGCCTTTGGCAGCTCTGACCTCCTTGTGGCACAAGAATGCCATCAGCTGCCTGCTCCCCTGAAGTGAATGCAGCAAAAGTGAATTCCCTCCCTGTGTTGTAAGCGTCTGAGAAGGAGTGTTAATATTTAAACAGATTAAAAAGCCTTTCTCCAATATTAAGAGTTTTATAGAGATTAAAACTAAAAGATGCTATGATTCCATTGCCGATACCTCTCCTGTTGTTACTGCAGGCTGTCTTAATTAACCAGAGTTGTTTGGTAGCAATGGTAGGTAAACCCATTCAGCAAAGGTACCAGTGTGTGCCACGCAGACAGGTACAAGATATTGGCCTCTGCTTCAGGAGTGGAAATCAATATTGGTCAAAGTTCATCCTGGCGATATTCCTCTGCTGACAGGTTAGAGAGGGAGCCTCAGCAGTAGACTAGTTTAGACTTTAGAGATACAGTGTAGAAACAGGCCCTTCTGCCCACCGAGTCTTCTCCGACACAATCACTATCACCGTACACTAACACTATCCTACACACTAGAGACAATTTTACAATTTTCCCAAAGCCAATTAACCTTGGAGTGGTCCTTGGAGTGTTGGTGGAAACCAAACCACCCGGAGGAAACCCACGCGGTCACGGGGAGAACATACAAACTCCGTACAGACACAGCCAGGATTGAACCTGGGCCCCTGTCGCTGTAAGTCAGCAACTCTACTGCTGTACCACCGTGCCGCCGTGGTTCCTATGCTTCAGGAGGCTCATAAGTGGCAGAGGTGGTCACCAGGTGGGGGGAAGCAAATTTGCTTTCTTCCTTGTAACCATGTTAATGTGTTCACCAACATTGGATCCAGTATACCACTGTTACGTCAGTCCATTTCTGCAGCTCCCTACACATCGTTCCACAGTTTTCAAAAGATGACGGACTTTCCATAGTTGACAGAAATGTCGGAGTTCCTGTAATGTTAACTGAGCGGCTATATGCAAGATGACATTGCCTGGGCTGTGATCTGTTGTGGAGATTCCCAGTTCAAATTGCGTTGCCTCATCTGGCCTGCTCCAGACTGCGGGAATACGTGCTGAGGGACTCACTGAAGCTCCGTGCTGGCAACGCAAGGCTCTGTGGGGGAGGACCACAGTCTAGTGCCCTTCGGCTGCTGCACCTTGAGGGGCAGAGTCTCAAACAAGAGAGGGGATATCACCCCGGGGGGGGCACATGAGAGGCAAGTGTGTAAAGAGGTGCAAACACTGGAGAGCATGAAAGTATAGACACTGAGAATGTAGGAAGAGCTTTCATACAATTTTGGCTCTTGTACATTTTGATTCTGATTAAAGTTTATTTTTGAAATTGTAAAACAAATGTCTGACTGGGAATGTCTCACATGCCTTGGGCTTCTGGGCACTAATGCTGTGCATCATTCACTAGGGAAAGGTTATAGGGAAGCAGGAAAGTATGAGAGCAGGGAAAATCCCCATGGATCCTGCTGGACAAATACTGAGGGATCCATTCATTCTGAGAGGTAGCACCTTTTAAATGAGATCTTCAACCAAGGCATTGATGGCCCTTGGATGTTAGAGACCCCATTATATTTCAGTTTATTGTACAGTGAAAAGCTTTTTGTTGTATGCCAACCAGTCAACGGAAAAACTATACATGATTACAATGGAACCGTCCGTAGTGTATGGGTATGTGATAAACGGAATAATGTTTAGATAAACTCCAGTAAAGTCCGATTAAATATAGTCTGAGGGCTCCAATGAGGTAGATAGTAGCTCAGTACTGCTCTCTAGTTGTTGGTAGGATGGTTCAGTTGCCTGATAACCGCTGGGAAGAAACTATCGGTGAATCTGGAGGTGTGTGTTTTCACACTTTTGTACCTCTTGCCTGATGGGAGAGGGGAGAAGAGACATAAGACCAAGATCCCATTATATTATTCATGGGACATGTCCCAAGTGTTCTTGTTAACATTTACCTCTTCTAACCGCACATAAGCAGGCGATCTGTCCATTATCCCATCACTGGCTGTAGGAGATGATAATGTCTAAAGATGACCTCTGTCTTGTGCATTGTGCATTGCATCTAGCTGATAAACAATTATCGGGAAATGTTGCTCTTGTTGTCTTCAGGAGAGATTTTAGTTGCTGCTGCAAATAAATGTCATTAAATTGTGTAGGCCATACATGATAGAAATGCTAATTCTCGTCAAATTGGAGATGGTTAAATCATTGTCCAACCAAACCAATCCAGGGGCGGCACATTGGCGCAGCAGTAGAATTGCCAGAGACTCAGATTTGTTCCTGACTATGGCTGTTATCTGTATTGACCACGTGGGTTTTCTCCAGGTGCTCCGGTTTCCTGCCACACACTAAAGACGTAGAGATTTGTAGGTTAATTGGCTTGGGTAAAGTTGTAAATTGTCTCTAGTGTGTAGGATAGTGTTAGTGTAAGGGGATAACTGGTCAATGTGGACTCGGTGGGCCGAAGGGCCTGTTTCCACGCTGTACATCTAAACCAAACCAATTGATCATGAGCAGATAGTTTGCACTCACTGTGTTCTGCTGCAGGTCAGCGCACTGTTATCAGATGTAGAAGAGGCTGCAGATTTATAAACATGTTCCATTAAAGTAGATGGCAGATTGTTTTCTCTCATGTGTTGAAATATCGACTGTCTATTGAGTGGAGGGCATTGTTTACTGAGCAAATAGACTTTTATTTGCTGTAAAACAACTTGGTCATTGAAAACCCCACAGTATCCATGCTCACATTTCCAACACATTGGATGACACAGTGTCGTCAAGGCAGTCTGCTCTTGTCTACCATTAAAATGGTCTTTGACTTATTTCCCCCATTTAAAAAAAATGTTAGTGGAGCGATATCTCTGACTCACTGCTCTCACATTTCTGAATCGATCACCTCATTCACAGCTCCAAGAAGGTGCAGCCTTGTACTCACGTGGTATCTCTGCCTCATTTGGTTATCCCATTACTGCACATTAGTTATTGTTTGCACTATCTCAGATTGCACCACAATCTCTGTACAACCGCTGTGATGTTTTTGACTCGTCATTGTTGTTCCCCAGTGTGGGGAGGAGATGAGGGGCCAGAGCAGGGGGTGAGGAAATCTGTTACGCCAGGCGTTGTCCCACCCCCACCTCTCTTCCAGCTTCCTCCCCACCCCTACCACAATCAGACTGAAGGTCCCACCTCGAAATGTCACCAATCCACGTCAACCAGAACTGCTGCCAGACCGGCAGTTACTCCAGCATGCTGTGTCTTCATTCCATGTATACAGTTATACTGTGAGCTTCATGTGAATGAGGAATTTCATTGCACGCTGGTGTACAGAACAATACACAACTGAAGCTGATGAGGAGAGTAATTTCCTGCAATTCCCGGACAGTACCATTACAGTACACAATTAACTTGAATCGCCTTTGAAATTGGCTGTGCAGTGTCCTATAAATAGTATGTAGGCTTCAGAACAACACCCACATCCCGGGATTAGATTTCAGAAAAACAACCTACACTTGGACCGTTTAGGCTAGATCAATCGTGTGGTCCAGTGGTATGGCTGGTGGAGTCGCTACCTCACAGCTCCAATGACCCAAGTTAAATCCTGATTTCCGGTGCTGTCTAAGTGGAGTTTGCACGTTCACCCTGTGCCATCCTCTGGATGCTCTGCTTTCTTCCCGCTTTGCAAAGACGTGCAGGATGGACGGTTAAATTGGCTCTGAAAATTGCCTCCAGGGCAGGGGAGGGAGATGAAGGGATTGCGGGAGACGGCATGGGATTGGCGTAGGTTTGGGGTAAGTGGGTGCTTGATGTTTAGTGTGCACTCAGTGGGTAGTGGAGTCTGTCGCTGTGACCCTTGACTCCAAGTCAGCAGTTCTTTTAATGTTTGTGCAAGCTCTTCAGTTGTGTCAAACATTGCACTTTGTTTAAAAAAAAGGTTCTGAAAAGTACAGGGGCACAAGGGGGAGCATCGGGATCACAAGACCAACAGCGCGCCCACCTTCAATACTGGACTCACGTAAATTGGCAGCAAAATGTTCACTCCCTGTGCCACCTGCACCCTCTGGCTCTGGTGTATCTGCCCACAGACCTCCCGCACCCACCCACCAGCATCACACGCCCACCGCGTGCACCAGCTGAGGGTGGCAGTGGATGGCGACGCTGAACAATGCAGGTGCTTCTCCAAATCTCTCATCTGACCGGGTTTGGAAGAAATATCACCAACCCTTCACCGTCACTGGGTTAAAACGCTGTGACTCCCTCCCCAGCACCACCTTGCCAGCCTCTTCGAGGGCAGCACAGAGGCACAGCAGGTAGTGTCGCTGCCTCACAGTGCCAGAATCCTGGGTTCTATCCGGACCTCAGGTGCTGTCTGTGTGGAGTCTTCCTGTGACCGCGTGGGATTCCTCCCACATACCAAAGTCGAGCTGGTTTGTAGGTTAATTGCTCAACGTAAATTGCTCCTTGTGTGTAGGGAGTGGATGCAAAAGTAGGATGCCATAGAACTAGTGCGAACGGGTGATCGATGGTTGGCATGGATTGGATGGGCTGAATGCTTGTTTCCATGTTATATATTTCAACCAGAACCTTTTTCCCAGGATTGTAAAAAAACAAATACTAGAGGGAGTATCTCTAAGGTGCAAGGGTTAAAGTTTACAGGAGATGTGCAGGGCAACCTATTCACATGGAGGGTGGTTAAATGCCTGGAATGCACTGCCATGGTCGGCGGTACAGGCAGAGAGGTTAGTACTTTTAAGAGGCTTTTGGACATGCGCAAGGATATGCAGGCAGTGTGGAATATGGACTGTGTACAGGCAGATGGCGTGGCATCATATTATACACAGACATTGTGGGCCGAAGGGCCTGTTCGTATGCTGTACTGTTCTATGTTCAAATCAATTATCCTTCACAACACTGCAGCTGTTCGACGAGGCAGTTCACTGCCACCATCTCAAGGGAGAGGTGGGACTCACAATAAACGCTGGCCTTGCCAGGAACATCCACAACCCAAGAATTTAGAAGAAGTCCATGGCTGGAACTCACTGTGCAGTACATGTCCTGGTCAGTGATGGGGTTATGGCCTGTCCATTGCACAGGAAGAGACCATTGACCTAAATGATGTGCCATCCAATAGACTGGGCAGCATGGTGGCAGAGTTGATAGAGCTGCTGCCTCAGAGCTCCAGAGACCCGGGTTCGATCCTGACTTTGGCTGCTGTCTGTGCGGAGTTTGTACGGAGACTCCCTGCGACCGGGTGCTCTGGTTTCCTGCCACATTTAAGAGAGAGTTAGATAGAGCTCTAGGGGCTAGTGGAGTCAAGGGATATGGGGAGAAGTCAGGCACGGGTTATTGATAGGGGACGATCAGCCATGATCACAATGAATGGCGGTGCTGGCTCGAAGGGCCGAATGGCCTCCTCCTGCACCTATTTTCTATGTTTCTATGTTTCTATCCTAAAGACGTGCAGGTTTGTCGGTAAATTGGCTTCTGTAAATTGCCCCCCAGTGTGTAGGATGCGGAAGAGGGAAAATATAGAACAGGGTGATCGATGGTCAGCATGGTCCCAAAGGCCTGTTTCGATCTCTAAACACTGAAAGACCCACGTGCAGCAAATATGTTCCAACTAAGCTTCCACCCCTCCCCATAAGCTGAGATTAAGTCCAATTCACCTCTACCCCATTGCAGAAATGGACTTTGTCCATGTAACTGACGCACTAGAATGTCATATTCTGCACTCTGTATCTTCCCCTTTCCTCTACCTACTGTTCTTGAGTTGGCTTGATTGTATTTATGTATAGTGTTATCTGATCTGATTGGATAACAAAGCTTTTCACTGTATCTTGGTACACGTGACAATAATAAAACTGAACCTAAATCTAAACCTATTCTATCACCCTCTCCTCCTTGCAGTTGGTTAATGCTAAATATCCACTTTATCAGAGGCTATCTCCTATTTATGGTCCCTGGCTCTCTTGAGTAATGGAAGCCATATCAAAAATTCTTCAAACTACTCCCGCACGATAGTGATCTCCAAATGTTTAACAACATTTATTGCGAGCTCTAACCTTGTACCCTGCCCGAGCAAAGCGAGCCAAATTACTTCATTGGTCATTTCTAAGTGTGCAATTGCAATTTATATTCATGGTCATTTGTTTCCATAGAAACCGTGGCACTGGACAATAATTTTTTTTAAACTTTTTGAAGTCTCCCTTTATTTTTACATAGTGCAGTGAGTGATTTTAATAAAACGCTTCGTGTGGGAGTGTTTTTTGTGACAATAAATGCTTTCATCGCTACCTGTCACTTCAGTCCCACTGAACAACCAGCAACCAACAGCCTTCAGTCTCAATGGCGATATCCGTGCACGCTTCTGTTTCTCATTGGGTGTTTTCTCTATTTTTGGTTTTGCACCCATCGTATAGTGTTTAAAAAAAAAATCTGCCCCGTCTCTGCCTGCAAATAAATGTCCTACCCAATCAAATCACAACAGGAAAATATCCACAAAATCAAACTGAGGCAAGGGAACTTTCTTAAAGATATGGTTGCCATGACAATTAATCATCCATCCAACCAACCTAAAAGTGTGTTAAAAATATAATTTCCCTTCAACTTTCCCATTATAAATTCCTGTGCCTGCTTATAATGGATGACTACTGAGTAAGCATGACATACAGTGAATTCTGTGTGGGCTCCTGCCAACAACACGCATAGTAAGTAGGGAGACTTATGAAGCAGTAAGGAGAGATGCCAGCACAATGAAAGGGTATAGACATAGGGTATGTCTGCAGGGGGGCACGGCGGCACAGCGGTAGTGTTACTGCCTTACTGCGCCAGGGACCCAGGTTCGATCCTGACTGCGGGTGCTTTCTGTATGGAGTTTGTACGTTCTCCCTGTGACCACATGGCTTTTCTCCGGGTGCTCCGGTTTCCTCCCACATTCCAAAGATGTACAAGCTTGTAGGTTAATTGGTTTCGGTAAAATTGTGTATAGGATAGGGCTAGTGTATGAGGCGAATACTGGTTTGCTGGGGATTTGGTGGCCCAAAGGGCCTATGCCCACACTAAAGTCTAAAGGTGGAAACTGCAGGTGCTGGTTTACCATGGAAAGACACACAGGGCTGAAGTAACCCTGGAGAACAGGGATAGATAATTTTTCAGTTTGGGATCCTCCTTCAGACTGGGGTATGCAGCGTGGAAAATGGCCCTTTGACCCATTGGGTTGTGATCTCCATCAAACATCCATTTACACTAATCCAACACAAATCCCATTTCATTCAACCAACATTCTCATCAAGTCACCCCTCATCTGCACATTGGGGGGCAAATCACAGTGGACA
Organism: Raja brachyura; assembly: GCA_963514005.1. The sequence goes on along the minus strand of OY740785.1, from coordinate 97,829,214 downwards.
ATCAACCAACCAATCTTTGGAGTGTGGGAGGAAACCCCCGCGGTCACAGGGAGAACGTGCAAACTCTGCACAGACAGCACCCGAGATTGGGATTGAACCTGGAGCCACGAGGCAGCAGCAGATGGGTGTGGAGGCGGATGAGGAGGGAAGCAGGGTCTTGTTGAGGAGATAATGAGGAAGGTGGTTTGTGGCAGTCCGTGTACTACGGTTCTTTGCTGGGTCTTCCTTCCAGTGGAGCAAGACCAGCAGGAGACAGGGAACACACCAATGAACACAACGTGGATTTGTGTTGACTTTTGCTGTTGCTGTTTCAATGAGATGACATCGGGGGTAGGTGAAGAAAATAGCAAATCCATCAGAATGCCACAGATCTACTCTCAACGTCTCCCATCCAGACTAACCTCTGTATGACCGGTATTTCTCACCAATGCTCGGGACTTGTGGTTAGTGCTTTACAACCAGAGCTCTCTAGGGATGTCCATTAGTGACACAGCATCTGGACACCAGCGTGTGAATTCAAAGCCGGTTACTTAAAGCAGCAATTCTCACACACTCTTTCATTAACTTTGTAAAAATAGAATGGAAGGCAGTGGAGGCCAAGTCAGTGGATATTTTTAAGGTGGAGATTGACAGATTCCTGATTAGTACGAGTGTTAGGGGTTCTGGGGAGAAGGCTACAGAATGGGGTTGAGCAGGAAAGATAGATCAGCCATGATTGAATGGCAGAGTAGACTTGATGGGCCAAATGGCTTAATTCTGCTCCTAGAACTTATGAACATTGCTGTGAACCTATGAACAGAGCTGTGAAACTGGATATATCCTTGTTAATTGTTTCACTGTGCCTGGTGTAAGAAACCTTCAGATCTCTTTGAGTGACAACTTGTCTTTGGTGCCTTGTTTGGAATGTCCAAACGGAAAAATGAAGCAAATCCAAACAGAGACAGTAACACTGTTTATTTTAGTTTATGCAGGACAGCAATAAATAGATGGGTTTCCTGCAGAAAACCGTGATTCACTCATTCAAACAAAACAACCTAAGATACGATTCTGCCAACAACACCACATACCTTCAGTACTTCCCCCTCAGTCCTGCCTCTCCAACATTGCACCCTCCTCCAGTTCTGCACTAGTAGTTTAGTTTAGAGATACAGCATGGAAACGTCGGCCCACTGTGTCCACACCGACCATCAATCACCTTCACACTAGTTCTACGTTATCCCACATTCTCAACTACGCCTGACATATGAAGGGCACGTTTTCAGAGGCCTACAAACCCACACGTCTTTAGAATGTGGGAGGAAACCGGAAAAAAAACCAGTGAGAACGTGCAAACTCCACACAGACAGCACCAGAGGTCAGGATCGGACCTGGATCTCTGGCACTGTGAGGCAGCAACACTACCAGCTGCGCTAGTGTGCTGCCAATATCTCACAGTGGAGCCTTTCTCAGTTGTGTGAACCTTGACCATGTCCTGGGCGTACATTCATTGAGCCGGCTCTTTCATTGCGCGGTGTTTGTCTTGAGAGCCCTTTAGGGTGGAATTGTTCTCTTTGGATTCATTCCCTTGGCCGGCTTGTTATGTCTGAATCACATTTCTTTGCAGATATGACATGGTTTGCTGCTGCCTGTCCAACAATAACACATGCTCTGCAGCCTCATGTTTAATGACAGACTGTACCCTGGCTCATCTCCCAGCTCCTTGTTTAGGAACCGGTCCGAGGCCTTGGAGAGGGAGCCACATTCCCGCGAGGAATTCAGCGAGCCTTGCTGCTGATATGACAATGATATCATGGCACATCCGTGCTTGGGAGCTCGGCACAGCTGGCATTGCAACTGGTAACAGGGCAAGCACCACCTTATTCTTTGCACCAGGCTTTGTTGAATGGTTGACTTTAATAAAAACGATAATAGGTACTTTGTAGAAACAAGGAACTGCATGAGACAGGCCCACTGCAGGCCGTGCCAGACTTTACCTCCAGCCTGCACCATCCTGCTCAGTTGCTGTCCTGTTGCGATGCCACAGCGCTACATCCTCTTCTAAATCAATAGGAACCACAGGGAGAATGCTCCAGGGTCGGGTTAGTGTGAGATCAGTGCAGGAATACCAGAGTGGGAGAAGGCCACTCGGCCCCTCAGCCCCTCCAGCCTGCCCCACCTTTCAACATGTTGTGGCAGAGACACAGGAGGCTGCAGATGATGGAATCTTGTGCAAAAAAATCTTCATCCAGCAGTTTAAAAAAAAAAGGCTGATCTGCCCCAGTCCCCAGCTCCAGTTCCCTACAACCCTCTGTTCCCTGACCTTATCCACTTCCTCTTTATATTCCCTCGGTGATCCAGACTCACACCCAACGATCCCATGGATTCACCGCCCTCGGTGAACTCCAGCCTATGCACCTCAGTGTTAGTTTGCTGTCCCTTACCTTGTCCGCTGCTGCGAGATGTGAACCTGGAATATTTACAGCTTACATAGAACGGAGAACAGAACTGCACAGGAACAGGCCCTTCGGCCCACAATACCCATGCCGAACATGATGCCAGTTAAATTAATCTCATCTGTCTGCACATGGTCCATATCCCTCCACTCACCTGCATACCCATGTGCTTGTCTCTAAGCTAACATGGAACATAGAACAGTGCAGTGCACAAACAGGCCCTTCGGCCCACAATGTCCATGCCGAACATGATGCCAGCTAAATTAACCTCCTCTGTCTGCATGCGATCTATATCCCTCCATTCCCTGCACACCCCTGTGCCAATCTAAAAAACTGTTAAATGCCACTATCATAGGTACCTCCACCATTCGCAGCGGCACAATCTTATAACGTTACATAGTTCTATCAGGTCTCCTCTCCTACGCTCCAGAGAACACAATCCAAGTCAGTTCAATCTCTCCCTATAGTTAATACCCTCTAATCCAGGCAGCATCCTGGGAAACTTGCACCCTGTCCAAAGCCTCCATATCTCTCCTGCAATGGGGCAACCTGACCCCCACACAATACTCCCGATGCGGCCTGCCCACCGTTATAAAAAGCCCCGTTGTTGCTGTCTGACCTCCTGACATTTTCCAGCAGCTTCATTTTACTTCCTGGTGGTTCTTCATGATCGCTGGTTCTTCATGGTCTCTGGGTCTGAATCGAGAAGGACTGAAGCAGTTCAATGACTTGTGGATGGGCAATGATTGCTGGCAACACCCGCAGACCAAACATGATTGCAATGCAAGTCAATTCCAAGTACAGCAGGACATAAAGTGCTGGGGTAACTCAGCGGGTCAGACTTCATCTCTGGGGAACATGCATAGGTTACATTTCAGGTCAGGACCCTTAGAATAAATGGGAGGTCATTTAAGACTGAGGTGAGAAAAAACTTTTTCTCCCAGAGAGTTGCGAATTTATGGAATTCCCTGCCACAGAGGGCAGTGGAGGCCAAGTCACTAGATGGATTTAAGAGAGAGTTAGATAGAGCTCTAGAGGCTAGTGGAGTCAAGGGATACGGGGAGGAGGCAGGCACGGGTTATTGATAGGGGACAATCAGCCATGATCACAATGAATAGCGGTGTTGGCTCGAAGGGCCGAATGGCCTCCTCCTGCACCTATTTTCTATGTTTCTATGACCCAAAACTTTGTCTATACATATTCTCCTCAAATGAAGCCTGACCTGCTGAGTTACCCAAAACGTCACCTATCCACGTTCTCCAGAGATGCTGCCGGACCCGCTAAAGTTACTCCAACATGTTGGGTCCTTTTGTGCATTAACCAGGAACTGCAGTTGCCTGTTTCTCCATTCCCAGGAGATAGCGCAGAATAAGCAGCCACAGTATCCTGGGGTGACGCACCGTCAGCTCAGCGCCTCACTGCGTGTTTAAGGAATGAGCACCAACATTGGTTGAACAGTTAGATCCACGAATATTTTTGCTCGATAGAATTATATTAATCAAATGCCACAGAGCTGCCAGATGGTGCAACATGCCGATGCTTTGATAGCACTTTCCGGTTCTCCCCCACTCCCCTGCCCTGTGCCCATGGGCTAGTGTTTTTCCTTCTGAAGTATTTACGCAGCTCGTCTGATGAAAGTTATTGCTGCTCCCATCCTCCTTTCATTGAAGTGTCAGACATGATTAAGAGTACATGCCCCGGGAGTGGGGCTGAACCCACAACCCTCTGACTCAGAGGCGAGTGTGCTAAAATTAGCCCACACTATCACCATGGAAGCTGCGCCAATGCAGGGGCCACACTTCCTGCTGCATGTCTGCATTGTTCTGGGAGGCTGTGGATGAGTCAAAGTGTACTGAGCCCAGTCGTGTTCACTGGGAACTAGAAAGAGATTTTGGATGTGGTTCAGTGGAAAATAAATGTCTGATGTTCTGCCAGACTCCAGGAGAGTATCAAACAGCAGAATTATCACGAAGAAGAAGGTAAAAATTCCTGGTGTAAATCCAGCCCAGCAACCGAGAGACTTACTGATACAGTCCAGATATGGTGATACTATCGCAATAACTCACGTACAATCACACACACACTAATGTATATTCACACACACACACACACACACACACACACACATATTCACACACACACATATATACAAATACACACACACTCACATATGTTTACACACTCACACAAATTCACACACAGATATGCAGTAACCTCACTCATGCACACAGATGCTCATTTATTCAGACACACAGATTCAAAGGACATTTATTGTCACATACACCAATTGGTGCAGTGAATTTTGAGTTACCATGCAGCACACAAATAAGATAAATGCAACACTATAGAATTTAACATAAAACATAAAAACATCTCCCCACAGTGGAATCAACGTTTCCCACTGTGAGGCAAGGCAATAAAAGTTCAGTCCTCTTCCTCTTGTTCACCCATGGTTGGGGCCTATTGAGGCCTCCGCAGTGGCCGCTACGGACAGCCCGATGTTTCAGGCGCTCTCGCCGGATGATGGAACTCCGGCGTCGGAAGAACAGTCTCAGCGGCTTGGAGTTTCCGAATCGGCCGCTTCCTACCATGCACATAGACACACACAAAGATACGCACACTCATCCGACACTCATACACAGATACACATTCACTCACACACACACACACATTCATATATTAATACACATATGCACATTCATACATACACTTAATGTGCACTTACAGATACCTACATACCTATAGATACGTCAACATATTAACTCACAATTATTCACATATACGCATAATATTATATCGGCACACAAACATATATACACACAGACAAGTAAGTATAGAGGTACACATAAAAATATATATATACACACAGACACAAACACATTCATACCCATAAATGAGTAAGCAGTCATACAAGTATACACATGTGTTTGTACACATTTCACATACACACACGCACATACAAGTATACACGTCATGGAGTCATACAGCATACCTGGCCATGCCGACCAAGATGCCCCATCTAGTCCCATCTACCCCCTTTTGGCCCATATTCCTATAAACCTTCCCTATCAATGTACCTGTCCAAAAGTCTTTTAAATGTTGTGATAGTACCAACCTCCCCTGGCAGCTCATTCCATACCCCTACCACCCTTTGTGTGAAATAGTTGCCCCTCAGCTTCCTATTAAATCTTTCCCCTGTCACCTTAAAACTATGTCCTCTGGTTCTTGATTCCCCTACTCTGGGCAAAAACTAGTCCCACCTGCCTGCACTTGGCACAGGTCCCTCTAAACCTATCCTATCCATGTACCTGTCTAAATGTTTCTTAAACGCTATGGTGGTACCTGACTCACCTACCTCCTCTGGCAGCTCGTTCCAGACACCCACCACCTTTTCTGTTGAGAAAGTTGGCCTCAGGTTACTAAATCACACCTTAAACCAATGGCCTCTGATTCTCGATTTCCCTACTCTGGGTAAACGACTGTGCATTTACCCTATCTATTCCTCTCATGATCTAGTACACCCTCTATAAGATCACCCCTCATCCTCCTGTGATGAAGTCCTAGCCTGTTCAATCTATCCTTATAGCTCATGCCATCGAGCCCTGGCAGCATCCTTGCAAATCTTCTCTGCACCCTTTCCAGTTTAACAACACTTTTCCTATAGCAGGGTGACTAAACAGAATACAATACTCTAAATGTGGCTTCACCAATATTGTTTACAACTGTACCATAGCAACCCAAATTCTATACTTAATTATCCGTTGCTCCAGATGCCAGCTGATCTATATTGGTGAGACCAAGCGGAGGCTTGACGATCGTTTCGCCGAACACCTCCGCTCAGTCCGCAATAACCAACCCGACCTCCCGGTGGCTCAGCACTTCAACTCCCCCTCCCATTCCGTATCCGACCTCTCGGTCCTGGGCCTCCTCCACGGCCAGAGTGAGCAACACCGCAAGTTGGAGGAACAGCACCTCATATTCCGCTTGGGGAGTCTGCATCCTCTGGGCTTAAACATTGAATTTTCTCAATTCTGTTAACCCTTGCTTCCTCCTCCCCTTCCCACCTCTCCCTCAGCCCTCGGGCCCTGGCATTCCCCCTCTCTCTCTATCTCTCCCCCACCCAAGTCGCACTAGCTTCTCATTTTCACACTACAAACAGCTTTCAATGGCCTGTTTCTTTATCATCGATACTTTTTTGCATATCTTTCATTCATTGTTCTTTATCTCTCCACATCACCGTCTATATCTCTCGTTTCCCTGATCCCTAGCCAGTCTGAAGAAGGGTCTCGACCCAAAACGTCGCCTATCTCCTTCGCTCCCTAGATGCTGCTGCACCCGCTGAGTTTCTCCAGCCTTTTGTGTACCTTCTATACTTAATCCTCTGACTGATGAAGGCAAATGTGCCAAAGGCCTTCTCATCCACCATGTCGACATGTGATACACAATTCAAGGAACTCTGTACCTGCAGTCGTAGATCTCTCTGCTCTACAACACTCCCCAGAGCCCCGCCATTCACTGTGAAGGTTTGCCCTGGTTTGGCTTCCCAAAACCTCACATTTCTCTGCATTAAACTTCCATCAACTATTCCTCAGCCCACCTGCCCAACTGATCAAGGTCTTGCTGTGATGTTAATGTTGTCTACGCACTGGGACTGTTGGAGAGGGAAGGTGGCCCTAGGTTCTATTCACTCAGCTCCTTAGTTTGGTTTAGTTTAGTTTAGAGAAGCAGCATGGAAACAGGCCCTTCAGCGCACACCGACCATCGATCACCTGTTCACACTCGTTCTGTGTTATCCCACTTTCTCATTTTCTCCCTGCACCCTAGGAGCAATTATAGAGGCCAATTAACCTCTAAACTTGCACATCTTTGGGATGTGGGAGGAAACCGTAACACCTGGAGGAAATGCACACAGCAACAGGGAGAACGTGCAACTTCCACACAGATAGCACCTGAGGACAGGATCGAACCCGGGCTTTTGTCTCTATGAGGCAGCGGCTCTACCAGCTGCGCCACTTTGAATTGTCATCAGATCCTGGAGAAGGATTTAAGGAGGAGCAGGGATGAGGGAGCTGCCGAGATAGTACTGGATTGTTTGGGAGGAGTCCTTTAGACAGGGATAAATAGCAAGTTGTTGGAGGAACTCAGCGGGTCAGGCAACATCTGTGGAGGCAGAAGGGTGGATGGTGCCTGGGTTCAAAACCAGAGCGTAGAGGAGAGGCAGCCAGGATATAGAGATGAGGGAGGGTCGGGGGGAAGGCAGGAGCTGGTGCACGACAGGTGGATCAGGTGGATCGGAGGGGGGGGGATGGAAGCAGGTGGGTGAGAGAAGGATGGATGGGAGGTAATGAGTGAAGGCAACAACGGGGCTGTGGATTGTGGAATCGATGAGAAAGGAAGTGGTGAGTGGGACAGTGCTTTGACAGGGCAGGGGAACACCTCTGATGTCCAGGAGGGGAGGTACATAAAACTGGGAAAGGGCCTCCCTCAGGCTGGCGTCCTGTGTGTTAGTGACTCGTTTATAGCCCAGCCCCGGGTGAAGTTTCCATCTCCTTTGGATCCCCAGTCCTAACCTTCACATTGCAATTACTTTACGTTAGCTGACAGAGCCGCTGCCTCACAGCGCCAGAGGCCCGGTTTTGATCCCGACTGCGGGTGCTGTCAGTGAAGAGTTTGCACGTTCTTCCTGTGACCATGTGGGTTTCCCCCGGATGCTCCAGTTTCTACCCACATCTCAACAACGTGCGGGTTTGTGGGTTAATTTGCCCCCTAGTGCGTAGGGAGGGGATGAGTACATTGGATAACAGAGCCAGTGCGAGTGACCAGCATGGACGGTGGGCCGAAGGGCCTGTTTCCACAATGTAACGTTCAATCAATTAACCTATGACTTGTAAAACCAACTAGGCTTCACTGTGTCACATTTTCCTCACAGGAGCCCTACCAACACAAAGAGCAGTTTGTTTACTCTCCATAAGCCACTGGTGACCTAATTTGCAAAGGCTTCTGTTCTGACAATGCATTTCAGAGGCTCAGTCCGGCCCTGCAGCCAATGGGAGTGCTCTCTGGTGCAGCCCTGGGTACAGCTCCCACGCACAGCAGCAACATGAATGCGCAGGCAGCCTGGCTCATACCGTGCAACACCGTGGCGCAGCGGCAGAGCAGCTGCCTCACAGCGCCAGAGACCCAGGTTCAATCCTGACTGCGGGTGCTGTCTGTGTGGAGTTTGTACGTTCTCCCCGTGACCGCGTGGGTTTTCTCCGGGTGCTCCAGTTTCCTTCCACATTCCAAAAACGTACAGGTTTGCAGGTTAATTGGCTTCGGTATAATTGTAAACTGTCCCCCCCCCCCTAGTGTGTAGGATAGTGTTAATGTACAGGGTGATCGCTAGTTGGGCTGAAGGGCCTGTTTCAATGTTGTATCTCTGAAGTCTAAAGGGGGGCTGGAGGGGTGGGGTGGGATGGGGGGGATTGGACCACGGGGTTACAGCGGGCAAATCCATATTGTCAGGCACTTCCCCCACCCCTACCATCCCTCCCTCCCGAATGTGGAGGTGATGTCACCATCCTTGCCTGCAGGCAGCTGGGAGCAGAGGAGAAAAAAAACAAGTCCTTTCAGGGCTGGTGGTGCGGGATGGGAGAGGCGAGCAGCCAGGAGATGCTGGGAGGGGAGGGGAGGGGTGGGAAACCAAACAGGAAGAGGAGCCATTGGCCTGCAGCGGCAAGAGCTGACAGCCCTGTGCGTCAGAGCTTGGCTCAAGGCTAGCTCCTTGTTCTGAGCTGCTGCTGCTGCTGCTGCTGCTACCCTCCCCTCTCACTCCCTCCAACATCCACAGCTGCTCAGCAGCGTAGGTGGGAGGGAGCTGCACCAGTGCGGGGAGATCAGAGCTGGAGGCTGCAAGGTCGGGGGTGGGATGGGGGGGGGGGGGGGGGAATAGCTCCCCTCCAGTGTGCCAGATGCAGGGGGAGGTGAGAGGCCTGGCGGGGCTGTGTCTGCGCTGCTGAGCAGAGTTTCCTTGCCGGGGCTGGGAGGGGAGAGAGGAATGTTATACAACACGTTGTGGAGCATTTGGTTCCCTCCCAATGGAAACACACACAGAGTTGCGGGGCAGGGTTTGAAATGTTGCCAGGGTAGCTTCCTGTGTTGTCAAGTGACTGTCCATGTGTTGTATTTCACTTAACAGGCAAGGTTTAACCCCTTCTGGCCCAGGCTGCCCACATTATGGCACCTCCTGCTCTGTTGCAGAGCATAGAGTCAAGGGGAGATGCAGCGCATAAACAGGCCCTTCAATAGACAATAGACGTAGGAGTAGGCCATTCGGCCCTTCGAGCCAGCACCGCCATTCAATGTGATAACGGCTGATCATCCCCAATCAGTACCCCATTCCTGCCTTCTCCCCATATCCCCTTACTCCGCTATTTTTAAGAGCCCTATCTAACTCTCTCTTGAAAGCATCCAGATAACCTGCCTCCACCGCCCTCAGAGGCAGAGAATTCCACACTCACCACTCTCTGTGAGAAAGTGTTTCCTCGTCTCCGTTCTAAATGGCTTACTCCTTATTCTTAAACTGTGGCCCCTGGTTATGGACTCCCCCAACATCGGGAACATGTTTCCTGCCTCAAGCGTGTCCCAGATTCTACCACTACCCTACACACCGGGCTAATTTATAGAGCGCAATTAACTCCCGCATGTTTTTGAAATGTGGGATCAGACAGACGAACGTGGGAGGAAACCCAAGCGATCACAGGGCGAATATTCCACATTAGTAACATACTCAACATCAGTACATATAGACACACACAGACGCATGTACTCACACACATACAAACTGCCCTCCACACATAAAGACATGTACATACACACACTCACACAGATACATACACTCACACAGACAGACTGATACACGTCGCACTATAGACACACTCAGAACGTTGCATGTTCACAGATTCACACACAATCACAAGGATATAACATACAGGCACTCTTACATGTACTTTACATTCACTTTGAAATGTAAACACTAATTTCCACATATATATTTTCACACAAATACACAAGACTGCTCTCTCACTAACTTACAATTATGTACCCAGTCTCACTCATAAATTCCATCATAAAGACACAAACGGCCGCAGAAGGAGGTTTCAGTATTGCAGCTTCTACAAAGAGCAGGCAGATCAAACGCCAGTAATTATTGCTGCCCAGCCATGTTTCCAGGCAAACACATCAAATGACAGAGACACAACAGATCTTCTCATCAGTAGCAAACTCACTCAAATTCACTTCTCATGTGCAGTCTACCGTGTTTTATTTTGTGTGTGTGTGTGTGTGTAGTTCTGTGTGTGTGTGTATGTATGGATGTGCTTTTTTGATGTATGTGTGTTTTTGTGTGTGTGTGTATTTCTGTGTGTGTGTGTGTGTGTGTGTGTGTGTGTGTGTGTGTGTGTGTGTGTGTGTGTGTGTGTGTGTGTGTGTGTGAGCGCACAAGCGTGTATGTGTTCCTGTGTGTATGTACGTGTGTTTTTGTGGGTGTATATTTGTGCGTGTGCATGCGTGTGTATGTGTTCCTGTGTGTATGTATGTGTGTTTTTGTGTGTATTAGTGTGTGTACATGCGTGTATATGTGTTCCTGTGTGTATGTACATGTGTTTTTGTGTGTGTTAGTGTGTGTACATGCGTGTGTATGTGTTCCTGTGTGTATGTACATGTGTTTTGTGTGTGTTAGTGTGTGTACATGCGTGTGTATGTGTTCCTGTGTGTATGTACATGTGTTTTGTGTGTGTTAGTGTGTGTACATGCGTGTGTATGGGTTCCTGTGTGTATGTACATGTGTTTTTGTGCGTGTGTGTTAGTGTGTGTGCGTTTCTGTGTGTGTGTGTGCATGCGTGTATACATGTACCTGTGTGTGTGTGTGTGTGTGTGTGTGTGTGTGTGTGTGTGTGTGTGTGTGTGTGTGTGTGTTTCTGTGTGTGTGTGTGTGTGTGTGTGTGTGTGTGTGTGTGTGTGTGTGTGTGTGTGTGTGTGTGTGTGTGTGTGTGTGTTTAAGGTACCCTGGGGTTTGCATGACATCGGACGGCACAGTGTCAAGGATTGCTCAATGCGGGTACTCCTGCAGTCTGTGACAGAGGTTAGAGGGCAAAACCTCACCCAAAGACGGTGTGCCAGATGTACGCTGATGTGCTGGGCCAACGCTGTGCTGTGGCTTTCCCCAAGCATGAGCCGTGCTGACAGTGGATGGCAGGTCTGAACAGCACTGCCAAACCTCAGCCAGGCACCACGATGCAAGCCCTGGCCTCCTGAGCATGTCAAGCCAAGTCAAGTCAAGTTTATCGTCTTCTGCACAAGCGCAGAGGGTGCATGTACAATGAAAATTGTGCTTGCAGCAGCACCACAGACACATAGACTCAGACAACACACAAAACATAAATTACGCATCAATTCTACATGGCTGTGGAAAGAAAAACTTTGCAAAATCCGATACATCAGTGCCAAACATGACTAGAAAAAAGAACATGTCCATGGTGGCGCAAGAGGTCCGTGGTGTTCCATTGTCAAGGTGGGTCGCTTCAAGGACCTGATGCTGCCTGTCCCGCTGAGTTACTCCAGCTTATTGTGTTTATCTTCGGTTTAACCAGCATCTGCAGTTCCTCCTTACACACTGATAGTTGCACTGTTAAACATGGAATTCTAAGCTGCCCCCATCACTGGAACCCCCCTGGAATCTGCCGGAGTTACTGGGATTTTCCAGCATTATTCTGGGAATGTTCTGTTCACTCTTGGACTCTTGCACTCAATGGGCGTACGGATCACAGGCGTAGGGTGGGGATAAAGTAAATTGAAATTATATTGGAAAGACACAAAATGTTGGAGTAACTCAGCGGGTCTCAAACCGAAACGTCACCTATCCAGGTTTTCCACGGATGCTGCTTGACACACTGAGTTCCTCCAGCACTTTGTGTCTTTCTTTGGTTGAACCAAGAGTCAAGAGTGTTTTATTGTCATGTGTCCCAGATAAAACAATGAAATTCTTGCATCTACCGTTGACCTGTTGTGACGGTAGGCGAACTGTAAAGGGTCGAGGTTCTAGTTGAGGTAGGCGTTGATATGCACCATAACCAACATCTCAAAGCACTTCACCATGGACTTTAGTGCCACTGGTCAATTGTCGTTGAGGCACGTCACCTTCCTCTTCTTGGGCCTTTATTGATGCCTTCTTAAAGCAGGTGGGAACCTCAGACCTCAATAATGAGAGGTTGAAAATGTCCACTAAAACTCCAGCCAGTTGGTCTGCACAGGTTTTGAGAACTCGACCGGGTATACCATCATGTCCAGGCGCTTTCCGAGGGTTCACCCCCTTGAAGCATCTTCTGACGTCAGCCTCTTTGACTGTGACTCTAAGACCATCAGGGCATATGGGGGCTTGGGTAGGCCTCTCAAAGCGTGCACAGAATGCATTGAGCTTGGCATGGAGTGATGGTTTGCTGTCGCTTGAGCTGCCTCCTGGTTTTGCCTTGTAGGAGGTGATGGCATTCAAGCCCTGCCACAGTTGCCGAACATCCGCCCCATCCTCCAGCTTTGAGCAGAAGTCCCTTTTGGCCTTTGTGATGGTCTTGACAAGGTCGTATCTGGATTTCTTATAGACCTCTGTGTCACCAGACCTGAATGCCCGGGATCTGATCTTCAGAAGAATGCAGATCACCTGGTTCATCTAGTTAGGAAACACTCAAATGTTTTTTGTCGGAACACAGTCCTCCACACATTTCCTTATGAAGTCTGCAATGACGATGGCAAATTCATTCAGTCTACTGACTCCAAGTAGACCCACAGTTGTTCTTCTGGCTCCCCAGACCAGCTCTGAACAGTCCTCACCTCTGGGGGTGCGTTCTTCAGTTGCTGCCTGTGTGCAGGAAGAAGCAGCACCGCTGAATGGTCCGATTTCCCGAAGTGAGGGTGAGGGATAGAGCGATAGGCATCCTTGATGATGGTATAGCAGTGGTCAAGGGCGTTTAATCCTCTGGTGCAACAGGCGACCAGCGTCTGCAGTTTCTTGTTTCTGCATCTTACAATTATATTGCTTCATCTTAGAGCTTGTAATTATTTCTAGGACTATTGTGTTTTAATTAATTATAAATAAGGGTGTTTTTCTAATTTATTTATTTATTTCTCAATATTCCCCTTTTAACAGTTGTGAAGCATCTTCGGATGTCCAGGACACTGAAACGACTCGCAGTGAGTCCAGTTTTCCCAGGACAAGACACTGCTCCCAGACGACAGACAGCTGTCCAATATCAAGAATGCCTATTCATAGCTCCATAGATGCACTGTCTCCTCTCCCCCCCTTCCCAGCTCTCCCTCAGCCCTCTGGCTCCTCCTCTTCCTTTCTTCTCCCCCCGCCAACCCCCCACCCATCAGACATCAGTCTGAAGAAGGGTTTCGGCCCGAAGCGCTGCCTATTTCCTTCGCTCCATAGATGCTGCCTCACCCGCTGAGTTTCTCCAGCACTTTTATCTACCCTCAGAAATAAACCATTTCCTTTCTGAGAGCTACAAATGAGTCAGGTCCCACATCCCCCTCACCTCACTGCAAACTCGGCCCCATAACAGAAGCGTCCACGTCGCGGGGCTGGAAACTGGAAGTATCCCGAGCTGATTCTGCTACCACCATTATCTATTGCAACAAGTGATGGCTCCCACTGATTGTCCCCGGAAGCTTGCGTCCCTTTCAGGACGGACGATGACAGCAATGTCAACATTTGAAACATGGAAGACGGACATGAAAGAAGAAGACTGCACACTCCACCCCCAGAAATTAAAATTAAAATACTGCCAATGTCTAAATACATGTTTTGTTTAGAGTAGAGATACAGCATGGAAACCGCTGCTTCGGCCCACTGACTCCACGGCCATTATCGATCACGCCTGTTCACACTAGTTCTATGTTATCCCCCCATTCGCCTCCACTCCCTAAACATTAGGGTAACTAGGGAGGAAACCGGAGCAACCGGAAAAAAACCCATCGGGAGAATGTGCAAACTCCACACAGACAGCACCCGAGATCGGGGTGGAACCCAGGACCTCTGGCGCTGTGAGGCAACGTCTCTGCCAGCTGTGTCACCGTGCCGCCGTGTATAAGTAAGTAAGTAAGTAAGTTTATTGGCCAAGTATTCACATACAAGGAATTTGCCTTGGTGCTCCGCCCACAAGTAACAACATGACATACAGTGACAGTTTACGAATGACTCAGAAAACACTAAACATTTAATAATACTAAAACATTAATGATAAAACACCATTGATCAAGCATGTGAACCAACAAAATACCAGATCAAAGGGAATACCAGAAGGGAATACAAAATACCAGATCCACCATCCAATATGTATTGAAAGGTTTAAACCCAATCCTCAGCATAGGCTGGGTGAAGCCAGTGCCTTGTCGCTGAATTGCTTCGGGAGGGGGCAGGGGACTGAGGATTGTGTTCCACATTCCTCTTCCAGTCTGACGCTGCTGCACTTCATTTACTGACAGGGCAACGTTCAGGGTGCGTTCAGACCCGTCTCACTGAGTGTGGGCCGTTTATAGATTCCGATCCTCAGGTTTCACTTACTGTGCGGCAATCTATGAATAGAGGAACATATGAAAAGGAGAAGCCTATTTCAGCCCTTGACCCTGTTCCACCATTCAACATGATCTGTGACCTACAGTAACTATATCTTCTCCTTTCCCCCGCATGTCTCCATATCATGATTCACAGCGTCACAGCATGGAAACAGGCCCTCGGGTCTGCTGAGTCTGCAGTAGCCATTAACCAGACAGTTACTTTAATCCTACATTAATCCCGCTGTTTTTTAGATTATTCCCACGATCCCGTCAACATCCCCCCCCCCCTCCTCCCAGAATCTACCTCTCACCCACACTCACTCAGGGCAATTTAAAGTGGCCAATTATCTCACCGTCCCATACATCTTTGGGTTGCGGGACTCAGGGGAAGACCAGGACACGGAGAACGTGCAAACTCTACACAGACAGCAGTGGAGGTCAGGATTGAACCTGGTGTGGCGGGGCAGCGTTTCTACCAGATACACCACTTGGCTATCGCAACCTCTCGGATTTAAAGCTGACTATAGATCGGACACTGGCAGCAGCCTGTGAACGGGTCTTCCAGATTTCTACCACGCTATGGGCAGGGGGCCTTCTCATTCAGCCCATCATCTGATCATCGCTACGACCAATGCCCTCACCGGTGTTTCCATCTTCCCACCTTCACGGCTGAACCACCTGTGTAGTCTGGCCCCAGTCCTAGAGCCTGCAACCGGGGGAAGTGATTAGACTCCATCCAGCCCTGGAAACCAGTGAAGGGACCCAATAATCTGCGGTGCAGGATGTCGGGGGTAGAGTAGATCTCGCAGGGAGAGAGATGCCAAAACTTTCCACTGTGGGGATGGTCCCTTAAGTAGTTGATTGTGGGGGAGGTGTGGGGAACAGTGTGCTAGAGAGGTTGCGTGAGGGAGGACACAAAACCAATGGTGAGACAGATTAAAGGCAATGGGGATTGAGCAGGTGATTAGGGGAAGGTGAGTGAAACAGACAAATGACTGGGTCTGTAGAGGTGTTATTGAGGGTTTGTTGGGGGAATTGAATACAAGACGGTTGGGGGATTAGAAACACCAATGAGTAATTGGTCATAGAGACGATCAGATGATGGGTTTATTGGATAGATGGTGGATCAGGGATGTGTGGGGCGGTTTAGGTAGATGGAGGGGAGTTGGGCAGATGTGTGCAGCGAGTTGGGCAGATGATAGGGGTCAGATGAAGGTGTGAGAGGGGTTGTGAGATGACAGGGAATCAGATAAATGTGTGGGTGGGGTTGGCTGTTTAGAAGGAATCAGATATTGGGGTGGGGTGGGTTGGCCAGTTGACAGGGTGCAAACAATGTGTGGGGTGGGCTGGGTAGTGGATAGAGGGGGGTTCAGACAGTTGTGTGGGGGGGAGGTTAGGTGATGTGGGAATCAGGCTGGTGTGTGTGGGGTTGTTGGATTGATGGTGGATCAGATGTGTGTGGTGGGGAGGGGAGGTGAAAGGGGGGGATAAGACTGGCATGGGTTTGGGGATGTTGAACAGTCATAGGTCAAGCAGATGTGGACAGCAGGGCAGATGATTAGGTTGGGGCGTTCAGTGTAGTGTTGGACATGTGGGGGGGGGGGTTGAGTCGTAGAGTCAATGGAGGGAGGTAGGGAGGAACTGCAGATGCTGATTTACACCAAAGATAGACACTAAATGCTGGAGTAACTCAGCGAGGCAGGCAGCATCTCTGGAGAAAAGGAATAGGTGACGTTTCGGGGAGGGGGTTGATTTGATGAGGGTCCTTGCTGGCAGATGAGAAGAGATGGGATCCTTTACCATTTCCTGGACATACCATCACTTCCTCAAAAGCACTCAGTCAAGTTTCCCCGACACAACCCAGTCTTTACAAATCTTTCCTCGCTCTCTGATCCCTGCAAATGTTCAATGTTTTCAGTTACTCTGGTCTTAATTATAGACTGAAGTAATTTCCTGCCAACAGATGTCACGTCAATGGCACTATAATTCTCTGGTAGTCTTCTACCAATTTTCTTAAATAGCATTGCGACATGCACTGTTTTCCAATTTAAAGGAACGGATTCCAAATTGCACGGACCTTGGAAAATTATAGGTTGAGGATGTGAAATATCCTCGTCATCTTCATGAGGAAGCCACCCAGCCACGGGGTTTGTCACTCTTTAGAGCCATTGCATGATTCATCACTTATGTCAGTGTTGGTGAAGCCCCAACTCTCTCTCTCTCTCTCTGTGCTCATGCACCCCACCTCTTGTGCCTCTATGTATCTGCCCCAGTCACCACACACGCATTAGTTAGCTTGCTCTCTGCTTCTTTTGCTGCCTGTGGCTAATTAACCCTGAGCTGATCCCGAGGGGTACAGTCAATCTGCATTAAATTAAGTCCCTTTCAAGACCTTCTCCTGTCGTTTTACCGCACGCAGACGAGTGGGCTGATGGTGGGCAGGCTCTCTCTCTCTCTCTCTCGTTGAACGCTTTTGGCTTTTCCAGAGCAGATAGAAGCAACTGAGTGTCCTCCTCCTGTTCCCACATCATGGGATCGATGGGCTGAACAGCCTCCTGCTGTTCTCATGTATCAGGGTCGATGGGCTGAATGGCCTCCTCCTGCCCCCATGAATCAAGCTGTCTGTCTGTATATCAGCTGCCCCACTTCATCACTTCATTGGGGTCCCGGTGGAAGGTCGGCTGGTCGCACTTCAGCCTTTCAACCCTTGGCTGGTTACCCGGAAACAGCAGGAAGCCATTCAGCCCCTCGATCATTTTATATAGAGACAGCAGAAGGGTGTTCAGCTCATCAATATTGAAACATGGGGGCAGGAGGAGGCCATTCAGCCCATCGACCCTGATACATAAGAACAGCAGGAGGCCGTTCAGCCCATCGATCCCATAATGTGGGAACAGGAGGAGGGCACCCAGTTGCTTCCGTCTGCTCTGGAAAAGCAAAAAACTTTCAACTTAATATCTGAAATGAAAAGAGAAAACGCAGAGAATCCCAGCCTTCCAGGCAGCAGTTGAGGAGAAAGAAACACAAAGTAGTGTTTCAAGTTAATGGCTTCACAGCAGTTGGCTCTGTTTCTCTCCTTAGCCCTGACGCACTGTAGGCTGTGCTGTAACCTTGCCTCTAACCCTCAGGCCCACCTCATTAGTGACAGGTTAAACCCCCAGGTACTCTTGCAGCACAGTACCCCGGCTAAAAGAGATAAAATCACATATTTTTCTTCCCAATATCATTGGTGCACTTTTGAAGGGTGGTGCATTCAGAGATGGGAGGTGACATTGAAGATATAAGAATCCCTTCAGCCTTATGTGC
This sequence comes from Raja brachyura, assembly GCA_963514005.1. Next base: position 97,810,885 of record OY740785.1, on the reverse strand, counting down.
CAATGCCACAGAGAGGGTGCACTCTCTTGCACTGCTTTCCCAATCCAGACCCACCTACTAGACCATGGTGAGGGTCCACATGGTCTTGATCCTCCATTGAAAGTATTAACATGATACACTTTCTGAAGAAGGCGGCATCTATCATCAAGGAACACAACGTGCTGGAGTAACTCAGAGAGTCAGGCAGCATCTCTGGAGAACATGGATAGGTGACATTTCGGATCAAGACCCTTCCTCAGACTGCTGAAGACCCCACTCTGAAGAGAGGTCTCGGCCCGAAACGTCCCCTATCCACATTCTCCAGAGATGCTGCCTAGCCCACTGAGTTACTCCAGCGCTTTGTGTCCTTTTGAGTGATAACCAACAACTGTAGTTCTTTGTTTCTACATCTCTCATCAAGAATCCCCACAATGTGGGGCATACCCTCTTCTTGCGGCTACCACCGACCGGGCAGGAGTTACAGAAGCCTGAGGTCCCAAACCAATAGGTTCAGGAAGAGTTACTTTCTGACAACCTTCAGGTTCCTGAACTAACTTGCACAACCCGAATCCTAGCTCGGCAACTGTACACTACGGTCGCTTGCACTTCTGTGGACTTGTATTTATATCTACGTATGTTTTTGCACTTTAATACCCTGTGGTCTGTAGTCTTCTTTCCTTTAAGAATTTTGTGTGGAATGTCTGTATGTGTGTGTTGTCTGAGTCTGTGTACCTGTGAAGCTACTGCAAGCATAGTTGTAATTGTACCTGTACCTCACTGTAGTTGTGCACAGGACAAGTTGAACTTGATGCAGGGTCTCAAACTGATATGTCGACCAACGCTCTGCCCCAACACATCTGTTCGCCCAGCAGTCTGTTTCTGTTGCTGGGATTTTACTCAAAGTTCATCCCCACACCTCAAACCAGAATTGTGACACTCCTCTAGATTCAGGGACAGTTTCTTTCCAGCTATTATCAGGCAATTGAACCATCCTACCAACAATTAGAGCTACTATCTACCTCATTGGAGATCCTTGGACTATCTTTGATCAGACCTTATTGGACTATCTCGCACCAAACATTATTCCCGTTTTTCTCTTATCATGTATATGTACAATGTGGATGGCTCGATTGTAAATCTTGTATTGTCTTTCCGTTGACACGCAACAAAAGCTTTTCACTTTATCTTGGTACACGTGACAATAAACTAAACTGAACTTGCGAAGGTGTGTGGGAAGAAACTGCAGATGCTGGTTTAAACCGAAGATAGACACAAAATGCTGGAGTAACTCAGTGGGACAGGCAGCATCTCTGGAGATAAGGAATGCGTGATGTTTCGGTTCGAGAGCTATCTTCAGAACTTGCGAAGGAGCAGGCGTTGAGGAGGAATGGAACCAACAATAGGAAATGCAGATCTGCTCCTTCAAGCTGAGAAGGTGAAGGGAGATTCGGTGATAATAGAGGAGCTTTGACAGAGTAACTATGGAAGAATTGTTTCCTTTGGCTGGAGGGTTGGAAACCAAGGGATAGAGACTTTAGATAATCGGCAGCGTCACTGGAGATGGCGTGGAGCGAATAAGTTCACACGGTGAGATGGCAGCACATGGTCTGGGAAGGACGATTCAGTAACAGGTGCCAAGAGTGTGCACAATGAGGGATAGTACAAAGGGCCAGCATAGCCCAATGGGCTGATCAGCCTCTTTTGATGCACCAGGATCCTAGGGACCCCAAACAGTGCACAGTGGAGGGGCTGTGGGGGGGAGGACAGCAGCAATGTGCAGCCCATTACCAGCGGCCAGTGTGAAGCGGTGTTGCAGTATACAGTGCATTCTGGGCAGCAGTGTTGCAATGTGTACCCCATTTGCAGGGCACAGTGTGAAGCATTATTCAAGTGTGTAGCACATTCCTGACAGCAGTGATGCAGTATACAGTGCATTCTGGGCAAGCAGCGGGAACCATTGTTGCAGTCTGCAGTAATTCGGCAGGCAGCATGAAGCAGTGTTGCAGTATGCAGCCCATTCCCAGTGTGCTGTGGGCAGTGTTGCAGTCTACAGCCCAGTTCCAGTGTACGGTGGGCAGTGTTGCATTCTACAGCGCATTCCCAGTGCACAGTGGGCAGTGTTGCAGTCTACAGCCCATTCCCAGTGCACAGTGGGCAGTGCTGCAATATGCAGCTCATTCCCAGTGCACAGTGGGCAGTGTTGCAATATGCAGCCCATTCCCAGTGCACAGTGGGCAGTGTTGTAGTATGAACTCTATTCCCAGTGCACAGTGGGCAGTGTTGCAATATGCAGCCCATTCCCAGTGCACAGTGGGCAGTGTTGCAGTCTACAGCCCATTCCCAGTGTACGGTGGGCAGTGTTGTAATATGCAGCCCATTCCCAGTGCACAGTGGGCAGTGCTGCAGTATGAACTCTATTCCCAGTATACAGTGGGGAGTGTTGCAGTGTCACAGAGTGGGAGCTGAGCTCGGCCTTTGCAAGGTTAATTATCACCCAACCTTCTCTTCTGTCTCGTGGCCTTGGAGTACAGATAAGCCCCTCTCTGATATGATTGCACACTGCCTATTGCACAAGGCATGGGCTGTGCCTGTAGACACAACTCTCCCACATTCAGCCCAAAACCAAGTCAAAACTAACTTTCTGAGGTGAGGCTCTGGGTCCTGGGGTCTCAGACAGTTGTTGCTGCAACTTGCCCTGTGGGCTCTGTGTGTGGGGCTAGTCCTTGCCCTGTGGGCTCTGTGTGTGGGGCTACTCCTTGCCCTGTGGGCTCTGTGTGTGGGGCTAGTCCTTGCCCTGTGGGCTCTGTGTGTGGGGCTACTCCTTGCCCTGTGGGCTCTGTGTGTGAGGCTCCTTGCCCTGTGGGCTCTGTGTGTGGGGCAGTGTTGCAGTCTACAGCCCATTCCCAGTGTACGGTGGGCAGTGTTGCAATAGTCCTTGCCCTCTGGGCTCTATTCAGTTCAGTTTAGTTTAATTTAGTTTAGAGATACAGCGAGGAAACAGGCCCTTTGGTCCATCTAGTCTGCACTGACAAACGATCTCCGTACACCAACACTATCCTACACACACTAGCGACAATTTACACTTTTTACCAAAGCCAATTAGCCTACAGACTCTTTAGAGTGTGGGAGGAAACCGGAGCACCTGGGGAAAATCCACACGGTCACGGAGAGAAGGTACAAACTCCGTACAGCCAGCACCCGTAGTCAGGATTGAACCCGGCTCTCTGGCGCTGTAACACAGTAACTCTACCCCTGAGCCACCTAGCCGCCCTCTGTGTGTGGGGCTGTTCCTTGCCCTGTGTAGGCTGCTAGTCCTGTCTGTCAGCCCTTGGCGTGATTCTTGCCTCCCAGCCTTACCCCCCCCCCAGCATCAGTCAGGCCTGGACACTGGGACAGAGACCGGTTGGAAAGGGAACAGCCTCTTGGTATTTGACAGCACGGTTCTCAGCTCTCAACTTCCCTCTTCTGGTCCCTGTGCACCTTTCCCTGTCCCTTGACACTGAGGAAGAGTTGCTTCCTCTCCAGTTGCTGGGGATGGTGGGAGGTGCGGACCCTTCCACAGGCCGGCCAGTTTGGAAGCCGGTCCTCTTCCTCCACCACTGCTGCTGGGCCCCTTTGTGATGGCATGGTGGCACAGCAGTAGAGTTGCTGCCTCACAGCGCCAGAAACCTGCGTGGGTTTTTTCTGAGTGCTCCAGTTCCTCAAAGATGTGCATGGTTCGTAGGTTAATTGGTCTCTGTATAATTGCACCAAGTGTGTAGGGATTGCATGAGAAAGTGGGATAGCCTAGAACAAGTGTTAACGGGTGATCGATGGTCGACGTGGACTTGGTGGGCCAAAGTACCTCCTTTTAGGAGTGCAGCCAGGTTGTGCTGACATTGACCAGTGGAATTGGACCCTACTGGGGCAACAGGTCAGTGGGTAGTGTTTAAGAAACATTTAGACAGGTACGTGGATAGGACAGGTTTAGAGGGATATGGGTCAAATGCAGGCTGGAGGGGCTAGTGTAGATGGGGCGTGTTGGTTGGTGTAGGCAAGTTGGGCCAAAGGGCCTGTTTCCATGCTGTATGACAGAAGAAATACATTGTATGCTGTTCAGACTAGCAGGCAGCACCACTGGGACCTACTGCCTGCACCTGGTCAAACAGGGGTGCAGTTGATCACTCCTCACCCTCCCCTTGCCTACTTTCACAGCTACCTAATCCAACACTCCAACCCCTCAAACCCCTGTGCTGCTTTTGATTCAGGATCTAGAGCGGTCACAACTGAGTCACATCCCTCAATCACAAACAGGTCTTATCATTTAAGTACCAAGGAGATCTTGTTGCTGTGACTATAAGGGAACTGTGCTCCCTTGTAATGGCGACATTATACGTATGGCCGGCTCAATGTCTCTTCGTCAGTGGGTAATCATTAACAAGAGTCAAGGGAAAGGAGGCCTTATTCTTTATCAGCAGAGATCTCATTTATCAGGACAAATAAGTCACCCAACTGTTACAGCAGGCAGCTGCCAAAGCCTCAGATCTGAGTCCCGGTTTCTGCCAGTGAGTTTAATCACTAACGTACTGTTATTTGATTTATGCAATCGGGCTACAGAGGACGTTTCTGGGCTGCTGGCTGTTAATTAACAGAGTTTACTGAAGGGTACGGCAGTTCACCTGCCGGTCTCGGCGGAGGAGTGGAGAGTCCACATTGCTGTTCACCTGGCAGCTTCACCACACCAGCTCATGCACATCCCCAGCCAGCAGCCACGGCCGGTCCGGTCCACGGCCGGTCCCACCGGTCAATCCTCACACACTGACCGCAGGTCCCCAGCCCGCCAGCGGCTCTCTGCAGGGTGAAGTTCAACCACGTTGCTTGCAAGGTGAGGGCACTTGCGACATCAAGTGCAGCGGCAGCTTCCAATGGCGGAGTTCTTCTTCTTTCGTGTGGCGTTTGCATTAGTCGAAACAGGGCGGACCACGTGAAGGTTGCAATCTCCCTCCCCAATGACGGAGTTCAGGAGACCATAGTGGTCTGGCCCAGCAGCCTCACACACAACACAACTGTTCCCCAACAATTCCAGCTCAGGCACTGCTCTGCAGGCTGGGTCCCACTGCAAGGTCCCATTCACGCATCACCCCTGCACTTGGCACCCAGAATGGACCATAGGCTAACCGCATCTCCATTTTTGTTTGTAATTTTAACTCATTCTCTGACCATGTTTTTTCCTTTCTCGCTTACTTTACCTCTCTCTATAACCACCCCAAACCCTGCACCCTCTCTTCCCTATAACCGCCCTATACCCTGCTCCCCTCCCTCTCTCTGTAACCCCCTCTAGCCCCTACACCCCTTCCTCTCTTTGCTACACCCCCACCATACGACATCCCTTCCATCTCTTATATACGTCCACGTTTGTAAGAAAACTCTCCTGAGAAGTTCCTTTTGGATGTTACTGGTGTTACAGAATAGACAATAGGTGCAGGAGTAGGAGTAGGCCATTCGGCCCCTCGAGCCAGCACCACCATTTAATGTGATTATGGCTGGTCATCCCCAATCAGTACATTTAAACTGGCATTTTATTCTGACAAGCAGGGAAAAGAAAGTGGTAGAGGAAAACAAAGAGGAGGGAAGGGTTTCCCCAAAAGGTAATGTGTGGCAGAAATTGTTTCTGTGGTCTCCGAGCTCCCTCCTCCATGGCCACAAGCCTGAGCCTTTGCAACACTGATCCTGCATCAGTTCTAACCACAGGGACACTGCATGCCAGAAGTGTTCTTCCCTAGCAGAGGTGGGCCTCAAATGATGCATTTCCCTCAAGGTCCTGGCCAATGATTATCCGTCATGTAACAGCACTGAGAATAGTAAGATTAAATGAGAACTTACCAGTTCGAAGGTTGATCTTTATTTTATGAGGAGTTGCGATGAGGGATTTCGTGAAGAACCCGCCAGCACGCATGCGCGACATTCTTCAAAGTAGCGGTGTGGAATCACAGAAACAACAACAGAGAAATGACTTGGTATAGTAAGATTGAAGAGACTCTAATTACCAGTTGATTTATGATCGAGGGTTGGGAGCGGAGGGCACGAAATCCCTCATCGCAACTCCTCATAAAATAAAGATCAACCTTCGAACTGGTAAGTTCTCGTTTAATCTTACTATTTCATTTCGGAGTCACGTGAGTGACTTCGTGAAGACTTCAAAGCTCTGTGATTCCATGCCCTGGACCACGTCCATACTGTCACACACCACTTATAAGGATGGATAGGAGTAATCAACTTTCCAGACTGCTTGTACTGAAAAATAAGAACAATATTTGTTAACAACAAAAGAAAAAACCTCTCAATCGGGGACATCTCCACGTTCTTGACCTGCATTCAGCACGGCCTCCGCGAACTGTAGAGGAGCGGCAACAGGTTTATTGTAGAACCGCTGGAAGGTGGCTCCGTTCGCCATCCTGCTGTGGCAAGAATATGGTCCATGGGCACCTTCATGACCCTTGCCGCCGACGTTGATGCAGCCCTGGTGGAATAGGATTTGAAGACATTAGTGTCAATACCTAACTTACCCAAGACGATCCTGAGCCACCTGGATATCGTCTGGACCGTCACTCTATGGTGAGGTTTCTTGTGGGTGATGAGCAAGTATTTCTCCATTCCCCTCAGTTTTCTCGTCACTTTCACATAGTGACGGATACAGGCGGCTAAACATAGCCTTGCATCAGCGGGGTATGCCAGGAACTTCAGCTGCAGCCCTGTGAACCCAGGTCTATGCTGCTTGAGTAATTCATCTATAAAGAAGATTACTTCCGCAGGGATAGAGATCATCCTGTCGATCCGGACCTTGTGGAGTGTCTGTACCCTCTGCGCTGAAGTCAGTGCCAGTAACATCACCAGCTTCAGGGTGAGTTTGTCCAGCTCTAGCCCCTCCATGGGCGACCACGTCCTGAGCAGGGTTAATACCTTCCCGATATCCCAGGTGATATTATAACGCGGTCTGGGCGGATTCGAATTGAATATTCCTCGCATGAGTCTGGACACCAGCCTGTTGGATGCTACCTCAATATTGAGGTAGAATGACAGCACACTCCTGGCGCTGTTGATGGCACTCTAGCTCAGATGTTCATCATAGAGCAACCCCGCCAGGAATTCCAATACGTCGGTTATGGTTACAACGTCGTATGCAATGTGGGAGCGGCCGCAGTAGGTTTCCCATTTCCGGATGTGTGAGAGGTATTGCCGCCTGGTGGACTCCCGGCATGACGCTCCGATGGTATCCATGGTTCTAGGTGATAGGCCATACCGCAGTAATGGCCTGTTCAGAACCTGCAAGCCAACAAGTTTAGATAACTGTGGCAGGGATGTAGTTCCCCTGACACAGGGTTTGTTACCAATTGTGGGCAACCCTCTAAGAGGACCCAAGGTTGACTGATCATATCAAGGACCACCGGATACCATGGCTGTGTAGGCCAGTCGGGTATGATAAGGATGCCCTTAGCAGCATCTGTCTGGATTTTCCGCAATACCCGACTGATGAGGCAAAATGGAGGAAATGCATAGAAAAACCATTTCCCCCAGTCCAGCGAGAACACATCCATCGCCATTGCCCCAGGATCTGGTTCCCACGAAACGTATGTTGGTACCTGATGGTTCAACCGTGACGCAAAGAGGTCGATATCCGGTTCACCAAATTTGGCTGTAATTTGAGCGAATATTTGGGGATTCAACATCCACTCGATGTTGTCATTGAACTTGCGTGACCTGGTGTCCGCCACTGTATTGAGCTCACCTGGTAAATAGGTGGCTGAAATCCAAATATTCCGTTGAACACACCAGAGCCAAACTGTCAATCCACCATTGTAACTCAATCTTTGCCTTGAGAGGCAGCTGCATTGGTCGATCGAAATGTCCGGCGTTCAGGTTTAACACTGAGATCTTGGCTCTCTGCAAATTTTGATAATGCAAAGGTCCGTATTGGGCAGCTGGAAAAAGTGCTACGATCTTGCCAATCACCTTAGCAGTTTGTCTAATTAATGGTATAATGGCCCAGACTAGACCCTTGCATACTTGGGTGACATCCCCAACTTTGTTAGTTGGTATGGTGGCCCTCATGCGATTGGAATCCACCGTAAACCCCAGATAATCCATGACCTGTGAAGGGCAGAACTTTGATTTATCTGGATGGATAATGAACCCCATTTCCTGAAAAATTTCCACAGTGGCTGAAACTGCCAGTTCCGCTGATTCCAGGGTGTTCCCAATGATAAGGATATCATCCAGATAGGCCATCACTATATGACCTTGTCTCCTTAGCGTAGCCAAAATTGGTTTGAGCAATTTAGTAAACAATCTAGGGCCTGTGGTAAGCCCATTTGGCAAAGCCCTGTATTGCCAGAGCTGATCCATCCAGGTAAACTTCAAGAACTTCCTGTGGTGTTCCCGAATGGATACTGAATAGTATGCATCTTTTAAATTAATGCATGCCATAAAGCAGCCCTCAGAAATCAATAACTTGGCTGTTTCGAACGTGTCCATTTTGAAATGGGTATATGTTACAAAGGTATTCAAATGGGTCAGATCAATAATAACCCGACACTCTCCATCCTTCTTGGTTTTTGTGAATACGTTGGATACAAATTCAATCGGTTTGTGTATAGTTCTTTCTAGCACGCCTTTTTCTTGTAGCCTTAAGATTTCAGCATAGCATACTGCCGATCTGGCATATGCTGGGATGGAGGGATGTTACCATTGATGAATTCAATCTCATGGCCTTGAATACTCTGTAAGATAAACTCATCAGAAGTGATGGTTCCCCATGCCACCGTGAAGAACCGTAGACGCCCACCAACATGTGAAGTTAAGCACGCAGGCGCATGAAAACCAGACCGCCTTACCTCCATGGTTACCCGCGGTCCTTGACATGTTTGGCGGGACGTGGAGGTGCTGGGTTGGGCTGATGATGCGGCGTCCGCATCTTCCATGGTGGCCACTGGGGCCTAGCCCTAAAAAAGGCCGCGGTTGATGAGGCTGCTGAAATTGAGGCGGAGCTGGAGTGTAGGTTCTTGCCGGTCTAATGGCAGGGCCTCGTGGCCTGAAAAATGGCCCTTTCTTGGCCGCCTGCCTGGACAAAATTTGTGACCGGATCAGTCCCACCGTTTTGGCATGGTCATCCAGCTCCTTGACCCTCTTCGGGAGGTCTTCCCCGAACAACTGTCTGGGTGGTGGCGAAGGAGGTGCTTACACAACCCCCCAAATTTCGGGTTCAGCGTGGGTCGGATGACGCTCTTTCGGAAGGCGTTGATCTCATACTGTGTGGTACACAGTAGAGCCAGAGCATCTTCCTGCTCCGTGCTCAGATCCTCCCCGTCCACAGACCGCGCAAACGCGGTAATCCCAGCAGTGAGCAGCTTCAGGATCCGCTGGAGCTTCATCTCCTGGGTCCTGATTCCTGTGCTAATGTTGCCCCAGATTGGCGTATTGACTATGGGCACGTTGAGGGAGTTGCAGTTCGCTGGGGCTTTGTGCCTGTTTTATGGCCTCCGACAGGACCTCCTCCTGGAGCTGATGGTTGGTCAGGAAGTCCACGGTGGCAGCCAGTTTGGGGTTGAGGGGTAGTCCCGATGTCTTCGATAATGCAAATTTTGTTGCTACATCGAGGAGTTCTTCCTGAGGGGCCTCCGATGTAGCTGGTGTATGGCCCAAAATGTCCTCATCCTCTGGCTGCCTCAGGCTGCCTGCTGACGATGGTGATGTCCCCCTGTGCCCTCTGGAGCTGGATGCTTCCTGCCTCTGATTCCGTTGCAGGAGGAGTTCCAACATCCGCTCCATCCAGTCAATACGCCCTTCGCCCTTAGCACTCGGGCGGTCGGAGTCCTCATGTTCTGCGGAACTGCTGAGGCTCCATTCATCGGCCCGCACCTCGTCGAGGTGAACCCGGTGCCGGAAGCTGTCGCTACCAGCCGCCGCAGCGAAGCTGAGCGATTCCCGCGCGGATACGCTCAAATGCCTCCTTTGGCGGAGCTCAATCCTGCTGCCTCGGAGGGCAAACGCGGTGAGTGGTCGGCACCCAACGCCTCGGCGTGGTGATCTGACGTCCGCGCGGGCTTGCCAACTGCCCTAATCCAGGGCCTAGATGGCATCCACGGGGGACTCGGTGACCGTGGCGGGACTCCACCCGAGTGACTATTCCTAGTCTTGGTGGTTGGGGAGTCGCCACTGGTCCTTACAGGTCTCCCAGTGGACTTGAGTCCTGCCATTTCACCAGTCCGCAGTCTAGCGGCAGGTGATACCTTAGCCCCTAAAGGGCTAGGTTTACGGGCTCCATCCCTCCCTCTTCTCTGAGGGCTCAGGGAGAAGGGCCGTGCAGCAGCACGCGAGCCCTTGCCCAGGTCGACCAACGAGCCCGTTGGTGACAGATATGGAGCCAGGCCCAGCTTGCTCCGGCGCTGCACCGAAGTCCTGCTCTGCGGACCCCCGCTAGAGCTGCGGTGTATCGGTGGGTCGGGTCCTGTGACGACAGGGCTCCCCGACTCCCGCGCCTATTTCCCGGCCAGACTCGCAGGTGCAGCCGTTGAGGAGGGCTCCGGGATAGGTGGCCGGCGACTCCTACGGATGTCCTGGCCCTTACTCCTTCCATGTTCCTGTTTGCAGAGAAAACACTCGCCACAACAGGAACACCAACTCAAGGGTGCTTAGCCTTACCTGAGTCGGCCCTCTGAAGGGCTGGTGGGGAGCCGCGCTCCCCTCCAGCCGTCGGCAGCAATGCGTTGCGACGATATGTCGTGCATGCGTGCTGGCGGGTTCTTCACGAAGTCACTCACGTGACTCCGAAATGAAATGCTTATCTGGTCATTATCCCACTGAAAGAAGAGCTTGGATTTCTATAGCAACTTTTAGATCCCTCCAGCGTGTTCCAGTTGATAAAGTACTTTTGAGAACCTTTCATGAGGTACTTCAGAGATCCAGTGAAGTTCTAATGATTGAATTATATTTTATTGTCACATGTACCTAGATGCAGTGAAATACTTTATTTTACAGAAAACCCGATAAAATCATGTAGCAGACCTCACCTAGGTAGTACACAAGTGTCGCCATATTTTTGGCACCAACAAAGACTGGAGGGCGGTTAATGTTGTACCATTATTAAAGTAGGATAAGCCAGGGAACTACAGGGCAATGAACCTGACGTAGGTGATGGGAAAGTTGCAAAATAGATTCACCAGGGCATGCGGACTTGAGTTACAGGAAGAGGTTGGAAAGGCTGGGACTTTGTTCATTGGAACACAGGAGGCTGGGGGGCAGGGCTGCCAACTCTCACGCATTGAGCGTGAGAATCACGCATTTCGCCAAATTCTTACGCTCTCACGCTAATCACAAATTTCTCACGCTCAATCGTGAGAAATTCTGTGATCAACGAAAATGTCAAAACTCATATCAACTGCATGGGCCGCGGGTGTTGGAGAGCCGGGGCTGAGGGAGGGATGGAAGCAGAAGCAGCAGCGGGGACGGATGCGGACGGGGAGCCGGGTCTGGCGAGAGTTTGCCGGTCTGGCGAGTGTTTGTTGGGCTGGCGAGTCGCTCGCTGCAGCTCCGGCCGTGGAGCAGCCTCAGTGCAAGAGTAATGGGCTGTCGGAGGCATCAGAAGTGTTGCGCCGCTACCATGAGAATCTCTGTGCCGAATGCGCCCTGGATCAGGCTGCGGCTCCGTGCATCCTGGAGGACAACCAGTGGCTGCTGGAAGTAAGTACCAAGCACTGTCCCCGATGTTGGGGGAGTTCAGAACCAGGGGCCAGTTAGGACTGAGATGAAGACAAACTTTCTTCACACAGAGAGTTGTGAATCTGTGGAATTCTCTGCCACAGAAGGCAGTGGAGGCCAATTCACTGGATGTTTTCAAGATAGAGTTACATTTAGCTCTTGGGGCTAGCAAAATCAAGGGATATGGGGAAAAAACAGGAAAGGTACTGATTTTAGATGAAAAGCCATGATCATATTGAATGGCAGTGCTGGTTCGAGGGGCCGAATGGCCTATTCCTGCACCTATTTTTTATGTTTCTATGCTTGAGTATATGGCAATACAACTCAACAACTCGATTTTGAAGCATTCATGCATGGGGGACGTATAATGTAGTCATAGAGTGGTACAGTGTGAAAACAGGCCCTTCGGCGCAACTAGGTTCGACCCGCCAACATGTCCCAGCTACACTACCTGCTTTTGGTCCATATCCGTCCAAACCTGTCCTATCCATGTTTCAGTCTAACTGTTTCTTAAATGTTGGGATAGTCCCTGCTTCAACTACCTCATTTGGCAGCTTGTTCCATACACCCACCACCCTTTGTGTGGAAAAAGGTACCCCTTAACAAGTTACCTCTTAAAAATACTTAAAACAAAAAACATTGAAATCATACTTCTACAATGCACTAAAACATGATTTTAATACATCAAATTTCAAAAAGGATCTCCCCCCACTGGGTTGTTCCACACCCAAGGCCAGTGATCAGTGATCGCTCAGCCTCCCCACTTTCAAAAACGCTCCGTGGCCCCTGGTTCAGACAGAGAGCACTGCCAGATTTGAGCGGGGAACTGAGGCCAGTTGTCCGTGATGTCTGGATCCCAATGCTCAGCGCTTCGTGTTTCGGAGTTGGCTAATGTTATTGATTTGTAATTAGCCTGATTTGTAATTAGTTGACAAAACCTTCATTTATTCATCCAGAATATCCAGGGGGATGGGATAAGTGTAATTATGTTTGTTTACCTCACTGACTATGTCTAAACCCCCCTCCCCCCAAAAAATTCCTTTGACAGGTTGAATAGAAATGTCCCCAATCTCATTGTTTTATTAATTGAACACGTAGATGAACATCCTCAAGGAGTGTAATCAGGTGGAAACAGATTCAGATGTGATGATTAAGAGCTTGTTCAAAGAAGGGACATATTTTAAAGGAGTGACAGAGATGCTTGTAGGGGAATGTGTGAGGACGTTATTATTTGTCTTTAGTTTTAGCTTGAACCAGGACATCTGAAGATTCAAAGTTTAATATAGTAATTGTGCTGATACTGACTCCAACCAACCACGTAATGAATATCATCCATTCCGGAGGTTTTATTTTTCTGATGCCATTTAAACTTCACTTGGATTTCAATCACTTCAATGAAAAGGTAATTGGGAATGGGTTGCATTGGAACAAAAATTTGCTCTTGATACATATTAACTGTAATATAATAATGCATCCATGTTGGTATGTGCAATCAAAACAAAGATCTTTTTATCAATGTTTTATAAATACCACAGAAAATATTATGTACTCTCAAGATCATATTTAATAGAATAATATTGCTTAAATATGTAGTCACTGGACTTTGCATTTTGGAAAAGTCCCAGCTGAAAGACAGCAAAATTTTGAAAATATTGGGGGTGAAAATGACTTCAGTTTGTTAGGAAAATGGTAATGGTAACAGAATACTTATACAGCTGAGTGAGTATAATTTTATGGATGAGAAATTGTGTTCAACCATTGATTACTTATTTGACAAAGTAACTAACATGTTAGATAACAAGGAAGCCAATTGATGTAGAAAAATTTGTTATACAAAATTTGGTCTGCGAAGATCCCCATAAAATATTACCGAATTAGATGAGCACCTGTGGACTTGAACATAAGAGGTTAAGTCCAGGGGGTCAGATATGGGGCTTTATGTGTGGGCCAGATATATTGTCAGTGCAGAGGGGCTAGGAGCAAGGCCAAGTGTGCATCCAGAGTCAAGGTGTGCAGTCAAAGTTGGGACAATGGGAGTGTTCAGAACTGGGAACATAAGCAGGTAAGCAGCTATGATCAGGGTAGAATAGGGGTCCAGGTGGAAGGCTGGACCCAGGGTCAGGAATGAGAGAAGGTATGCAACTGGAGTCAGAGGCAGGAGTAGTACCAGGTGTGCAGTGAGACCCAGTTTGGTCAACATGGGCCAAGTGTTTGATTATAATCTGATTTTCATACATGAATATACTAAGATCATTAATGTGCTGCACCTGTTGATCAGAGCCTGACTCTACTGTGGAATGTAATTTAGCCTAACCTTATTCATAGCTAATCCAATTTAAAGCATACATATTGCATTCAAGTGTAAGTTAAAATACTTGATACAGTATGCACCAGATTGCACATCTCTCGCAATTTCTCACTCCCAACTCTCACCCAATGTTGGCAGCCCTGCTGGGGGTGTCATTATTGAGATGTACAAGATCAGGGGGGCATGGATAAGATGAACACTCACAACCTTTTTTCCAGTGAGGAGGATTCAAAAACTAAAGGGCAAAGCTTAAGGTGAGAGGTGAAAGATTTGAGAGGGGTCTGAGGGACATCTTTTTCACTCAGAAGGTATCCATTTCTGAAATGGGGAATCTATAGAAGCGGAATACAATTAAGACTTCTTAAAGGCATTTGATAGATATATGAATAGGAAGGGCTTTTAGATGGATATGAGCCAATGCAGGCAAATGATATTAACCCAATTTATTCCAAATTGGCATGGACAAGGTGGGTGGAAGGGCATGTTTCCATGCTGTACAACCCATTGACTCCATAATAGTATTAAAGTGGCATTGTACTTGATTATAAATTATGCCCCAGTTTTCAAAAGTGAGCTTAATAAGGATCAAATGGGAAATATTCGGCAGGGCTGTGGGAAGAGTGGTGAGTGGGCTGGATTGTTCTATCAGAGAGCAAGAACTGATTAAATGGGGTAAATAATCTCCATCTGTGCTGCAACCATTAATATGAGGTTAGTTTTTAACCTTCAGTTCTAGTTTAGTTTATTGTTATGTGTACTGAGGTACAGTGAAAAGCTTTTGCGTTGTGTGCTATCCAGTCAGTGGTAAAACTATACATGATTACAATTAAGCCGGCCACACTGTACAGATACAGGATAGATTCTACTCATTTCAACAAGATCTGATGCTTTATTACCTGAGTACATCACCAAACTGTGATCCTGATTTTCCCTTCCTCAGCTTGGATATTTTGGAGCAAAAGGCGTCTGCACTTCTATAGCTTGTTCCACAACGCCTGGACCTGCCAAGGCAGTCTACCACAGATGAAGCACATCTGGAGAGCGTGGTCACTGCTGGCCTGTGGGAAATGAAGAGTAATAAGGTTGTGCATCATTCTCTTTTAACACCTGATTTTCATCTCAGCCTTTCTGGGTTCTACATCTGCAAGATTCGTCTTTAAATCGGGGAGTGTCCAGAGGTACCCTGCCACTGATCAGCGGAATTGTTGCTTTGATTAATAAACAGGACCCCACTGGTATTAGTAGCAGATGTAGATTCCGGGCCAAGCCTGGCCATGTGGCAAGGATGGTGGATAGTGGGAAGTAAAAGCCGGAAAAGAGTGGTTGGGGTGGGACAAAACATGATAACTGATATGTAGGAAAGAAACTGTAGATGCTGGTTTAACCTGAAGATAGACACAAAATGCTGGAGTAACACAGCGGGACAGGCTGGTGTTCAGCGAAACGATCGCCCAGTCTTCGTTTGGTCTCATCGATGTAGAAGAGTCCACATCTTGAACAACAGATACAGTAGATGAAGTTGGAGGAGGTGCAAGTGAACTTCTGTCTAACATGAAAGGACTGTTGGGGTCCCTGGACAGAGTTGAGGGAGGAGGTATAGGGGCACATGATGCATCTCCTGTGGTTTACAGGAGGGGGTGGTTTTGGTGATAAGGGATGAGTTAACCAGGGAATTGCGGAGGGAACAGTGTCTGCGGAAGGCGGAAAGTGGTGGAGATGGGAAGATGTGACTCATGGTGGGATCCTGTTGGAGGTGGCGAAAATGTCAGAGGATTATGTGTTGTATGCGACGGCTAATGGGGTGAAAGGTAAGGACTTGGGGGACTCTGTCCCTGTTGCGACTAGAGGGAGGCGGAGCTGAAGAGTTATGAGGAGGCACGTGTCAGGGCTTCATCTATGATGAAAGAGGGGAACCGCCGTTCCCTAAAGAATGAGGACATCTTGGATGTCCTGGTATGGAAAACCTCATTTTGGGCACAGACGTGGCATAGACGGAGGAATTGGGAGAAGGGGATAAAGTGTTTGCAGGAAGCAGAGTGGGAAGAAGTGTAGTCAAGATAGTTGTGGGAGTCAGTGGGTTTGTAAGAGACGTCAGTCAGTAGCCTATCTCCTGTGATGGAAACCAAGAGACCAAGGAAGGAGAGGGAGGTGTCGGAGATGGTTCAAGTGAATTTGAGTGGAGGATGAAAATTGGTGGTGGTTAACAAAGTCCATGAATTTTGCATGGGTGCAGGAGGTAGCACCGATGCAGTCGTCAATATAACGGCAATATAGTCTGGGGATAGGACCAGTGTACGCCTGGAACAGGGATCGTTCAACGTACCCTACAAAGAGGCAGGCATGGCTGGGACCCATGTGAGTGCCCATAGCTATGCCTTGGATTTTGAGGAACTGGGAGAAGTCGAGGAGAAGTTATTAAGGATGAGGACCAGCAGAGGAGAGTGTTAGTAGAGGTGACTAATGTATGGTATAAGTGAGGGGGAGTTTGATTAGTAGATGGGAGGAGTAAGTATCAAAGACCAGAGATGAAAAGAAGACAAAAGGGTGTAGGAATAAAATGGATACACAAAACTGTAGATGCTGTAAGTGAGGTAGTGGAAGATAAAAGCCTGCTAATTGATAGGTGGATTAATACCCATGGTTGTGATAGTGAGTCCGGGTCAGATAAAGTGCGGAGTGAAATATAAAGCCAGAGGGAGGGATGGAGGTGGAGGGTTATGGAGTGGAGAGAGATGCAGGATAGTCACAGAATGGGTGCATTCAGGGGTGTGGGAACACAGGAAACGGGGGTATTACTTGGAGAATAAGGTCATACGTTCTAGAAGCAGAATAAGGCAATTTGGTCCATCAAGCCTACTCCGCCATTCAATCATGGCTGATCTATCTTTCCCACTCAACCCCATTCTCCTGCCTTCGCCCCATAACCCCTGACACCCATACTAATCAAGAACCTGTCAGTCTCCACCTTAAAAGTTTCCATTGACTTGGTCGCCACTGCCTTCTGTGGCAATGAATTCCACAGGTTCACCACCCCCTAACTAAAGAAATTCATCCTCATCTCCTTTCAAAAGGTACGACCTTTCATTCTGAGACTATGGCCTCTGGTCCTAGACTCCCCCACTAGTGGAAACACCCTCTCCACATCCACTCTATCCAAGCCTTTCACTATTCATACCATTGTGTTTTAAGCTACCCAGGCGTGGCAGTGTGGAGAGTAGATGAATCTTGGGATGTTGAATCATGGACTTTGTTCAGCAAGGTTTACTGTGGGAAGGGACCTGTTTTACTCTTGGGTCAGCAGTGGAGGGCTCACCTGAATAAGTTTAGGTTAACAGTAACTGTTGACGTTGTGCAATGCCCAGGAGACCCACACCCGGCCCAATCCAAGAAACCTTGCGTGTTATTGTGCTTGTTGGGATTTTGTTTTCCTTTGTGGAGAAGTTGGAGAGTTTTGGGTGCGGTGCAGGGATTTTCGGAAAGGCAAGTTCGAGCTGGAAAAATGTTCACCTTGTTCGGAAATCAAAACAATTTGAGAAGGGAAAGATCGTCATGAAATTAAAAAAAAAAAACGGACTGACGTGTTGACGGGTGAGAGACCGCTCTCCGGAGCTCCCGCAACACAGCTTCTCCAGCCCGTGTCGCGGGGTTGGAGCGACCCGGAGCGGGGCCGTACATCGCCCGGCGCGGCTTTCATGGCCGCGGGACATTCCAGCGCCCGCCGGGGGCTCCAACGGTGACTGTGACCTTTGGGCCTGGAGCGGGGCCGTACATCGAGCGGGGCCGTACATCGCCCGGCGCGGCTTTCATGGCCGCGGGACATTCCAGCGCCCGCCGGGGGCTCCAACTGTGAACTTCGGGCCTAGAGCGGGGCCGTACATCGCCCGGCGCTACCTCAAAGGCCGTGGGACTTAACACCGCCCGCCTGCAGCTTGGACCTCGGGAGAGAGATGGTGCGGGGGAGAGAGAAGACTTTGCCTTCCATCACAGTGAGGAGGAGATTCACTGTGATGGATGTTTGTGTGAATTGAATTGTCTGTTTTTTTTTTATGATTTATGTATGGCATGTAGAAACGGAGTTTCGTTCGAGCCTCTTGAGGTTCGAATGACAAATAATAAAATCAAATCAAATCAAATCAAAGGTGATTGCTTGGGAATAGAGTGGGGAAACAATTTGGAAACTCTCTCTTCCTCCATCAGGCGGTCCTTTGGGTGCCAGGAGGACTTTCTGATGAAACTTAAGGGACATTAGTCGCTGCCACGTGTGGGCCTGACAGGATGGATACACTCTGTCCACCACTAACACTGGCCTTCTGTGTTCTCCTCGTGCTGTGGCCAAAGGTGCTGACACCAATCTCCCGAAGCAGGCACAACCTTCCCAGTTCTGCCCTGGTGAGAGATTGTGTAGAAAGGAACTGCAGATGCTGGTATATGCCCAGATGGACACAAAGTGCAGGAGCTAATCAGCGTGTCAGAGGCTTCTTTGGAGAAAAAGGATGAGTGAGCGTTTATTGGATGGATAAAGGAATTGCAGTCCTAATACAGCATGGAAGCAAGGTTATGACAATACAGATAGGGAGGTGACACTCTGTCCACCGCTAATACCAGGCCTCCCTGTTTTCTTAGTGATTGGGATCAACGTTCTCCGTGCTGCTCCAAATGCTAGTTCTTTACTTTGAGCGGTCGTTTGTCAGGGATTCCAAGAGGTTGCTAGGGATGTTACTGGGCCTGTTCAAAGGGCTTTGACAACACCCTTCAATCGAAGGGTGCTAAAGAGGCATAAATCAAGGACTGGACAGCTTGAATTGTAAGCAGAGGCTGGACATGCTGGGACTTGATTCCCTGGAGCGCAGGAGGCTGAGGGGTGACCTTATACAGGTTTATAAAATCACGAGGGGCATAGATAAGGTGAATAGCCACAGTCATTTCCCCAGGATAGGGCTGTCTAAAACTAGAAGGCATTGGTTTAAGGTGACGGAAAGTTTTAAAAAGGACCTAAAGGGCAACATTTTCACACATAGGATGATGTGTATATGGAACGAGCTGCAGGAGGAAGTGGTAGAACTGGGTGCAATTACGACATTTAAAAGATATTCAGACAGGTACGTGGATAGGAAAAGTTTAGAAGGAAAGGGGCCAAGTGCAGGTAAGCGGTTCGGTAACTTGGTTGGCATGGACGAG
Organism: Raja brachyura; assembly: GCA_963514005.1. Next base: position 97,791,687 of record OY740785.1, on the reverse strand, counting down.
TTGGGATGAAGAGCCTGTTTCTGTGCTGTATGGCTCTATTATTCTATATCCTTTGACCACCTGGAATCTTTTATCATGATGAAGCTGGGAAGGGAGCCTGCTTCGGGAGTCTAGTGTCTGGAAGCCCATCAACATGTCCTCCCAATGTAGTCAATCAAGTATAATCTTTAGTTTAGAGATACAGAGCGGAAACAGGACCTTCAGCCCACCGAGTCCGCGCTGACCAGCGATGCCTGTGCACTACACTATCCTACACACTAGGGACAATTTGCAATTTTACCAAAGCCAATTAACCTACAAAGCTACACATCTTTGGAGTGTGGGAGGAAACTGGAGCACCCAGAGAAAACTCACGCAGTTACGGGGAGAACGAACAAACTCCTTACGGACAGCACCCGTCGTCTGGATCGAACCCGGGTCTCTAGTGCTGTAAGGCAGCAACTCAACCGCTGCGCCACCATGCTGTATTATTGGGGCATTAGCTCAGGGTGCGTTGACCTGAGGGAGGAATGTAAAGTGGGTTTGTTGACCTCCTGTAAGTTTGGAGGATTTTGTAGAGACACTATTGGAGATGACTTCCCAGTGCCTGGAAACTCCTACTGCTGGCAGTCCATATCTCCAAAGCATACAAGATGGCAGAGACCACTGCTGGCTGGTAGACCGTGACTTTTGTGCCAGGTCTGATCTCTCACACCCTTTTCCTCAGGTGCACAGGTGGGCACAATAATGATCCCACTCCAAGAAACCTCATGCTTTATTGTGATTGTTGGGATTCCTGGAGCAAAAGATTTGAAAACAATGCGATTGTTTTTTCTGTTAATCCCAGTTTTTTTTTTACTGGTTATGAAACACATTTGAAAATGGAAACATAGGCTGTCTGTTTGAGAGAGTCAAACTCTCCAGGAATATGGCAATAAGGGTTAGCGTCCCTAATGCCTGACAGAATAGGAGGGCAGGTTGACTGGATTGGGCTGGAGACCCCATCTATTGATAATCCAAAAACCTACAGATACTGAGAATCAGAAACAAACACAGAAAATGCTCCAATATTCAGCAGGTCAGGCTGTATGTGTTTTGCTTCCCACAGATGCTGCCTGAGCTGCGGGATAGCCCCATCCATTGAGTGTAGCAGGACCAGAGGCTCCATCTCCCAGGCCGAGTGTTAGGCGGTTCTCCCAGGCACCGTCAGCACCGCGACAGAGAGCTGCCAGATCCGATTACACCAGTTCTAAAGAGAAGGCGTGTGTTGGACACATTACTCATGGAAAGTCCCTTCAACTCCCCACCCCTTGAACCAGCCCTGCTCCTTTGAAACAACGACCTTTGACCTTACTGACAGTTGAGGAGGAAAACAGGTTTGACGTAGAGGCAGTGTGTTCCTGGTAAACAGTCACATGTTGTAGAGGGGGTGAGCCAGCTAGTCGATGCATGGAAACCTTATCCTCTACATCGGCTGTTGTTTACATCACCGAGGTGGTGGGAGGGTGGAACTAGTGCAGCTGCTGCAGAAACAGCTCATTTTTTAATAAACTAGACACAGGAAATGCCGGCATGAATGGAGAGATTTCAGATTGTGAATCTTCAGAATGACAGCTGAAGGACCTCTTGAAATAAACAAAGACACACGTCTTCTCATATCCTCTCCAACACACCCCACCACACACACGCACACACACCACATAAACACACACACACAATGAAAACACACGCACATTCCCATGATTTCTTGGATGACACACACAAATATTCATGCACACACATATACAAACACACACAACACTCACACACAAAAAAACATAAGCATTTGCACAAATGTATGGATGCATGCACTCACACAACTCCATAATCTCTTCCACACACACAAACACACCAACACACAAACAATGCCCCACACACATGTACCAATGATATTTGCATGTACATAAACCTTCCCATGACTCCCTCTTTCAGTGCGGACAGTGGAGAGGCCAAAAGGATGTGTGTGGGTCCTTGACCCGTGGGTTGAGCTACTATCTACCTCATTGAAGACCGGACTATCTTTGATTGGACTTTCCTGGACTTTATCTTGCACTAAACATTATTCCCTTTATCATGTATCTGTATAGTATGGACGTCTCAATTGTAATTATTTATAGACTTTCCGCTGATTGGTTGGCAAGCAACAAAAAGCTTTTCACTGTACCTCGGTACACGTGACAATAAACTGAACTAAATAGCTACCACCCTGACCCATTTCCCTCAAAAATAACATGCAAAGCTGAGGATGTATCCATGAGGAGAAGGGAATGTCTCCTGACAGCATCTGCCAAGTTGGGAGGCAACGGTTCTGCCACCTTACGCCTCCAGGAACTGAAGATGAATTCCAGGACACAGTTCAAGCAAATATCTGGGAGATTAATCATTTTCTTTGTCTTCAGCAGTCCCTCAGGGCTGAAGATGACTTACTCTCCAAGTTTGTGGGTTCCCAGGTGGCCAATTTGGGAATCACAGACTCTGGAGGAATAGTGGGTATTTTGTGAGGTGGTATGTTTCTTCTGCCAGTTACAATGGGTATCTGTGTGCTCTAGGTGCAGGAACTCAATGTTCTCAGGACCATCCTGAATGCTCCTGGGAATGTTGGAGAACATTACTTCATGAAGGGTTTGAGCACATCCTTGAATATGTTTGTCCAACTAATGATCCCTTGCAGAGAGAAAGCTCGATGGAGAGTGCCTGGAGTCGGGTACGTGAATAATGTCGCCCATCAATTGGACCAATCAGCCCACCAATGCTGCCGTTGGCTCATGATCCTGCCAGTGGATTGGAGGGATTTCCCAGAGACTATCCAGGTGATAGGTTCTATCTCTCCAGTGCCTACTGTAGGTAAAGCAAATCTTGGAAACATCCAGGAATGCTGGTGAGATAGACTACAAGCTACGTGCTGGGTCTGATGATTTGATCTTCAAACACTCTTTTCCTCGCATCCCATAATATTCTTTGAGGTCCCCTCCCATGTCCTCTTCTTCCCAGACACTAAGTCCATCTCCATAACATTTTAGTGGGGACACGATCTGTTCTGAGGTTTTCAGTTGGCGTATGGCCAATCTGGCTTCTTGTTGGTCAGTAGTGGTGGCAATACTAGAATGGACAGTATGCTATAGGATACAGGTACTATAACAATATTTAAAAGACATTTGGATAAGTACATGGATTGGAGAGGTTTAGAAGGATATGGGTCAAATGTGGGCAAGTGGGGAAGCTTAGATAGGGTACCTTGGTCAGCATGAACAAGTTGGGCCAAAGGGCCTGTTTCCGTGCTGCATGACTCTATGACCATGTCACAGTTAGGTAGTTATTTTAAGTATTCCTTCCGGGAGCTGTTGACCTCTCTATCAACTCTGGCATTTATCTCCATTCCTGCCCCGCACTGTGGTGGGAGTTGGGGCATAGATGACCTTCACACTACTGAGGAATCTGTTCATGCCATGGTAATCAACGAGTTGCTGGACCTCCTGTACTCTTTCCATACTCCACATGTTCTTAGGTCTTAGACTTTCTGATAGACTTTGGCCTTCAGCTGCCAGTCAAACTGTTCTTCCCTTGAGAAGGAGTGATTCCAATCCAGCCATATCAACAGCACTGGGCAAGGGGGCGAGGATTGGGATTCTAGATGAGCATGATGAGATCGACAGATTCTTGATTAGTAAGGGTGTCAGGGGTTATGGGGAGAAGGCAGGAGACTAGGGTTGAGAGGGAAAGATAGATCAGCCATGATTGAATGGTGGAGTAGACTTCTTCTTCTTTCATGTCGTGTGCACAGCTTAAAGTTGTTGGACAACTTGTTCTATTTGATGTTCCGTTTGTGCATGCCGAGTTGATTGCATTAGTCAAAACAGGGCAGACCACGAGAAGGTTGCAATCTTCCACCCCGGAGTAGACTTGATGGGCTGAATGTCCTAATTCTGCTCCTAGAACTAATGAAGGATCTAATGAGAAGGACCCTTCCGCCCATGCCAGGGTCTTGGTGATTGGTTCAGCGTTCTTGCGATGAGGCATTTGCCAAATAACTTTGACAGGCTGTCCGGACAGCTATCCCATACAATCCATCTCTTTTTCCCTGCAGGACATTCCATGGAGACCACTGCCTGATTGACTTATGGTCAAAGGAGTTTTTGAGCAGAAAACATTCCATGTAGGGCAGGGTGCCACACACGTGGTGATCCAGACACTCTTGCAGCCTCTCACTTGAAGTGACATAATCTAACAGGTGCCTGTCCTAGGACCATGTGCCACGGGCTCTTACACTTTCCTATCTGGTGAAACAAGGAACAAATCACTTTCAACTGTTTTTTTCCTCGCTGTAATCACAGCATTGGAATCAGAAAGCAAACTGCGGAGTGTGGTCAGGAAACACCACCAATATAGGCTGGTACCTATATGAAACAAGCTGCCAGACAAAGTGGTTGAGGCAGGTGCAATAGCAGCATTTACAAGACGTTTGGACCTAGATTGGGAAGGTTTAGATGGATATTTAGTTTAGTTTATTTTTAAGCGTATTGAGATTCAGTGAAAAGCTTTTGTTGCATGGTAACCAGTCAGCGGAAAGACAATACATGATTACAATCGAGCCATTCACAGTGTACAGAAACATGACAAGGATATGGGTTAAGTATGGGCAAATGGGACTTGCTTTGATGGGTACTTGGTTGGCATGGACTAGATGGGCCAAAGAGCCTGTTAAAATGCTGTATGAGGAGTCTGTCCGCCTTCCCGTTGGAGGAGAATAAAGCAATTGATGCATCAACCAGTGGCACCGCCCACATCGAGACGTAGCAACATGGATCTTCACCAGCCTCGGAAGGCCCGCAGCTCTGGAATTAGCAACAGCAGAAAAAAACTGCAGGCCTTGTCCATGCCCCTGAAGGAATATCATCTTGTATCTGTGTGAAATCTCCAGCCTTCTCCTGTGGGCGTCTGATCACCCCTCTTAGGAGCTTGACTGTTCAAAGTTTCTGGCTCAGAAGCCCCTTTCACAAGCCTCCTCCATCCAGTCACTCCTTAGAACCTCTTTCTCTGACGAGTTGTTGACTGTAGATAGACACAAAATGCTAGAGTAACTAAGCGGGTCAGGCAGCATCTCTGGAGAAAAAGGATGGGTGACGTTTCGGGTCGGGACCCTTCTTCAGACGAGTTGTTGACCATCTTCCCAGAGAGCTTCAAGCGTAGTTAAGTGACATACTTAGTTCTGCATGACTCCTGCACTCTGGGTGTGGAAGGGTTAAGTGGCGTGAGCGCCGCCGTGCTCGTGGGCTGAACAAGATGGAGTGGCAGGGTGGCAACTAATGAATCAGCCATGTCCACCAAGCACGTCAGCTAATCTCTGCTGCTGCAGTCAAGACCCTGAACCGGACTGATAGCTGCCACAAACTGCCTTCAATGAAACACTGCAATCCTGCAGGCTTATGTTTACCGTCACTGCAAATCAGCAGCCAGGCGGTGATGGAGGTTCAGCCTTGTGTAAGCCTGAGATCAGCTCCCTCGTCACACTGTGTAGGAGGGAGCTACAGATGCTGATTTACACCGAAGATAAACACAAAATGCTGGAGTAACTCAGCGGGTCACGCAGCCGCTCTGGAGAAAATGGTTGGGAGATGCTGCTTGACCCGCTGAGTCACTCCAGCATTTATTGTCTATCTCTCATCACACTGATCTCTTCTGACGTTCTAAAGGGCAGCACGGTGGCGCAGCGGTAGTGTTGCTGCCTTACGGCACCAGAGACCCGGGTTCAATCCTGAATACGGGTGCTTGTCTGTACCTGAGCTTGAATGTTCTCCCCGTGACCTGTGTGGGTTTTCTCCGGAGTCTCAGGTTTCCTCCCACACTCCAAAGACACAGAGGTTTGTAGGTTATTTGGCTTGGTTTAATTGTAAATTGTTCCTTGCGTATGTAGAATGGTGCGTGGGGATCACTGGTCGGCACGTACTCGGTGGGCCGAAGGGCCTGTTTCCATGCTGTATCTCTAAACTAAATGAACTCAATTGATGAGATTTAATTCACCCGTGACTTCAATTTTCCCTACAGCCCCTTCGAGATCTCAGTGGCCCTCCAATGTAAATCATTCCCATAAACATTGAAAATAGGTGCAGGAGTAGGCCATTCGGCCCTTCGAGCCTGCACCGCCATTCAATGTGATCATGGCTGATCATCCAACTCAGTATCCCGTACCTGCCTTCTCTCCATACCTCCTGATCCCTTTAGCCACAAGTGCCACATCTAATGCCCTCTTAAATATAGCCAATGAACTGGCCTCAACTACCTTCTGTGGCAGAGAATTCCAGAGACTCACCACTCTCTGTGTAAAGAATGTTTTCCTCATTTCGGTCCTAAAGGAATTCCCCTTATCCTTAGACTGTGACCCCTTGTTCTGGACTCCCCCAACATGTTCCATTATTGGCAGATATGCCTCTTTCAGGTAAGGCCCTAACCTGTCAGACTCCTTCCCTGAGCGTCTGTCTCCTCTGGTATCAGCACGGCTCCGGTGGCTGCTTCCCCTCATCATCTGGAACTCGCACCTCGTCCTGCAAGTCCTGGCCTCAACATCTGGTCATACCATATACGGCAGATGCCGCCAATCTGAAATAAAGCAGGGAATCAGGTAGCATTTGTGGAGAGAAAAACAGAGTCAATGTCTGAGTCATTGACCCAGCTAGGAACCAGTGAATTAAGATAAAAAGTCAGCCACCTGAGACATTACTCTCTCATATTTCTCTCTCCACAGTGGCTGCCTGACCCATTAAGTGTTTCCAGCACTTTATGTTTTATTTCTAATATCCCTGCATGTGTGTCAAGCCTAGTTGTTATCAGGCAGCTGAACCATTCTATCAATAACCAGAGAGCGGTCCTGAGCCACTGTCTACCTCATTGGAGACCCTTGGGGTATCTTTAATCGGACTTTGTCTTGCATTAAATGTTATTCCCTTTATCCTGTATCTGTACTGTGGATGGCTCGATTATAATCATGTAGTCTTCCGCTGACTGGTTAGCACGCGACAAATCTTTTCACTGCACAGCTGTACACGTGACAATAAACTGAACAAACCACAGATGTCACATCCACATACATGGTTATTAATAACTTCAATTCCTTTGTCCAGCAGAAAGCCAAAAACATATTGTCAGAGATGACTGGTGACAGTTGGGAGTATTCCTCACTCTGTCAGCTGCAAGGCAATTGCAGTCAACTCTTTAATGTAATGCTGATGGCAAGAATCGAATCAGGGAGCTGTCACACCACACACCATGCATTGCTCCCTGGGTGAGTCTCCATAGTATAGTCTGTGCCCATCCACAGTGGCCAAGAGTGGACATTGCCTGGCCCATCACCGGTATTGACCTCCCCACCATCGAAAGGATCTTAGCACAGGGTTATCCAAGCTTCTTCCCATTAACCATCAGGTGTTAAACCACACTGCACAACACTATACACAGCCCCACCTCAGCAACGAACTACTATGGACTTTGTATAACCTTGTGCTAAGTACTTCAGCTTGTACTATATGGTCTGGTTACCTACAGTATAACTGATAATTTATTGCACGGCTGTATATTTATTTGTTGTGTTAATATGCCTGCAAAGCTGCAGTCAATAAGAATTTCATTCTCTGTGTTCCTGTGTTCTCTGTTCCTGGGGCATATGACAATTCAACACTCTTGGCTTGACTCAGTATATCCCTGAAGACTGTGCCTACGTGAGATCCATCCACTGCCCCCCACCCCCCTCTACCCTCATGAATTGTCTGAGAGCGAGTCTCCTCAGCCTGTATACCATGGACAGACCCAGTGTGTCCACGCACTGTCCTGCAGGAGGGAGAGATGCCACTCTCTCTTGAGCAGTCCCACTCACACAACTGAACCATAGAGAGAGGTGACTCTGAAGAGGGTGATGGCTGCAGGCCGCAGACACTTGGGATTCGGGGCCAGTCAGGAGGTCCAAGGTCAAGTCTTGGAGCCAGCACATCCTATCATTGTCCAACGAGTGCCCCAAGAGGTGGCCTGGTCTGTACCTTCAGGAGACACATGTCTCCTCACCATATCACCATTTCACATCGCAACACAGCCTATCAGCCGGCACGTCGCAGCAGTGCCCATAGGTTGCTCCTTCAGTCTGAAGCTGTTCCTTCCAGAGCAAGATCTTCTCCTGGATGTTAGCTCAAAGTGAAACAGAGCAGCCTTTCAGAAGCCAAACTCAATGCAAACTAGGCATTGTGCATGCTGAAGGTACCTACAAGGTTGTGGAACAGGAAAGATAGCATGGTGTATAACTTTACAAAAAAGGTAATGATTTTCCATTATAGAATCACAGAGAATCATAGTAATACAGCCCAGTTTGCCCACGCCAACCAACATGTCCCATCTATACTAGTCCCACCTGCCTGCGTTTGGCCCATATCCCTCCAAACCTGTCCTGTCCATGTATTAATCTAATTGTTTCTTAAACATTGTGATAGTCTCTGCTTCATTAATGTACCATTGATTTGGTTAAAAATAATTCTCAGGTTATTAGTTTAGTTTATTGTCACGTATACCAAGGTACAGTGAAAAACTTTTGATCGATGCTCTCCAGTCAGCGGGAGGACTATAAATGTTTACAATCAAGCTGGCCAGAGTGTACAGATCCATAAAGGGAATAATGTTTTGTGCAAGATAAAGTCCAGTAAAGTCCGATTAAAGATAGTCTGAGGGTCTCCAATGAGGTAGATGGTAGAAGGACTGCTCTCTAGTTGGTGATAGGATGATTCAGTTGCCTGATAACAGCTGGGAAGAAACTGTGCATTTTCACACTTCTGTCACACACCTCTTGCCTCAGGTAAAATACCATGTTTAATTGTACAGAGATAAATAACCCTGATGTAGCAACTGCTGGCATAACCTGCTATGACTCACCTAGAAAGATTGCTACATTGTGCATGACATGTGACGATGTACACCCTGAATGCAGGTCTTGGCAACATATTGTTTTCCTCCTTAAAAATTGAGCCTCATTGCTGTAAGGCACAAATTGTGCAATATTGATATTCACGTCATTTCTGCCACATTCTTCCAGCACTGACTACCCTGCTTGTTCTTACAATTCTCAGAGTCATAGAGAATGGAAACATGCCCTTCAGCCCAACTTTCTCATGCTGACCAAGATGCCGCATCTACATTCGTCCCACCTGCCTGTGTTTGACACATATCCTTCTAAACCTTTCCTATCCATTTCCCTGTTCAAATGTCTTTTAAATGTTGTTATAGTATCTGTTACAATGACCTCCTCCAGCAGCCTGTTCCATATACCCACCATGGTCTGTGTGGGAAAAGTTGCCCCTCGGGTTCCCACTAATTCTTTCCCCTCTCACCTTAATCCCATGTCCTCATGTTCTTGATTATCCTATGCTGGGTAAAAGGCAGGCTCAGGTTTTCCAAGTCCTCATCACCATGGCCTTGCCTGAGGGAGCGAGTCCTATGACAGGAAGAGAAACATAAGGGGATTTTCACAGTGAGATGAACGTTTTGCTCCAAAGTTCCCTTCCCTGACGAACTCCCTAGGTATGGATTACCAAAGAGGACGGGATTTGGTGGGAGAGCCTTACTGAAAAGCAAAGTGGTGCAGCAAAGTGTGACACTACCTTCATCAATCCTGTGTCGTGAGCTGAGTGAAACTGGGTGCTTCGACTTCTGCCTCTTCATCGATTGTGTCCCCAACATATAGCACAAAATGGTCAATGCCACAATGGTTTAACACCAGCCTCAGATGGGAGTTTCATTTCTCTTTGTCAAATCATTGTGCACTTACTTCATTGGCATAAAATGGTAGTCTCTCAATGCATTTCCCTACCGAGTGCCTAACTGATCAGAAGCCTGTTGTGTGTCTGACTCACCACTCTGTGGCAATATGTTGACCGTCTAGAGTTCAAGGTCCAACCAATGAGTGTAACTACTTCTCTTCTTTTCGTGTCCATCTTGTTACAATTGTTCGCCTTGCTGTCATCGTCGGTCCTGAAAAGGACGCTAGCTTCCGGCGACAATCAATGGAAGCCATCACTTGTCACAATAGATGATGGTGGTAGCAGAATCAGCTCGGGATACTTCCAGTTTCCAGCCCCGCGACGTGGACGCTTCTGCTATGGGGTTATCAGTAACTACTGATTTCAGTGGTGTACTTTGTGTCCAGATGATGGCGGCTTAAACAAGGTGCCACCTCAGGAAACACAGAATCTTCATAAAACCCATTGATGTCATGGCATCTGAGAATTGTATACTGATGTGTTTAATTTAGTACAGGTGGATGTGAGGTGATCTCAAGTCAAGTCAAGTCAAGAGTCAAGTCAATAGAGTTTATTGTCATGTGTCCCAGATAGGACAATGAAATTCTTGCTTGCTGGAGCACAACAGATAATTGTAAGCATAAATACAGAACCGTTCAGTGTGTCTATATAGCATAGACCACACATATACACATAAATAAACAGATAAAGTGTGATAGGCTGTTACAGTTCAGAGTTTGTTTCTTGGCGAGTTTAATAGCCTGATGGCTGTGGGGAAGAAGCTGTTCCTGAACCTGGATGTACCAGATTTCAGGCTCCTTCTATCCGATGGCAGCGGAGAGATGAGTGTGTGGCCAGGATGGTGGGTCCTTGATGATGTTGGCAGCCTTTTTGAGGCAGTGACTGCGATATATCCCTTCGATGGTGGGGCGGTCAGAGCCCATGATGGACTGGGCAGTGGTCACAACTTTCTGCATTCTTTTCTGCTCTTTGACGCTCAAGTTGCCGAACCAAGCCATGATGCAACCAGTCAGCATGCTCTCTACTGTGCACCTGTAGAAGTTCGAGAGGGTCCTCTTTGACATACCGACTCTCCAAAATCTTCTCAGGAAGTAGAGGCGCTGATGTGCTTTCTTTATAATTGCATCAGTGTGCTGGGACCAGGAAAGATCTTCGGATTTGTGCATGCCCAGGAATTTTAAGTTCTTGACCCTTTCCACCATCAATATATAAACGGGATTGCGGGTCCCTATCCTACCCCTTCCAAAGTCCACAATCAGTTCCTTGGTTTTGCTGGCGTTGTGAGCCAGGTTATTGTGCTGGCACCATTTGGTCAATCGGTCGATCTCACTTCTCTACTCTGACTCATCCCCATCAGTGATACGTCCCACAACAGTGGTGTCGTCGGCAAACTTGATGCTGGAGTTTGCACTATGACCGGCTATGTAGTCATGAGTATAGAGTGAGTAAAGCAGAGGGCTGATCATGCAGCCTTGAGGTGCTCCCGTGCTGATTGTTATCGAGTATGACACATTTCCACAAATACGGACAGACTGTAGTCTGTGGATGAGGAAGTCAAGGATCCAATTGCAGAGGGATGCGCAGAGACCTAGATCTGAGAGCTTAGTAACCAGCTTGGAGGGGATGATGGTATTAAATGCCGAGCTGTAGTCAATGAATAACAGCCTGACATATGAGTTTTTTGTTGTCCAAGTGGTCCAGAGCGGAGTGGAGAGCCAGTGAGATCGCGTCCACTGTTGATCTGTTATGGCGGTAATCGAACTGCAGTGGGTCAAGGTTCTTGTCGATGTAGGAGTTGATATGCGCCATAATCAACCTCTCAAAGCACCTCATCACCACAGACGTTAGTGCCACTGGTCGATAGTCATTGAGGAACGTCATCTTGCTCTTCTTGGGCACCGGTATTATTGATGCCCTTTTAAAGCAGGTGGGAACCTCAGACCTCAGAAGTGACAGGTTGAAAATGTCAGTGAAAACTCCAGCCAGTTGGCCTGCACAGGTTTTTAGAACTCGACCGGGTATACCATCAGGTCCAGGCGCTTTCCGAGGGTTCCCCCCTGAAGGATCTTCTGATGTCGGCCTCTGTAACTGTGACTGAAATACAATCATAGCGAATGGGGGCTCGGGAAGGCACATCAGTGTTCTCCCTATCAAAGCGTGTGTAAAACGCATTGAGCTCGTCAAGGAGTGATGCTTCACTGACAATTGAGCAGCCTCCTGATTTCGCCTTGTAGGAGGTGATGGCATTCAAGCCATGCCACAGTTGCCGAACATTTGTCTCATCCTCCAGCTTGGAGCAGAAGTCCCTATTGACCTTTTTGATGGTCTTACCAAAGTCGTATCTGGACTTCTTGTGGACCTCTGTGTCTCCAGACCTGAATGCCTGGGATCTGGACTTCAGAAGAGTGCTGATCTCATGGTTCATCCAAGGCTTCTGGTTAGGAAACACTCGGAAGGTTTTTGTTGGGATGCAGTCCTCCACATATTTCTTAATGAAGTCTGTGACGACTATGGCGTATTCATTCAGGTCCGTTGCCGAGTCCCTGAACATTGCCCAGTCTACAGACTCCAAACAGTCCTGGAGTTGTTCCTCTGCCCCCCCACCCCCGACCAGCTCTGTACAGTCCTCACCTCTGGAGGTGCGCTCTTCAATTGCTGCCTGTAGGCAGGAAGAAGCAGCAACGCAGCAAGGTCGGATTTACCAAAGTGAGGGCAACAGATAGGCCTCTTTGATCTGTACAGCAACTGCTCTCTCTCCATTGACTAGTGGTATGCTGGCCGTTAAGGACCAGACTGTGGAGGGTCACTTAGTTTACACTGGGCATTGTGTAAGAGTCATCTCTCTATGAAAGTCCCTTCCAAATCCTGGCATCCAGTGAAATTATTCCCGTTAGCTTCGCCATTGCACTTTAACTCCTTCTGTTTTCCAGGCCATGCATCGTGACCCCAAAGGTCAGGGCTCTTTCCTCCCACCTCTGCCGCTGACCACGATTGGAAAGTCTGGAGAATGTAACAGTGGAGTCTCCGCATCGTGACCGGAGTGTGCTACAGGACATCCCTGGAATGATGCTGGCCATGAAATCTCCTTGAGAGAACTATTTCCATTAAGCTTCCCGAACCTGTGTTCAGCTACTGTGCTTGGAGATTGTACTCTGGTGAGGAGAGGACTGGACTATCACATGTGGCTCTTACAATCGATAGCTGCCTGCAGTGGGGGAGCGAGCAATGCTGGCAAATCCCGGTGCTCAAGGTGCCAACTGGTCTTCACCGAAAACATCTCTCTATCCTCACAGTGCCCGTGGGACCTCTGATAAAGTGGTGAGCAACGAACCGAGAGGGACTGTAGCTGCTCAGAAAGATCCCATGGTGAGGAAGTTGTGAGTTGACGTGACCTTGATGTCGATGAGGGGAGTAGTCCAGGCACAGAGGCACCAGTGCGTGGACTTGCTGCAGGTTTTCCCAAATCATGGTGACGAAAACCTGAGTCTGTCAGTACATCATTCATCGGAGAGGCCCAGGTGGGACATGGTGTCTCAGATACCAGTGGGAGGAGGTTCCCTGGATGGGCAGGTCAGCGCCTTCTGATCAGAGGTCCCCGACTTCCTGACCGGCCACACACACACCTCCAGTACTGAACGTTACCCACTGAGTGAATACTGGGGAGAGGTCGGCTGTAGTCCTCCCCATGGACTTTGAACAAGAGCAAAGTGCACTGTACTGAGATCTGCACTGCACAGAGATCTGAAGCTGTCATCTCAAGTCTACCCACGTCAGCAAGTCCTATAAATAGCGATAAGATGAGTAGAACATACCACAATGTGCTTTTGGTTGTATTTAGATTGGCTGCAGGTGGTTTAGTGTGGATCTTTGGTTGTAATTTATGACATTGAGAGTTGGGCAATGTCACATTTGGCCTGTCACCTGGAGTGTGACTTACTCCTTATACCTGGAGTATTGTGTGCAGTTTTGGTCCCCTAATTTGAGGAAGGACATTCTTGCTATTGAGGGAGTGCAGCATAGGTTTACAAGGTTAATTCCCGGGATGGCGGGACTGGCATATGCTGAGAGAATGGAGCAGCTGGGCTTGTACACTCTGGAGCTTAGAAGGATGAGAGGGGATCTAATTGAAACATATGATTGTTAAGGGCTTGCACACACTAGAGGCAGGAAACATGTTCCCGATGTTGGGGGAGTCCAGAACCAGGGGCCACAGTTTAAGAATAAGGAGTAAGCCATTTAGAACGGAGACGAGGAAACATTTTTCTCACAGATAGTGGTGAGTCTGTGGAATTCTCTGCCTCAGAGAGCAGTGGAGGCAGGTTCTCTGGATGCTTTTAAGAGAGAGCTGGATAGGGCTCTTAAAAATAGTGGAGTCAGGGGATATGGGGAGAAGGCAGCAACGGGGTACTGATTGGGGATAATCAGCCATGATCACACTGAATGGCGGTTCTGGCTCGAAGGGCCAAATGGCCTAGTCCTGCACCTATTGTCTATTGTCTATTGTTTCTGGGAGTACATCAGGCCTCCAAATAGGAATTATGCTTAAGTGACAGGTCCAAGGGTAATTGGAGCACAATTACTAATTGCTGGCATGATTTACTATGGGTGGAATCAAAATATATTGCAGAAGTGCTGACAAAATGGCATCACCCAAGCCAGTTTCTAAGCCAAGCTGCATGAGTGAGAGAAAAGGCAGCAGCTGCTAGCCAGCAAACAGGCCCGACATGTGTAAATTAACCTAGGACTGTCCACCTTCAGATGGTACAAGATTCCACCGTGATACTTCAAGCTGACCTTTTCTGACTCAGATTGACTGGGCTTGCACATTAAGGCCCTGGTTTGTGTTTCTTTTCTGTCGTCAGACCGTTTGCTGCTTTTGCCTGCATTGCATTTTAAAACATGCCTCAGGACATGAGAGGCGTGTCTTCCTTCTTTCTTTCTGTTCTCGATTCTTGCCAGCAGATGATTCATCCTGCCCGTCACAAGAAGAGTGAGAGCTGTGAGTTCAAATGGTTGCAGGAAGCACCGGGGCTAATCATCGTCAGCCCATTGAGCTCGTCTGTGTCAGCACAATGGGCTCATTCAATTCTGCACTGCCTACAGTCAGACCACATTCCTTCCAGTTTCAGGAGCTGGCTTCAATCCATCGCTCTTCAGCTCACTGTAGTTGTTGAACTAAGGGAGAAACATCGGAAAAGGAATAGGCAGTTCAGCTATGATAAAAAGCCCTTATCCATTTAGTAGATCCAGGCCAACCTTTACTGTAGGTCTATTTACCCAAAGTAATTTTGCAATCCCTCCTCAATGAAACTAAATCCTACTTCTAACATGGAACACTATGGTCCACCTCTGCCATGGATGGTTTTTTTTCTCTCACGGGCTATGTTTTGCACTAATATCTTGCTTTTGTTTTTGCAGTCTTTTTATTTTAATTTTGTGTGTAATTTATGTAGAAATTGATTTGCCTGTGATGCTGCTGTAAGCAAGATGTTCATTGTACTTGTACATATGACAATAAACGTGAACTCCATGCAGGGTCTCAAACCTGATATAGGGATCACATCGCTGCCTCCACAGAAGCTGCTTGACCAACTGAGTTCCCCAGCTGCGGAATCCTTTCACAAGGATTTTGTCAAATGAAAATCTTGACCCTATTCCTCACTGTACTTGTGCATAAACTCGGGTTGACTTGGTTGAAAGATTGGTCAGTTTCAGTCGATTGGAAGGGTGGGAGAGAAAGTCTTCTGTGATCACCATACTGTATGGCTGCATGGTGACTTCATTTCACTGTGCCAATTGGCACACGTGACAAATAAATGTATCTTGAATCTTGAATCTTGAATCTTGAATCAAGTGCTTCCTGCTTTCACCCCCCCATTCCTCTTACTCGCCTGGCTCTAAATTGAAAGCCAAGTCCTTCGGATCTGGACTCTGTGTAGACCCAATCAAATCTTTTTACCATTTTACACATTCTAATCACTATAATTTTCTGAACTCATGAGAATGCAACCTGTGCTCAGATCTTAACTCCTTCATCTGTGCTATCAGACTGGTGGATCAGTGCAACCCTGCTATTATACTCAGTCACAAACAAAATTCTCCAACTCAAATTCAACCAAACCTTGTGTTAACTCCAATAGAACAACCACTTAATTATATTCCAGTTTTCCTGAAATAAACTTTGTTGTATCCGCCTGGCAGTTTTGATGACTTCATTCTTCAGATTAAATCACTTGGATGAGCCATGGCTCCTTGCTTCTTGCCACTTACAAAATAACCTTGATGATTCCAACTGTCCGACAGTACCTGAAGCAATCAGACAAAGCTTGCTGCAGAGAGCTGGCCCATCAGAAGGAGGTTCCCGTCCTCAGAAGAAAATCTCGACGATACGAATCGAATCAGAAGACATCCTCTCGCATTTTGTGGAAAAGCTGAAAGCAATTGATGCGACTGAATGCAGCTTCAAATCATCTGAAACATCGATTGTTCATTTCCCCCCATAGTTGTTGTCTGATCCATTGATCTCCTCCAACAGTTTGTATTTTGGTCAAGATTCCAGCATCTGCGATTTCTTTTGTGTCTGTTGCTCCGGTACTGCGAGACAGTACCCGCAGAGGGCTCAATGCCACACCTCTAATAAAGCTTGTTGGTTACAAGTACCAGGTACAAGTTCCCATCCCAAGCCAAGCCCTTGAGTGACCATTCATGGACACTACTGGTGCGGTCACTGCCTTTGGATGAGGTGTTGAATCAAGGTCCCACCTGCTCCCAAACGTGAATGTATCTGACCCCACAACCCTCCTTTGAAAAATAGCAAAGAGCTCTTCCTGTTGTTACAAACAATAAATGCCCAAAGCTAAAACTATTGAAGCAATGTATCTGACCATTAATACAATGCCTGTTGTGCTGAGATAAAATACTATGCTCCCTTAATCATAAAACATCAAGAATCTGCGAAATGTTTTGGGCTAGGCTGGATGTTGTGAAAGTAGGTGCATTCCTACTGATGTTACACACTTGATGACTTCACCTCCTCCACTCTTCCTTGCGGGGTTTCCCAACCTGTTAACTCTCTGCTGCTTTCTCACGGGGTTAAAGACTAATCCACAGAAACTTCCTGTAATTAATCCTGGAGCTAAACTACAGCAGGCAGTAAAAAGAGATTTGAAGAAGGGTCACAACCGAAAACGCCTGCTGCATTCTTCCAGCACTGTGTGTCTTTTTTTTTTGTAAACCGGCATCTGCAGTTCCTTGTTTCTCCAGTCAACATTCAATGCTGATTTTGAGATTCAGCTCTTTTAGAATTCCATTTCGCGTTTTGTATCCAACCAGTCCTCCTCCTCCCTCAACCCCACCGCACTCTGCACATCCCCAACCGCCAACCCTCAATGTGTAAGAAGGAACTGCAGATGCTGGTTTAAAACGAACGTAGACACAAAATGCTGGAGTAACTCAGCGGGACAGGCAGCATCTGTTGAGAGAAGGAATGGGTGACGTTTCAACCCTCAGGGTCTCAACCCTCAATTCCAAGTCTCCTCCTTCAGGATTAAAGGAGCCAAGATCCTTGTTGTTCAGAACTTCCACAGAAGACCAAATACACTGCCAGCTACTTTGCTCCTTTTAAAGGGCCAAGCCCTTTGTGTTACAACATCTGACAAAAAACTTTCATAAAGTGTTTACAAAGTGACACTGAATCAGGTCGGCACAGATTGCTGGATTAATTACTTGTTTGTGACAGAAGTTTCCCATGGACCCATGGTCAAGCTGCCTTTAAGGACAGGAACAGTGCATTAATACGAAACTGCTTACATCAGGAATTTGCTATGAATTCACTTTTTCCATTTACGGTTACCAGAAGGCTTGTTTGAGGCTGACTTTTCTTTCTGAACTCACATGCTTTTAATCAGGGGAAGTTTCTAAAAAAAAAAAACTGTGTGCGCTCTTAGTCAAGGGCTGAAATACCACACTCAAAACAAAACCCCGGCTCTGCAGTCACATGCTTTCGTCAAAGGCTCGCTTAGTAAAAGTGTCTGCCTTGTGCCAGAATCTGGCTCCCGTCCAACCAAGTAAACCAATGACAGACCGAGGCCACTCAGTTACAACTTGCTCACTTCAAGCTCGGTATCACCAAGTGGAGTTTACTTTTGAACCGATGACTCAGTCTTGAGAGTTTCAAAATCCCCCCACACCCACGCCAAGGCTGAGCTTCATCCCCCAGTCACGCTAATTTCCTGGCTGGCTCCCTCACTGGTCTCAGGCACACAGTGGCTGCGAGCGGGGGAAGCTCTGAAATGCAGTAGTACATGATGCAAGAGCGGTCACGCTCCCTGCCGTCTTATTGCCCCAAAGTGAAGACTTCTTCCCGCACCAGGGATGTAGGAACTGAAACCGTACTCAGAGGTAATGGAGAAGCCAGAACATGTCAAAATGAAACCGTCCTCGGCACAATGCTGCCTTTTCCATGGTTGCATCATTCTGACAGACATCCCATGTTGACACATCTTGGCACACAATGCAGCCTTTATTATTATGTCTCAAGTCTTAAAACTATTAACTTCAGAGTGATCCCAGCTTAGCTGGAATGGCACTGTTTCTATCAGGGAGGACTTGGATTCAAGTCCCACACAACAGCTCCCAGTGCGGTGCTGAGGGGCTGGTGTTCAGTGGTTTGGGCGAGATGTTAATCTTGAGGCCCAATCTCAGAAAACTATTTCCATTGTTCTCCCTGCAACCCCGGGCACCATTTAAGATCCCTCCATTCGTACGGCTGAAACACTCGGCCATCACCACATTGCTGCCTGCGGGATCCTGCTGTGCACAGGTTAGCCACTGAATTTCCCGCACTGCACCAGTGACCTCTCTTCACAAGCTATCCCACATGCCATCCAGCATGTGAAGACATTGTAATGCCCATCTAGAGTCTGAAGAAAAGTCCTGACCCGAAGTGTCTGTCAATAAGCGAGTTCGGTATTCCGACTGCGCATGCCCAGGTCATAGATCACCCGCTATAAACATTCTCGGCAACTGTGGTGCTGCGTTGTGTGCAGGCTTGCGTTTCGTCCAGGGTCGGGTGTCCGGCGCTGCGGGAGCTGTTAAATTGCTGGGCCGTCCCCATTCTCTCCCGGGTGTCCCGTCCCTGTCCAGAGGTGTCCGGGGTGGTCCTGGGCTGGCGAGGCACCGGCTGCAAGTCCTGGGGGCGCCACCGCCAGTCCGGGGCTGCCAGCCAACCCGGCGGGACAGGCTGAGCCGAGCTGAGCCAGCAGCGGGAGAGCGGGGTGTAACAGCAAGAGAGAGGGAAGGGGCAGATACGAGTGGGAGACAGGGAGGGTGAGACTGGCCCCGGCGGGACAGGCAAAGCTGAGCCCGGTAGCGGGAGAGCGGGGTGTAACAGCGAGAGATAGGGGGCAGATGCAAGTGGGAGACGGGGGGGGGGGATGGGGACGGTCCAGCGACGGTTTGGCAACGCTTGCGGCGCCGGGGACCCGGGTTCGATCCTGGCTGCAGATGAGGCGCGGTTACTTGCTCTCCCGTCTCCCACTCACATCTGCCCCCTCTCACTATGTCACACCTCGCTATCTGGCACCCCCGTTCCTCAGATTAAATATATTTTTACACATAAATCATAAATAAAGATAAGAATTTATAGTTTATACAGACAGCGCTTCATTCAAATTTTCTTTATGGCGAGTGACCTTTGACAAATCTCACGTTTCCTTCCATTATTCGGAATACCAAACTCACTTATTTCCCCCGCAGATACTGCCTAGGGTTGCCAACTGTCCTGTATTAGCCGGGACATCCCGTATATGGTTTGTTCCATAAGGGACCGCCCTTGTCCTGTATTTGACTGCTGCTATCAGGTTGAGGGGACTGTTGGGTCGGAGCGCCGCGTCCGGCCCCGCCTCACCCATAGCGCAGCCCGTGGAGTGCAGCAGCTGTGCCTCACCCATGGCCCCGTCGGTCGGCAGCCCAGCCAGCTGTCCGACATTCGGACCCTCGCTTACCGCCGACACCATTACCCCTCCTTCTCATGGCAGATCATCGGTTCATGAGTTGGATGGGGCGCCGGACTTTGCGAATGACATCGCGCGGGCCAAAACTCCTCATCTCGCCCGCCGGCTGGGCTTTGTGTGCAGTCCAGCACCTGGGCCAACCCATCATTCACCCAGCCAAAGCCGAGTCGGTCAACGAATTGCCGTCGGGAATTTGTCCCTTATTTTGGCCTTTTGTCCCTTATTTGGGAGTGAGAAAGTTGGCAACCTTAATGCTGCCTGACCTGCTGAGTTCCTCATTTCTTGCTCCGGTTCCTCACGGGAACGAACCCTTCGTCTGCAATGTTTGTGCCCAAATTGATGCTTAGCTGAACTGATCTCATCTGCCTGCTGATCCATGGATCAACTGATCCATATCCCTCTATTCCGTGACCTTCCAGGTGCTTATCTAAAAGCCTATTTAACACCACTAACATATCTGCCTCCACCACCACCCCTGGCACTGCGTTTCAGGCCCACAGCATCCTCTGCGTAAAAAAACAAGCCTTGGTATATTTCCCATTTTTTAAAATATCTTCCCCTCATCTTCTTTTCCTAACCTCTCCGATCTTCTCTTCACCCCTACACCCGGACTTGGTCGCAGGTTGCTTGAACAGAACTAAGATGTGTGGTGTAGAACTTCCACCTCCAGACGGGCCATATAATCTGCTCCGGGTTTTCATTCAACCCGTTGGGGGGGAAATACTTTGCTTGCAGCAAAGGCCTTGGCTCAGAAACACACCTGTTCTGCCAGAGCATGCATACAGTATATACATGAATATATAACTGCAGCCCAAGACTGGCAAAATAATTAAACGTCTGTCTGCAGAGAAAAAGCAAAAGAATAATTCATGCTAGACAAAAAAGACAAAAGCCCATCTGAACTTGAGAAGGAATGACTTGAAGTGGGCCAGCAGGTGTTTGTGTTTGATCTTCCACACAGAGTCGGAGGGTGTGCAGCTGTGGATGTGCGTCTGATGTCCACTTAAGGCATGTGGGACAACGTGGCGTCTACCGACACTGTGTCAGCCAGAGAGGTGGTGCCCGTGGTGAGACTCGGAGCACAAGGGCTATTTTATAGCAAAGAATGTCTGCACCTTGGGCAGAGTCTATTTAAATAGTCAAAAAATGCAGCCTGGGGAGTCTATTTAAGGACACCACTCACCACAGCAACGGTGTACTGAGTCTAAATAAAGTACTTCTACAAGTCAACCATCTCACTACACCACCCTCGTACGTTGGGCCATTGAAAGTGTCACCCACTGCAGGCGCCAGTAATGTCTCCTCACAAAAGCAGGATCACAAAAACACCACTTCGAGGATGTAACTAGTAGAGTGGATAAGGGAGAACCTGTGGATGTGTTATATCTGGACTTTCAGAAGGCTTTCGACAAGGTCCCACATAAGAGATTAGTATACAAACTGAAAGCACACGGTATTGGGGGTTCAGTATTGATGTGGATAGAGAACTGGCTGGCAGACAGGAAGCAAAGAATAGGAGTAAACGGGTCCTTTTCAGAATGGCAGGCAGTGACTAGATGGGTACCGCAAGGCTCAGTGCTGGGACCCCAGCTATTTACAATATATATTAATGATCTGGATGAGGGAATTGAATGCAACATCTCCAAGTTTGCGGATGACACGAAGCTGGGGGGCAGTGTTAGCTGTGAGGAGGATGCTAGGAGGCTGCAAGGTGACTTGGATAGGTTGGGTAAGTAGGAAAATGCATGGCAGATGCAGTATCATGTGGATAAATGTGAGGTTATCCACTTTGGGGGCAAAAACAGGAAAGTAGACTGTTATCTGAATGGTGGCCGATTAGGAAAAGGGGAGATGCAACGAGACCTGGGTGTCATGGTGCACCAGTCATTGAAAGTAGGCATGCAGGTGCAGCAGGCAGTGAAGAAAGCTAATGGTATGTTGGCATTCATAGCAAAAGGATTTGAGTACAAGAGCAGGGAGGTTCTACTGCAGTTGTACAGGGTCTTGGTGAGGCCACACCTGGAGTATTGCGTACAGTTTTGGTCTCCTAATCTAAGGAAAGACATTCTTGCCATAGAGGGAGTGCAGAGAAGGTTCACCAGACTGATTCCTGGGATGGCAGGACTTCCATATGAAGAAAAACTCGGCTTGAATTTAGAAGATTGAGGGGGGATCTTATGGAGACTTACACAATTCTTAAGGGGTTGGACATGCTAGATGCAGGAAGATTGTTCCCGATGTTGGGGAAGTCCAGAACAAGGGTCGCAGTTTAAGGATAAGGGGGAAGTCTTTTAGGACCGAGATGAGAAAGTGGTGAATCTGTGGAATTCTCAGCCACATAAGGTAGTTGAGGCCAGTTCATTGGCTATATTTAAGAGGGAGTTAGATGTGACCCTTGTGGCTAAAGGGATCAGGGGGTATGGAGAGAAGGCAGGTACTGGATACGGAGTTGGATGATCAGCCATGATCATATTGAATGGCGGTGCAGGCTCGAAGGGCCGAATGGCCTACTCCTGCACCTATTTTCTATGTTTCTATAGAGGATGCTAGGAGAATGCAAGGTGACTTGTATAGGCTGGGTGAGTGGGCAAATGTTTGGCAGATGCAGTATAATGTGGATAAATGTGAGGTTATCCACTTTGGTGGCAAAAATAGGAAAACCGACTACTATCTAAATGGTGGCCGATTAGGAAAAGGGGAGATGCAGCGCGACCTGGGTGTCATGGTACACCAGTCATTGAAAGTAGGCATGCAGGTACAGCAGGCAGTGAAGAAAGCGAATGGTATGTTAGATTTCATAGCAAAAGGATTTGAGTATAGGAGCAGGGAGGTTCTACTTCAGTTGTATAGGGTCTTGGTGAGGCCACACCTGGAGTATTGCGTATAGTTCTGGTCTCCAAATCTGAGGAAGGACATTATTGCCATAGAGGGAGTGCAGCGAAGGTTCACCAGACTGATTCCTGGGATGTCAGGACTGTCTTATGAACAAAGACTGCATAGACTTGGTTTATACTCTCTAGAATTTAGGAGATTGAGAGGGGATCTTATAGAAACTTACAAGATTCTTAAGGGGTTGGACAGGCTAGATGCAGGAAGATTGTTCCCGATGTTGGGGAGGTCCAGGACAAGGGGTCACAGTTTAAGGATACGGGGGAAATCCTTTAGGACTGAGATGAGAAGGAATTTTTTCACATAGAGAGTGGTGGGTCTCTGGAACTCTCTGCCACAGAGGGTAGTTGATGCCAGTTCATTGGCTATATTTAAGAGGGAGTTAGATGTGGCCCTTGTGGCTAAGGGGATCAGAGGATATGGAGAGAAGGCAGGTACGGGATACTGAGTTGGATGATCAGCCATGATCATATTGAATGGCGGTGCAGGCTCGAAGGGCCGAATGGCCTACTCCTGCACCTAATTTCTATGTTTCTATGTTTCTATCCAATGTCCTGCCTTCAGGACCAGACTGCATGTGGCAGGTATGGGTTGGGACAGGTATTAGTCTTAGCAGTGATTTGAGAATTTGGGTAAATGCCAGGTTTAGAGGGTTTGGGTAAATGCTCAGCACCCGCCACCCAGCAGGGAGCCTTTAAATCCCCGGCTTTCCTTGTCCCCAAATTACATCCAAACCTGTGGTGGGAGGAAACTGGACCACCCAGAGGAGATCCACACAGCCACAGGAAGAACGTGAAGACTCCACCTGAAGCCAGGATCGAGCCCGGGTCTCTGTCGCAGTGCGACAGTGGCTCTACCAGCTGCGTCATGTGTGGTAATGAAGGAAATATAACAATCAATCAGCACACAGCAAGATCCCACACAAAGCAACGTGATAATGACCAGGATATTGGCTTTAGAGGTGTTGATGAGGAAATGAGGCCCACACACTGGCCAGAAGCTCACTGCTCTGCCATTACTGCCATGGCATCTCTGACAACCCCACTCCTCACCCAGGGCCGCGCATGCGATACTGCGCTAAGTTCTCTCTGAAACTGAACCCCGAGCCAGAGCTACGAGTGCTACCCACTGACCACAGACTAGGCCCTGGCTCACAACACAAATACAATCTGGGTTCCATCCTGACCTTGGGTGCTGCCTGCCTGGGGTTGTTTGCATGTTCTCCCTGTGACCGCTTCAGTCTCCTCAGGGTGCTCCAGTTTTCTCGCACACAGGCTGGGGTAAGATGGGTCAAGCCAGTACTTCATGAATAAATGCATGGCGTTGCATGCTAAATAGGATCTTGCTACCCGCCAGAGGCCTTCAGGACCAGACTGCATGTGGCAGGTATGGGTTGGGACAGGTATTAGTCTCGGGGCTCTGAACAGAATGGGTGGGTCTGGCTCTGTAAGTGCGCACACATCTACTATACTAGGCTGAGCGTTCGCACATCCCCAGCAGAGTCAGGCAGTACACTCGAGTCTCCTACTGTAAACCCCCTCATCTCCAACCTTCTTTCATATATCTGAAGCTCCCCGTCCCTGACTCAAATCAAACACCCAACCTCTACAATCCCTGTCATGAGCTTCCTCCCACAAACCTCTCTCGATTTTAATTCCACAACTACTTACTTTAGTTTTGAGATTTTTTTAACTGTTGTTGCTAAAAAGATTTACGAAGACTGTCAGGACTCGCGGGCCTGAGCTGTAGGGAGAGGTTGAGCAGGTTAGGACTTTATTCCTTGCAGCGCAGGAGGATGAGGGGTGATCTTATAGAGCAGTACAAGATCATGAGAGGAATAGATAGGGTAAATGGGCAGAGTCTTTTACCCAGAGCAGGAGAATCGAGAATCAGAGGCCATAGCTTTAAGGTGAGATTTAATAACCCGAGGCCAACTTTTTTTACATCAAGGGTGGTGGGTGTATGGAACGAGCTGCCGGAGGAGGTAGTTGAGTCAGGTACCACCGTTACGTTTAAGAAATATTTAGACAGGTACATGGATAGGATAGGTTTAGAGGGACCTGGGCCAAACGCAGGCAGGTGGGACTGTTGTAGATGGGGCATGTAGGCTGGTGGCAAGTTGGGCCAATGGGCCTATTTCCACCTATGACTCTACACATGACCCTCATTACCAATCCCACTGAATATTAATTCCCCAAACTTTCCCTTGACCCAAACTCTCACCCCCCTCTCCCCATTCCTCTCCTTCCCCAAACTTCTCCAATCATATTCCACTTTGTCACCGCTCTATAATTGCAGACTCTTTGCATACTAGGTGTATGGTATGCAAAATAAAGAATTTCACTGTGGTGTGTGTGATAATAAGAAGGTAAACCAAAATGCTGGAGAAACTCAGCGGGTGAGGCAGCATCTATGCAGCGAAGGAATAGGCGACGGTTTGGGTCGAGACCCTTCTTCAGACTCAATACTGTGATAATAAAGTATTAATCAATTATATTCCTAAACCGTCACACTCTCCATATCTGTCCCTACAGTTGCCACTTGCCCATACCTTTCAAACTAGTATGCGCTTCTTTTCATTGCTCTGTGCCCAGGCATTAACCTATATCCTGTCTGTACCCTTGTTGCAATTTGCTTCTATCCAGTTTTTAACGGGTCACTTGAATTGTACATCTGGAGTTTGATTAAGCTGGTATTATTCCAGATGGAGGGATAGGCTTGGAGGACAGGTTAGGGAATGGGATGGTGATGGTTCTTCAGACTAGAAGTCCAGAACTGTAGTTCAGAAGAGACATAACCTTAACATTACAGTTCAGCTACTGAGGAAGTGCGGTCTAACTCAAAGATCATCGCTCAACGCATTGCAGTGGAAATCCAGCACTCTCTCCCACAGGAGATCATTAAGCCTGGTGTTCAGTTGAAGAAGTAACCAAATTCAGCAACAAGTTCAGGAATAGCTTCTTCCCAACTACCATCAGGCCATTGATCACTATGAACTCCAACTGAATTCCAAACTACCCAGGTTGCTTTATGGACTTTGGGCTTGGTTTTGATTGGTGAACAATATAGTCCTTTATTCATTGAACTGCTTTTTATGTCTGTTTATGATATTATCTATTGGGTACTGTGTTTACAAACCCTTTGTGCTGTTGCAAGTAAGAATTTCATTATTCTGTTTTGGTAAAGATGACAACAAAACCTTCTTGATTCTTGAATTAACCATGATCTCACAGACTAGTCTAAATGGCCTCTTTTTTCTCTTCCTGTGGGGATATCTGTAGGATACACATCTGATGGAATCCTGCACCTAGAGGAGACCATTCGGCCCATTGTACCAGGGCCAACTCGATGAAGGAGGGATCTGCCATCAGGATTGGCTCAACGTGTTCTGACGCTCATTGTTGGCAGGGCCCACTTTCTGTAATCCCAGCCTTGCACCCTCTTCCCACGCTGTGTGACTCTACTTGCACCCTTTGTTGCTGTCTCCAGCTTTGGACCCCGTCTCTGAATGAAAGTAATGGAGCAGGGTGAAAAAAAATAAAGCGGTTGCAGGAACATCTGTTTGGTTTCGTTGTTATTGCCAGCTGCAGCTCAGGGGTTTTCCACAGTACAGAAGGAGACCGAGTGTCAAAAGCTGAATGTTTTTAACCACAAGCTGCTGGATGGAGGAAGCAGTGATAGTTGCCGAGGCCCTGCGAGAGTGGGAGTAGGTGGGGGCGGTGGAATGTGTAAAGAATGGAATTACCAGTAAAGTCTGGAAGCACTAAGCCTGCTGTTAAACACTGCCTGTGGCTGAGTGAGCACCAGTGTTGACTGAGGCAGAGACCAGGATCCCCAGACTTGCGATTTGGTTCTTGGTTCCTTGGTCCTCCAAAATATTCCAACTGGAATTTAAACTGGAGGTGGTGAAGGGAGGGGTTTAGCCAGAGAGGGTTATTGGGAAGAAAGTGCCACTTTTGAGATTTGAGCAGATAATCCAAGCTGAAAGTCCCTGAGCAGCACTGATCAGGGCACTGTAAACTGTAGCCCCTCCCCTGTTATCTTAGGTGAATGTAAAGACCACACTGTACAACTCAAGTCAGAGTTCAAAATGACTAGGCCAATATTAAAAGCTGATCAACAGTCCCAAAGGACAAAATGGCTTCTGCGTTTCCCTCACTGCAGTTGTGAACAGAATTGAAAAAGACTTCAATCAAGCTTTCATCTCAGATCCCAAAGTGACTAATGACACTCCGAAGACTGTGACCATCCTAATCTACGTCTTCCCTAATTGTCCTTTTCAAATTCTCTACCCCTGTGATGTGTGTAACAACAGTATTATCCTTCAATGACCTTTCAGTGGGGAGGATTGCATGTTCCTGGTTCTATCATCATCTGTCTAGTAATGGCCGGATTATCTCCAACAGTTGTTTGTGCTCCGCATCATTGCCTGTCCCCTCCTGGGCCCCCTGGTGTTTCTCAATCGTATGCAACCACTCGGTAACATCCTCTGAAAATACAGCTTCAATTTCCACATGTATGTTGACAATACTCAGCCGACCACAGCCTTGCTTTACTGCTCCACATCTTCTGATTTGTCCCACTACTCCCTTGGTAGCCAGCCACGATAGTTCACACGCACCTCCTCTACTGCAACCAGTGTTCCCCGATATGGTCTATTGTACATCGGCGAGGCCAAATGTAGATTCGGTGACCATTTTGCTGAAGACTTCCACTCGGTCCACAAGGCCAAATGGATCTCCCCATTACTAACCATTTTAATTCCCCTTGGCCATTCCAATACCGATCTTTCTGCCATGGGCCTCCTTCATTGACAGACTGAGACCACGCAAAATGGAGGAACAGACCCTCATAGCTTAGTACCCTGTTCCAGCAATATGAACACTGAATTCTTCAATTTTCTAATTTTAGCTGACAAAACTTTCAGTCAGTCAATTTTTATTTGTATAGCACATTTAAAAACAACTCGCGTTGACCAAAGTGCTGTACATCAGTGCAGGTACTAATGTGCTACATACAACGGTACACAGACCTAACAATACATACATAAACTGTTTACAGCGCCCCCTCAGAGGGCCTCAAAAACGCTAGGAGTAGAAATAGGTTTTGAGCCTCGACTTAAAGGAGTCGATGGAGGGGGCAGTTCTGATGAGGAGAGGGATGCTGTTCCACAGTCTCGGTGCTGCAACCGCAAAAGCGCAGTCACCCCTGAGCTTAAACCTAGACCGCGGGATAGTCAGTAGCCCCAAGTCGGCCGACCTGAGGGGCCTGGAGGTAGAATGGTGGGTTAGAAGATTTTTGATATGGGGGGGCAAGCCCGTTAAGGGCTTTGTGTATGAATAAGAGGAGCTAGAAGTTGATTCTGTGCCGTACTGGGAGTCAGTGGAAAGAGGCCAGAATCGGGGTGATGTGAAAAACTTTTTCATCCAGAGAGTTACGAATCTGTGAAATTTTCTGCCACAGAAGTCAGTGGAGGCCAATTCACTGGATGTTTTCAAGAGAGAGTTAGATTTAGCTCTTTAGGGCTAAGGGAATCAAGGGGTATGGGGAAAAAGCAGGATCTGGGTACTGATTTTGGATGATCAGCCATGATCATATTGAATAGCGGTGCTGACTCGAAGGGCCGAATGGCCTATTCCCGAACCTATTTTCTATTTCACCTATTCATCTTCCCCAGACTGTCTGACTCGCTGAGTTATTCCAGCACTTTGTTACCTAACAGTATTTTCCTCCACTTAAACACAACAAAATCCAAAGCCGTCATTTCTGATCCCTGAGTGAAATAAAGAGAGCTGCTGGAGGAACTCATGGGTCAGTCAGCTTCTGTGGAGGGAAATTTATAGTGGACATTTCTTAGAACATTTACTGCCGTACGGGGCTGTACAAAATACGAGGTTTACATCATGAAGAAGGGCTCTGACCCAAAAGTCACCTATCCATGTTCTCCTGAGATGCTGCCTGACCGGTTGAGCTACCCCAGCCCTTTGTGTTTCATTGTAAACCAGCATCTGCAGTTCCTTGTTTCTATCTTTCACATCTCTCTTTGCTGCTTTATCACAAGGGCGAGGATCAGTCAGAGCCTAGGATATCCGCACCGCCACGAGTGAACAGAACAGGTGAAGATCGAGCTCTTCCACTCACCCTTCCTTTAAGGCTTTCCCTCAATGGAAAACAAAGCAAAATACCACCACTGTGCTCAGCAAAGATACTAGATGCTCTGCACTATAATCTTTGGTGCTCAGTAGTGGAGGTGCAGCTCCACCTTGTGGGGACGCTGCGGTATTTCAGCAACATAAAATGGAGGCGCTCGTCCCGATGCATTGTGGATCAGGCTGATGTTACCTCAGAATGACACAAAAGTGCTTGAGTAATTCAGCAACCTGCAGGTTGTGTCTTTATCTTGTAAACTAGCACCGGCAGTTCCTTGTACCTGCACTTACATCTGGCCTGGCAATCCGCATAAAAACTAATTTGGAGGGCATCCCAATCCACAGCAGACTCAGAATGATGTTCTGATCTCAGGAACTGGATGCACTTCCTATCTGGTCCCTCAGCCTCACCCCAGCTATGTAGCATGACTCCATTCATTGGTTGTTAAAGAAGGAACTGCAGATGCTGGAGAATCGAGGGTTACACAAAAAGCTGGAGAAACTCAGCGGGTGCAGCAGCATCTAAGGAGCGAAGGAGATAGGCGACGTTTCGGGGAATGGGCTCACCTAATGAAAAGATTAGTGGCCTAGTTATTCTTTTTCACACTTCATTTTATCCTAACATTTTTGATTCATTTCTAATAATATGTGCCTAATTTAGATTTATTTTTGTTATTACCTGAAACTTACCTAAACTATTTGAACTGTTGTTAAATGTTTTTGATTTTCAGAAACAAATAAAAATAGAGCAGAGGTCTTTGACACTGATAAGCTAATGGAAGACAAAAAGGTTGGGTCCAGATAGTGATGGCCAAGTGCTAAAGAGCCTTATGTGCCATAATATGGAGTATGCAAGGCATCTTCAACCTCTCATTTCTGTGGTCTGAGGTACCCACCTTTTTCAAACATCTGTTGTACTGGAGCATAAGAAGTGAGGATCGCCAGAGAAGAGCTCCGACCGCCGGCCTGCGGCCCATAAGATCAGGTAGGAGAGTGGCCGATTGGGTGTTCGACCGTCCCGACGTCGGAGTTTCGATCATCCCGACGATGGCCTGTACATCCAGCTGTCCGTAGCGGCAACTGCGGAGGGTTTATGGCCCCGACCACGGATGAACAAAGGAGAACTGACTGAACTTTGTTCCCTTCCACCATAGTGAATAATGCTGTGGTGGATGTTTGTGTTAAATTGTATTGTGTGTTCTTTTTTCAAATGTATCGCTGCATGGCAAATTCATTTCACTGTACCTTAGTTGGTGCATGTGATGAATAAATTTGACTTGACATAATTGACTACCATCTGGTACTGCTTATGTCCACCACAATGAAGTTCTTCAAGAGATTGTTTTTTGCTCAAATAAACTCGTGCCTCAGAAATGGCCTTGGCCTGCTTCAACTTGTCCAACACCATAACAAGTCAATAGCAATGGTATCTCACTGTAGCTCTACTCTGCCCTGGACCATCTGAATAATGGGAACACACAAGTCAAGGTGCTGTTCGTCAACTACAGGTTGATATTCAACACAATAAATCCTTCCAAACTCATCACCAAGCTCAGATTGGAGCCTCCGTACACCTCCTTGTGCAACTGGATCTTTGACATCATCAGCTGATCTCAATCAGTATGTATCAGTAACAACATCTCCCTCCTCACTGCCCATACAGCATGCTTAACCCCCTGCTCTACTCTCTTTACACACAACTGTGTGGCTATGCAGTTCCAATACCATATATAAATTTGCTGACTTGGCCAAAACACGGGTGTGATTTGTCAGCGCTCAGGAAAGTGATGAAATCCCTGGTTTGAGTGGTGCCGCAATAACAATTCCTCGCTCAATGCCAACAAAACTAAGGAACTAATCGTTGACTTCAGAAAGGGGAAGTCAGGAGACCATGTGCCAGTTTTCATTGGCGGGTTGGAGAGTTAGCAGCAGATTTGGCAGGTCACCAAATACTATCTAAATGTACTGTCAGATATACTGTAGAAAGTATCCTGACTGGTTGTATTGTAGCCTGTGCGGTACTTCCAACACACGGGAATGCAAAGGGCTGTAGAGTGCTGTACTCGGCCCGGTCCATCACAGGCACAGCCCTCTGCACCATTGAAACCATCTACATGAGGCGTTGCCACAAAGCGGCATCTATCCTCAAGGATCCTCACCATTTGGGCTATCCTGCAAAGATCAGATTATTTTACTGCCTATAGAACCTTAATCCCACCTCCTGCACTACAATAGACTTGTTTTCTAATTGTATTTTGCACTGCCTCCCTTTTTCTTTTCACTGCCTTGTAGAATATATGTATAATTTATGTTCTTGTGTGTTATCTGAATGTAACTGATGCCACTGCAAGCACATTTTTCATTGCACCTGTACCTCACCATACTTGGGCAGTCATACAGCACAGAAACAGGCTCTTCAGCTCAACAAATCTATGTCAACCAAGGTGCCCCATCTAAGCTAGTCCCATTTGCTAGCATTTGGTCCATATCCCTCTGAACCCTTCCCACCCATAAACCTGTCCAAGTGTATTTTAAATGTTGGTATTGCCTCAATTACCTCTTCTGGCAGCTCATTCTATACACCCATCACCCTCTGACTGAAAATGTTGCTCCTCAGGTTCCTACAAAAACATTTTCCCTCATCTTAAATCTGTGTCCTCTGGTCATTGATTCTCCTACCCTGGGTAAAAGACAACACTATACTGCAAATGCAGCCTCACCCTCAATGTACGTATGACAATATACTCAACTTGACTCAAGGGTGTTCTAGGGCACGGCCTTAGGATCTGCCACTTAAAGCCTAGTCACCACTCAAGGCCTACTCAATGTCAGACTCTCACGTAGGGATGCTTGACTCAGGACCCTTACAGATCGATCCTACAGTGATATCACAGGAAGAGTGGCTAACTGCACCAACATGGATGGGAATGGGCGGTTGAAATTTCAGACACATAGGTAAAAATTGACCAAACGGTTAATATCCCCGCACATCATGAGAGAACCAAAGGCTCTGCAAATGTACAAGCTGCACGAGGCAGAGACAGAGGTTGCTAATATAATTTCTTCACCCACCCCTTTACTGTCTGCAGCACTTTGTAATAACAATGCAGTCATAAATAGGCTCCCTAGTCCCAGGTGCCATTTCTAGTTTTTGGAAAAGATGATAATCTGACAGTGTTCATAAGTGATAGGAGCAGAATCAAGCCATTTGGCCCATCAAGTCTGCCATTCAATCATGACTGATCAATCTCTCTCCCCCCCCCCACCCCAAATCTCCTGCCTTCTCCCCATAACCTTTGACACCCGTTAACAAAAATAAAAAAATGAACCTTCAGCTAACCAAAGGAGATAGATTGGAACCCTGCTGTGTGCATCTGAAGCTTTTTTCCGTTTACATATATTTCATGTTAATACGGGTTTAGCTTAGGTGGGGAAGTTTTGAGGTTTGTATTTTCTTCGCTGAAATTCAATTTATTGCTAAATATGTAATCCCATTGAACCTGTCTTCCCAATTTAAGTGCAATGCCATTGTAACTATTGAAACGTGAAATGTAATTCAAAACAGTGGAATTATAGCATGTTAAAATATTAAACAGTGTACAGGGGGAAGGCAGCTCAAGTCCAGTTCGATCAGGCTGGGGAGGAGGAGTACATTGTCTGACCCACAATATTCTCATTGCTCCACAAAGTTTCTGGGAGACAGAAGCTTGTACAGCCGCACACGAGACACATTGACCCTGATTGCAGGTATTCAACAGATGGGCTTGAATTCACAGCACTGGTAGCCCGTTTTTTTCAGAGCTCCCCTATGCCACAAAGTCAAGGACGGTCATTCTCACCTCTGGTGCTCAACACTCTGGTCCATGTTTGGAACAAGGCTGGAATGATATCTGGAGCCAAGCGGTCCACCTTGGACACGTCCTAGTTGTGGTGAACAGAGTTTTCCACGTTGCCTGGTAATGCCAGTGTTGTAACCAGTGCAACAACTCGGTTGAAGGCACGGCTAGTTTTGGTGCACAAGTTGCCAGCACTACACCCGGTGGGTGGTGCCACAGCCGTGCGAGTGCTCTCAGCCATGCATTACTGTGCAGAGTAACATGAATTGGTTTCTATGACAAGTTGAAATCTTGGAAGCAGAAATGAATCATCCATTCACCAAGGTCACAAAGGGTCTCTGGCACACTTATGCTGCGCCCTCCCTTTATTTGTGGATGGGTATATCATCCCGATGGAGAGTTGAAACACCACTGTTCAAGGAAGGGGACAAGCAGAACGTTAGAAATTATAGGCCATTTAGCCTGAAATATGTCATTAGCAACATCCTGGAATCTGTTACCCAGGGAGCAACAGCAGGACATTTAGACAAAAGGTAAGAAATTCAAAGGGGAAACAATTTGCTAGAGATCTTTGAGGATGTTACAAGCAAGACGGATAAAATGGAACCAGTAGATGTATTGCATCTGGATTTCTAAAAGGCATTCAATAAGGAGCCACCTAAAAAGGATTTCTCCACAAGAGTACACAGGGTTGGGGGTAATATATTGGACAGGTGAGGGTTAATAAACAAGTTTTTCATCAAACAGGCAGCTAGTAACTAATGTGGTGCCACAGCGATCAGTGCTATCGCCAGAACTATTAAGAAGCTGACAGAATCAAACGGAATAATCAAATCAAGAAACTATGGTTTGAAATAGTGCATTCTACCACAATGGCTTAATTCCACCGTTTCACATAAACCTACATTAAGCCTTCCTCAACAAAAGATGCTTCAAGTTTAATAACTTTATTAAAAATCTCTTTAGGTGATCAGCATTCATTTTAAGTCAGACAGATGTGGAGCTCTGGTTTTGAGATCCAGATGTGCAAGGAAAGAAGGTTCCTGTTGTCATTCCCAACACATTCTGTATCAGTACGTTCCCAACACAGCTAAGCTGAGAAAAAAACTTCACTGTCAGCATTATAACTGCAACACAAGATCCATCAACGTAGTATCGAAATATAGCCGGCACACTGGCACAATAAATAACGTGATGCTACAGGAACTTCTAGTGAAGAGGACCACATTTAAATTTCCCAGTTTCAATCCAGAGTCCATCTTACGCTAAATATATACAATTAAGGGGGAGGGGAGGGAATAGAGGTTGTGTCTGCATGTTGTGGTCCGGCCTGTCATAGGTAGCTCACTCCACATCATCTTCAACCAGACTCTGTGCAGTCACGATCCTCTGCAGAGAAAAAGGGCAACGATTAACGATCTCCACAATTGGCCAAAACTATCCATTGGGCAAGTTCTATATCACATTTCTCCTCCGCCTCCTTTCCTTT
The DNA here is from genome assembly GCA_963514005.1 of Raja brachyura. The sequence continues at coordinate 97,757,505 of OY740785.1, read as the reverse complement.
TCATGGTCACACCATCACATTTGTTTTTTTGTGGAAGGCTGCTGTAACTCTGATGGCAAATTATTTAACAACACTGGTGACCGTAAAGCAAGTGGAGACTTCATAGATGAACACTTACAGTACACTCTACATCTTCAAGTATCCCAACGTAATTGTTGAAATGCAGCACCCACTAACCTCCCACAGAACGATGTGATCATGACTAGACAACCTGATTTTTTTCTCCATGATTTTGATTGCAGCATAAATACTGGCTTGGACAACAGAGATAATTCTTCTGCTTTCAAAACTAGTGCTGGGGGGTGGTTCCACTCAACCTTTGAGTCAGAGGCAACAGCTGCTACTTGTTGAATCAATGCCTCGTTTGTTTAGAGACGCTTCATTCCAAAGTGAAAATAGAAGCAGGAACAGCAGCTACATTGATGGAGTTTGAACCAACTAAAGTCCTTAATGCTATTCAAAATCATCCAGATCACCCTTCCCCCTCCAACTCCACAAACATGCACCATCTCACCACGAGTGTTTTTAAACCCTCCTCTTTATTTACAACTCCAGCAGCACATGGTGTATAAAACTCTCACCCATCTCTCCTGGCTCACAACCCCTGTTCCAGATTGGGCCCAGGACAAACTTTCAGCTGGAAAGCTTGGAGCTGCCATCAAAGGGTGCAATAGCCCGAACCTTTGTAAACAGACGGTCCTTTCCCCCTGGTCATTACCCTCTCAATGGATATTTTGTAAAGCAGAGATGGATAGATTCTTGATTAGTACGGGTGTCAGGGGTTATGGGGAAAAGGCAGAATGGGGTTAGAAGGGAGAGATATATCAGCCACGATTGAATGGCAGAGTAGACTTGATGGGCCGAATGGCCTAATTCTGCTCCTATTATTTATGACTTATGGTTCCGTGATGCTGTTAACACTGGTATTGAGGAGGAACAATCTTCCACCTGTGGAAACGTATATCTTCCATCAATGGGCCCATACAGATATGTCAGAGATGTGAAATAGTGACAAGCACAAGTGGAGCTCGGCACATTGGAATTCTCCGGAGCTTTAATTTAGCATTCCATTTTGTCCTGGATGTTGAGATGTAAAAACAACCAGGAGGTTTGAGAATGCAGCCCTGACATCCCAAAACACCTGCATGCTTAACATAGACATTCAATCAACTAAACACAAACAATGTGATCAAGAAATCTTAGATCTTAGAATGGCAAAATTCAAACAGTGGAGGACAAGGAATATTAGTCAGAAAACCTTGGCATTACAACCACCTCCCGCTTGCTGTCCAGAATGGCACCCACTCGTGCACCATCGCCACACCCAAATCCTTTCCAGCACAAGACTACACACATTCCCCAAGCAGTCTTGGCCAGATTACTTACCAGCTACTAGCAGCAAAATAAATATTAAGTGTCATGTTTTGACACAGAACATTGGGAGAAACTCATTCCAGGATTAGTTACAGAGGATGCAAATTTCAGAAAATTGGCAAAAGGAACCTAGAATTTAGAGAAAGTAATTATTTGCTGTTAATTGAGACTGTCTCACAGGGGAAGGAAACAGTTTACGCACAGATGCGGATCGAAGACTAACTGGAAAAAGTGGGCATAAATGTTTTTTCTGGTTGGCGGAGGGTAATAGGCGGAGTTCCTTGAGAATCTGGAACTGCAGTTGTGTACAATTTATATAAACAACTTGATGATTTTGAGAATCTATATCAATTACTTGTATGAATGTGCTAAAAGTATGGATACTAAATTTGTTGATGACAAAGGTAGGAAGGTAAGATGTGATGAGGATAAGTAGAGCCTACAACTGGATGCAGACAGCGGGCATAGATCTTGAGAATAACGTGGGTAAATGCAAAACTGTCCGTTCTGGCAGGAAACATAACTAAGCAATATTATTTAAATAGTTAGAGAGTGCAAAGTTCAGATAAAGAGTAGGCTCTTAATGTCATCATGCACAGTCAGTGTGCAATTAAGAATGCTGATGGAACATTATTGTTTATTGCCTGGGGAATTGAATGTAAAAGTAGGCAAGTAGAGGATGATGGTGCATTGAGAGTAGTTCTGAGAAGGTTTACTAGACTAATACCTGGAATGGGCAGGCTATCTTATGAGATAGGGTGACCCGATTATGTTCCCAGATGCTGGAGTTTAAGGTGACACGATTGAAACGTGATCTTCTGACAGGTGTTGACGTGATGGATATTGTGAGAATGTTTCTTCTTGTGGAAGAATCTAGAATTTAAAAAAATAATACCATGTCCATTTCAGATGGAAGAGGTAAAGTTTTTATTTGAGGGTTGTGAGTCTTTAGACTGCTCTTCCCAAAGGATGGTGCAGTCCTTTAATATTTTTAAGGCAGACGTAGATATGTGACACGCAAGGTAGTGAATGAAGAGTTGAGGTTATTATCACATTAGCCGTGATCTTATTAAGCAGCACAGCAGGGTCAAGGGGACGAGTGATCTAACCCTATACGTTCATATTTTCATACTCGACTACCATTCAAAAGGGAGAGTGCATATAGAAAAACAAATGTTGCAGGTCTGTCAGGAAAGAGCAGGGACAAACTGAATTGATTCTATGGGTGGCAACCCAATTCCTAGCATGGCTATCAAGTTTCAGAGATTGACCCATCTGCTAATAAATAGTAAACAAATGTTGTACATTTGTGGAAAACCAATGGAGCAGCCTTGAGAGAGTTACAACAGCAGTCAGAACCACTGGGGTTGGGAAGTGGAATCCTTGTAGAGTACAAAGAGTTGAACTCCCTAGCCCCCATCATTACCAACCCATTGCCTCTTACCTGACTGATGGTAGGCAGTTTGGTCAGCAGCATCTGGAAGACCGGTGGAGGCAGGGTTTGCTGCAACACCTGCAAGAGCTGCTGAGGTTGTCCACAAACAGCAATAGCGTTCGTCAGGTGGTCCACACCCTTCTCGTAGTCACCTGCAGAAAAGGGAGTCACTTAACTTTCAGTGAAGTCTACATAAAGCTTTGAACTGAGGTTTACAGGGCTCTGTTCCAACCCTAGTCCTGGATCAAGTCCACACTCCCGTCTCAAGGCCAGCAGATGAGCTTCCAGACTCTTAAGTTTTGTACTACCTTCCAAGCTGGTTCTCTGCTATTCCATCCATGACACTCCTGAAATGTGCTACTTTGACAAAGTTTTTGTTCACCTATCCCAATAGCTCCAAGCATCAAATTGATTACATTCCGTGGAAACAACCTTGGATATTATACAGCATTAAAGGTGCTGTGGTACTGACCCTCCAAGTAGAAATCTCATCTCTGTCAGTTCATTGATTCAAGTATCACCACATAATCTAACGACACATCTGGATCAGTACTGAGAGAGTGCTGCACTGTCAGTGATGAGAAACCAAGACTTGATCGCCCTTCTCAGTCAGGCATCTAAAATCCCACCACAGCATTCTGAAGAGCATGGGAATTCTCCCCGGTTCCTTGGCCTCATGCTGAAACAGATTATCAGTCGCCAATCCTACGCGGCTTGTGAAAATTTGTTAATAAATTCAGGAATACTGCCTTCACTCGAAAAAAACTACTATACTTCAAAAACACAGTAAAACTCCAGAATTCCGGCATCTGATTGCTTGAAAACCCCGATGATCCTCCACCTACTATCTTTGGGGCAGGTTTTAAAATAGAGTTTAGTTTTAGGTACAGTGGCTAAGAGCATCAAGCTTTCAAATATAACATTATCTTTACCTGGAAAATATACACTCACGTAGTTAACAACTGGTTTAATAGCATTCAGTTATTAAAAGTAATTTATAGACGATGGACCATATGTTTGGATTAAAATGTTTATTTTGTGTGCCTATTTTCAGCTATATCAATAAAAATGCAGTTTCCACTCAAACACATGATAAACGTTCATAGAGTCATAGCGCTCAGAAACAGTCCTTTCGGCCCATGACTCTGGTCTGGCCATCAACCACCCATTAACATACATCCTACATTAATCCCAGCCAGCAAAGTGGGATTTGAATATTGTATTCTAAATAACAATTGATGCTCTCTGATTTACTAATTGATTTACACTCTGAAGAATTGCGCAAAATCTTGAATGGCAGAATCTCATAGGGAAAATTTACTTCTCAAAAGACTGATTCTGAAAGCAATTTCCACCCAAAGCAGTAAATTCTGACCAACTGTCCTCGTCTGTTCAGAGTTGCTGGTCAACAGCAGAATGGAAAAGCCAAACCTGCACACCATAGCAGTTCCACACCATCACAAGCTGGGAACCAGGGAACATATTGACCAACACTCCAGTCGCACCAAAAACACCTGCAAGTTTCCAGTGGAATGGCATCAAAGTGGACTTGGGAGTCTAAAAACACAATACTTGTTCCAGAAAAATGCATCATTCATTACAGTTGGAACTTTAATGTACTGATGACAGCTCAACTAAAGCACAAACACTAACACCAAATAATTTAAGATGGAAGGCTTGCTTCTTCACTCTGTAGATTACATAATTCTTTATGCTCGTCTCACGCTCCATTCCTTTCCACTCACGTAGCTTTCCAGTTTTCTCTCAAAATACATCTCCACTCTTCATCAACGCCTGATATAGCAAATTCCCAATTCCAAATAAATTCATTTTGAACCACAATCACAGCTGTAATCTGTTCTGTTACACTCTTGAATGTTGTTCTGCCCAGTTTGGTTTGATTCACTTGACTGCTCACTTGCTTTGTTGCAACGTTGCTTTCCAACTCTTTTTTTAAAAAAATCAACGGAGCAAATATAGATTTACAAGATTCTGGAACTGCATTTTGCACGAGTAGCCTCAGGCAGGGCACTGAATGGATTCACTGTTTGTGAAGATGATCATTGCGGTGGGCTGAATTGGTGCTGTTCACTCAGTACTCCAGTCAATCACCTGAACCTCATGTAGTCTTGGAGCAAGTTTCTTACCGCCCCCTCCCCTTCCCCATGACAAATTCAGTGTAACAATAGTGATTTTATTTCCTCCACTGCCACTTCCACCTTCCGTTCACTAGCATTTAATAATCTAGAGATGACAAAGGCTTTAAACTGAAAACATGGTCTGAAAATTGTATGAGATGATAATTCATGCAGTGGTAGGGCAAAGCGTAGCTGTCTGCCATGATGGGAGACTTTGATCCACTTTCTGCAGAAGGCCAACTTCATGATCCAACCTTTGCTGAAAATTATTTTATTTTGCCAGTCATTCAGAAAATTACATAAATCTAAGTTTATTTTTAGAACTCCAGCTACCTGTTCACACCTTCCTCTCAGGAGGAAGAATATTCTACACTCTATACAGAAACTGGCTGCACCCACCAGTACTGTACCTTGTATTATTACAATAACAGACCGAGCCAATTAGTACACGATATTAGCATTCAGACTTGCATCAGGCAGGTCCCAAATGTTGGAAGCAGGCCCAAGTCTCAGATCCCTGACTGCAAGCCCAGCATCGAATATGTCCCAGGAAGCCACCCTTACCCGTCTGCTGCCACACCACTCCTCACAGACCCAGCAGGCCAACAAACGCACGGGCCACCCCTTTTAAGGAAGCGGCAGTGTCCCTGAGATTCTCTGGCATGGTGACGAGCATTCAATTGGGGCAGCAAGGGCTGTAAGCCCAACTGGACAAGTAAAAGCCCAGAGGGCAGACATGGCCTGCAGGTTGCACCACGGCTCCGGCAGTAGACCGGGAGGTTGGACAGCCACACACAAGATTGGAATCCAAAGGTCCAAAAGTTCACGCCTACAAACTTAGTTTGTGGGAGTTCAATTGGTTTTCTCTCTCCTCTTAATCCTGTGCTAATCCTGTATATTTGGCTTTTTGGTGTTTAGGATAGGAAAGGTCCAGGTTTTTAATACAGCAGAAGATATTCTCAATATGTACAAACCTTGTGCCAGCAACTCTTCACCCAGTTGGATTTCTTCTAAGAAAAACTTCTGCACCGCTTCTGCATCTTTCAGGTCTGGTAGCTGTAAGCCAGAGAGGAAGTAGGCAAGTTACAGGAGGCTTACTATTCAAAGCCAGCATTCAGCGGAGATTGTAGGGTGCTGCTTGTATAACTGAAGGTCTTGAAAGCTGCAAATGGGGACGTGGCACCTCTTTGATGGGCGAGATGACCAAGCCCAGACACTTGCTGCAAGTGGGACCCGATAAGCATCAAATGCAAATGACCAGGGTCTCCTTGTCTTCACCCAGGTCCAAAAACTAAAAGGCACAGTAAAACATTTGCAACACCCAGAGAAGACCACTCTTGGTTGTGACCCCACACCCGCACATGGAGGAATAGCACAAGAAACATCAGCAGTTTAAGCATGGTCTCAAACTATTTTATGACGCAAGAGTAATTAACTTACTAAACCTGCAACATAATAAGGATAACAGGGAAGCTATGGAAATACCATAGCAGCCAAGTTCCCTTCCAAGTCATAAGTCATTCACCATTCAAAATTCCTTAATTATCAAAAGCTTGTAATTCTATACCCAACAGAATTTTGGCAGCTTTCAGTGCATTTGCTGGTGGAGTTCAAAGAAGACATCTCACCACCATATCCTGAAAGGCAATTGATGTTCCCTTTAAGGCAATATCCACATTCAGAAAAATAGGCAATGTAATTTATTTCAAATAACATTATGACCAGACCTCTATAAAAAGGCAGCCATTCGGGGGGGGGGGGGGGGGGCTAAAAAGAGCGCCTGCACATAGCACCGTCTCGTACCCGGGTAAGGAACAAAATGCTTCAAGATACAATTCTTACTAGACTGCTCAAAGGCATATGGGGTGAGAGAAGGAGGAAAAAAAGTGAAATCCCACTTACATAACAGTGTCCCAAACCCAGGTCCCAGTTCATACACCTCCCTACTCCAGACCCTGGCTCCTTCACAACCCAGAATGAGGTCCTTCCTGCCGCCTTACTTTCAGACTGCAAGAATACCTGGGGAGCAGTCATCAGTATGCCACAAGGTAGGGGAACACTGAGGTTTGAGAGCAACAAGGATCGTTCAGCACTGGGTACTGACCAAAGGTGAGCAATCTTTTCAAACCTCCCAAAGCTGGAGTAACTCGGGCAGCATTCCTGAAGAGAACGAATGGGTGACGTTTCAGGTCTAGTCTGAAGAAGCGTCTCGACCTGAAACGTCACCTTTCCCTTCTCTCCAGAGATGCAACCTGTCCCACTGTGTTACTCCAGCTTTTCGGGTCTATCTTTGGTTTAAACCAGCATCTGCAGTTCCTTCCTACACGTTTCAAACTTCCCACTCCCTCACCCCCAGCCTATTCTCTATGTTTCTATGAAAATGCCCAATCACAGTTCAATGGTCCTTTGGACATGTCAGAGACGTGAAATAGTGACAAGCACAAGAGTAGCTCAGCACGTTGGAGTTCTCTGGAACTTTCATTTAGCATTCGTTCTTGTCCTGGGTGGTGAGTTAGCAAAAACACCCAGGGGGTTTGAGAATGCAGCATCAATAAACACGCAGACCGCACAACCCAGCCGCGCCTTCATCAAACTGAATGCTAACAAATAGACCAGTAATACAGATAACTAGCACTATAATGAAGACAAGTCACAAGCCAAGCCCTTACTTGTCATTGCATCATACAGCAACAAAACAACAAAATAATCCAGAGTTGCCAACACATCCAGAGTTGCCAACTTTTGTCAGAGCATTTCAGTATTTTAGTACATGAAAATCAGTATTTTGTTGAGGAAATCAGTATTTTTACGCGGTGCAATTTTGCTGATTTTTTTTAAATGTGTGGTCATACCCATGTAAGAGTACAAGAATGCATAACTTGGCTACCAATTGACATGTCTTCTACGCACCTTACTTGACAGTGCATTCATTGCCATCTCTTTGTATACTGCTGTTTGAACAGCTGCTTCCTGCTTTTAGCATCAGATGATAAATGTTGAAGCCATTTTTGAAGCCTCCCTCTCCCACCCTCGCTCCCTCTCTCTTTCTCCCTCCCCCTCTCCTTCTCCCTCCCCTCTCCCCCTTGAGCCCACCCACCGTTCTGTAAAATCAAGGCCAATCCCAATATAACTGCAATAACACTGGTAACCTTTCACCACTAGGCTTATCCAGAATTCTACCACTGCCTGAAAAATAATCAAAGGCTCAAAGAGAATTCCAAAGACTCATTGTTATACGAGAATTTTCCTGAACAGTCTGTGACCCATAGCACTGTGGCCATAGCGCTATGTGTTTAAATTCACACGCGTTAAACTGGCAGCGATCGGTTTAAACCCGGAGCGGGACATGCGGCGTCTCTGGAGAGAAGGAATGGGTGACGTTTCTGGTCGAGACCCTTCTTCAGACTGAACTGAACTCCGTATTTAAAATCTGTATTTAACAACACAAAATCATACATTCGTATTCTAATCGCATTTCCGTACTACTTGGTAGCTCAGCACATCCATGCCAATCTGCAATTACTAACTACACTAATTCCATTTATCAGAACCTGGGCAGTGGCCTTCGATGCCATGGTCATCAAATACTCTTCTAGACACTTCTTAAATCTTGTGAGAGCCTCTGTCCCCACCTCAGGCAATGTGTTCCAGATTCCAACCATTCTCTTGGTGATCAAATTCTTCCTCAGAATCGCACTGAATCTCTTCCCCATTACCCTCTACGTTTTGACATCTGATATAGGGAACATTTCCTCTAACTACCTTGACTATACCACAAAAACCAAAGTGGACATCTTTGTGTGGAACCTTAGGAGATGGGCAAAGTCCTCAAATAATATTTCTCCTCTATTTTTACTGCAGATAAATACATGAAGATGAGGGAATTTTGGATTGCTAATAGGGATGTCTTGAGGTGTTGAATTTTGGGAAGTCATACCAGGGCAGCACCTTCACAGTGAATGACAGTGCTTTGGAGAGGATTGTAGAGCAAAGGGATCTAGGAGTACAAGTACATAGTTCCTTGAAAGTGCAGTCACGTGTAGACAGGGTGGTGAAGCAGGCTTTTGGCATGTTGGTCTTCATCGTCAGGGAATTGAAGTTGGGATGTTATGTTAGAGTTGTACAAGACATTGGTGAGGCTTCACTTGGGGTAATGTGTTCAGTTTTGGTTGAAGGTTGAGTATAGGGAGAGATTCGGCAGCCGAGGACTTTACTCATTGGAGTACAGCAAACCGAATGGTGATCTACTAAAATAAAAGTAAACTTTATAGGTGTACAAAATCTTGAGAGGAATAGATAGAATGCAGTTTTTTCCCCCCAGGGTAAGGGAATCAAGAACTAGATGACACAGGTTTAAGATAATACAGAAAGGATTTAATAGGAACATGACAGGGAGGTTTTTCGCACGGAGGCGGGTGAGTTTATGGAACAACCTGCCATTGAGAAAGTAATTGAAGCAGGTACAATTACATTTCAAAGATATTTGAACAGGTACGGTTTGAACATGGATAGGCACGGTTTAGAGGGATTCAAATCAAAAGCAGGAAAATGGGATTAGCTTAAATGAGGCATCTTCATTGGCATATAGGAGTTCTGCCAAATAGCCTGTTTCCATGCTATCTGCCTTCATGGCCTATCATAATTTTGTACACTAGCTCGCTCCAAAGTACTGAAAATTGATACTTACCCGTGAAAGCCCAGCCTTTTGTCTGGCAAGTTTCTGCTTCCTCCTTCCTGTAAAGTGAAAGGTTGGAAAGTGTCAAAACATAGAAACAAGGAACTGCAGATGCTGGTTTATACAAAGCGTTGGAGTAACTCGGCGTGTCAGGTAGCATCCTTGGAAAACACGGATAAAACCCATCTGAAGAAGGGTCTTGGCCCAAAACATTATCTATCCGTGGTCTCCAGAGAGGTTGCCTAACCTGCTGAGTTACTCTACCACTTTGTTTTGTAAACAGGCTTTAATGCAAGTACTGAACCTTTGCTGAAATACTGGGACTAAGCCAACAATGTTGTAAAAGGAAGGTAGACATAAAATGCTGGAGTCTCAACCCAAAACGTCACCCATTCCATCTCTCCAGAGATGCTGCCTGTCCCGCTGAGTTACTCCAGCATTTTATGTCTACTTTTGATTTAAACAAGCATCTGCAGCTCTTTCCTACATATGTTGTAAAATGATTTTGGCTACCAGAGCAAAAAAAATTCTAAAATATTGAAAATCTAAAATAAAAGCAGAAAATACACTGGTAACATGCAATAGGTCAGGCCACTCATGCGGGATGAATGCTACAGGTCAAAGTCTGACAAAATCTCTTGGACCTGTTAAGCCAGTTTCTCTTCCCAAACGTGTCCTGACCTGCTGAGCATTTCCAGCATTTCTAGTTTCTATGGTTAATGGATGCAGGCATCAAAGTAGCCCATCAAGATTGTGCCAACTCATTAAAATAAGCTTTTTATTAGACCCACTGCCCGTGCCAATTTCTGGTCAACTTTTTTAGGTATTTTTTCCAATCTGTCTTTAAATCTTATTACTGAGACTGCTATCACTGGCTTTTTAAGCAGCTATTATCATTTACAGGCAATGTCAGAGAGGTGAAATCGTGTCAAGCATGAGTGCAGCTCAGCACGTTGGAAATCTCCGGAGTGATCATGTAGCATTCCTTCTTGTCCTGGGTGCAGAGGTGGTCAAGGACACCCAGGGGGTTTGGGAATGCAGACACCCCACGGCTGGCCGCCTGCCCTCTGGAGAGTGCACAGCCTGGAGGTGGGGTGGGGGGGTGTGGGCATTCGGCCCGTCCTCAAGCCCCGCTCCCACTCTCTCTCCCCCACACCCAACCCGTCCACAGCGGGAGCGCGCCTGCACCACGTGCGACCCCAAGATGCCGGTCGTGGCGGGCACGCGCGGACACAGTGACCCACGCGGGCACGCGCGCTCACCCCCACACGCGGCGTCAATCACCCTCCCCCACCATGAATCCCCATCCCCATCCCCCCCCCCCGCCCCCGCCCCGGGTACGCACGCTCCCGCAGCCGGTTCCTGAAGTCGGGGTCGCTGCGCCGCTTGCGGTCGAAGTAGATGCAGTATGCGACGAAGAGCGCCCCGCACAGCCCGGCCGCGATGGCGCTCGTCCTCCCCGCCATCGCTCCCGCTCCCGCTGCCGCTGCTGCTCCCGCCACGGCCCCGCGCCGCCCGACCCGACCCGACCAACCGCCAACCGCCCGCCCTCCCGCGCGCCCGGCCGGCCAAGGACCCCGCGCGCGCGCGCGCACCCCCGCATGGGTGGCCGCTGCGCTGCCTGACGCCGCCACCAGCAGCAAGCCCCGCCCCCGGACAGTGGAGTGGGGCCACCCACCCCGGCTCACTGCAGTTATGCCCCTGTCCCACTTAGGAAACCTGAACGGAAACCTCTGGAGACTTCGCGCCCCACCCACCCAAGGTTTCCGTGCAGTTCCCGGAGGTTTTTGTCAGTCGCCCTAATGGTCGTAAGACCTTTTTTTCCCACGCAGTTTTATTCCACCAGGGAGGTCTTACCTTCCACTATCTGCAACTACCTTGAACTAGCATCGCTTCGACTAAAAAATTACTGGTTTTTAAAACGGCAACCTATTTTTAGTCGCGGCCGGTTTTGAATTTTTTTTAAATAATCGCCCCGGAACATAGAAGAAGCGGAAACCACTTTCGACCATTAGGGAGACTGACAAAAACCTCCGGGAACCTCACGGAAACCTTGGGTGGGAGCAAAGTCACCAGAGGTTTCCATTCAGGTTTCCTAAGTGGGACAGGGGCATTACTCGGCCGCGGTAGGAGAGGCGGTTGTGGCGGTGGCCGTGGGGATAGCACTCCCTGCTTGCTGTCCTACTCATAACTCTTTGCCCATGACTTCCCTCCAGCGTGGCGCCCGGTTGTGAGAGTGCTGCCCAAGAGTTGGTCCTGCTTCTTACAGCGCTGGCTGGGGATCATCATCCGACCCACATCACCGTGCTGGACCCCCAGAGAGCAGCCCATCCCTTTTAAAGTGTGTCCCTTCCCTTTTAAAGCCCCTCTATTTTTCTTAAATTATAGGAGCATAATCAGGCCATTCGGCCCATCGTCTAGCAATCAGCGCTGATCTATATCTCCCTTTCAACCCCATTTTTCTGCCTTCTCCCTATAATCTCTGATATCCATCCTAATCAAGAACCGATTTTAAACCCCCTACAATTAATTTTAAAACATTATCATGTTTTATTATTAATGTTTTATGTGTCATTCCTAATTGTCACTCATGTTTTTGACAATAGGTGCATTCGACCCTTCGAGCCAGCATCGCCATTCAATGTGATTATGGCTGATCATCCCCAATCAGTACCCCGTTCCTGCCTTCTCCCCATATCCCCTGACTCCGCTATCTTTAAGAGCCCTAGCTCTCTCTTGAAAGTATCCAGAGGACCAGCCTCCACCGCCCTCTAGAGGCAGAGAATTCCACTGACTCACAACTCTCTGTGAGAAAAAGTGTTTCCTCGTCTCTGTTCTAAATGGCTTACCCCTTATTCTTAAACCGTGGCCCTGGTTCTGGACTACCCCAACACCTGGAACATGTTTCCTGTCTCTAGCGTGTCCAAACCCTTAACAATCTTATATGTTTCAATAAGATCCCCTCTCATCCTTCTAAACTCCAGAGTGTACAAGCCCAGCCGCTCCATTCTCTCAGCATATGACAGTCCCGCCATCCCGGGAATTAACCTTGTAAACCTACGCTGCACTCCCTCAATAGCAAGAATGTCCTTCCTCAAATTAGGGGACCAAAACTGCACACAATACTCCAGGTGCACTTGCGGGCGGAGCACCAAGGCATATTCCTTGTATGTGAATACTTGGCCAATATTGGCCATTATTCATTCATTCATCCCACTCCCGATCAAAGCCCTCTTGAATAATTTGCCACTCGAGCTAATCTAAAGGGGTAACATAAAGTAAAGATGAAACAAGATGCCCAGCAGAGTCAGGCCACATCTGTGGGAAGAGAAGCAGAGTGAACAGTTTAGGTCACAATCCACACTTGTCGATTAACCTGCCAGCTCATCTTTGTGAAGGTAGCAGAAGGGATGCCTTTAGGTTTATTATTGTCAAAGATACCAAGTACATTGAAAATCTTTATTTTGCACGATATCCAAAACAGATCAGATATACCATACATAGATACAATCAGTTCAAATGCAACTACAATAGATAGAGCAAAGGGATAATATAGAGTGCAGAATATAGTTCTCGGCATTGTAGTTCATTGTTTTCAACGGGGGAAAGGGGAATTGAAGATGTTTTCAAAGATTTAAGGCAATTAATGAAAAAAACCCAATTAAGGTAGAGATTAATGAATATTTGAAGGGTTGAGGGTTATGGGGAATTGGCACAGATGAGTTGAAACCAGATGGATTACCACAACGATATTGAATGGTATTTTCTTGTGTTACAGATTGTGAGACAGATTAACAGTACAAATATCACGAGGTTCCCCTTGTTGGCTGACCTAAGTTGGTAACCACACATCCAAGATAATAAATCCAACTGCGAATGCAGGAGACACTTACTCAGAGCGTGAATGAAATTTTAAATCGTATGCAAATTTCAAAGGCAAATGTAGATAAGCACGAGTGGAAATTATGTTGATAGGATAGGGATGGAGGAAGAATTGAATGCTAACTAAATACTGGTATAGAATTGTGGGGCTGAATGTCCTATTTGTGTTACACATTCAGTGGAATTACACTATTTTAAATCAATATTTGTCCATTCCCTCCACAGATGCTGACAGCCCAGCTGAGTTCCTCCCATACTTATGTTTTTTCTCTCAAGACTTCAGCAGCTGCAGTTTCTTGCACCTGTTTAGTGTTAGGCACCAACAATGAAAAATGAAAATGCCATCTATTTGTACCTGTCAGTATTTTATAAACCACTATAAAAGGTCACTCCTCAATCTACCTCACTCTAGGAATAACAATCCCAGCAAATTCAATCTCTTCCTATAGTGTAGTAACCGGACTGTGCACAATATTTCAAGTTTACTCAGAATAAGTTTTTGTACAACTGTAACATGATGTCCCAACTCTTGTACTCCGTGCCGGCCGATGAAGGTAAGTGTACAATGTGCCTTTTCTTCACCCTGTCTTCCTGTGTCACCAGTTTTAGGGAACTATGTACTTGTACCCCCAACTCTTTCATCTAACTGAATGGTAGAGCGTAAAGTGCTGGACAGGCTACTGCTGCTACTTTGGTTCAAATTACTTTCTTATTAATCTTGACTGCAACAGTTAAAATGAATAAAAGATAAGTATGTTACAAAACTTACCTTTAGTGGTGCTGCAGTTCTGTCACTGGCCGTGTGCGCGACTTTGGCGCCTTTAAGGGGGGTGGAGGGGTTAAAATGCGGTTTTCCCCATGCAATCCGGAGCTTTCTGTTGTTGGAGTGCGATCTATTTCTGGAGATGCGTTCCGACTGCCGGTAAGTCCGTTTTTAAAAAAAAATTGCCCGACTACTTCATCACTGCAGTAAAATAAAAATTAGCTCCTAATGCCGTGAACGGCAACAACGGGGACCAATTTTACATAGGGGACAGGTAAGTGAAAGCTATTTATTTTTACATATAAACTTGCTTTTTTAGGGGACTTTAATAGTAAGATTAAATGAGAACTTACCAGTTTGAAGTTTGATCTTTATTTTATGAGGAGTTGCGATGAGGGATTTCGTGAAGACCCCGCCAGCACGCATGCGCGACATTCTTCAAAGCAGCGGTGTGGAATCACAGAACCAACAACAAAGAAATGACTTGTTATAGTAAGATTGAAGAGACTCTATTTACCAGTTGACCTTATGATAGAGGGTTGGGAGCGGAGGGCACGAAATCCCTCATCGCAACTCCTCATAAAATAAAGATCAAACTTCAAACTGGTAAGTTCTCGTTTAATCTTACTATTTCATTTCGGAGTCACGTGAGTAACTTCGTGAACATTTCAAAGCTCTGTAATTTCATGCCCTGGATCACGTCCATGCTCTCACACACGCCACAATATGGATGGATAGGAGTTAAACATGTTTCAGACTGGATATACTGAAAAATAATAATGTTTATTATATACAAAGAAAAAAACCCTCACTGGGGAATAGCTGTATGTTCTTGACCCGCATTCAGCACCGCCTCCGCGAACATAACAGGAGCGGCAACAGGTTTGTTATAAAACCGCTGAAAAGTGGCTTCACTAGCCCATCCCGCTGTGGCAAGGATATGGTCCATGGGCACCTCCATGACCCTTGCCGCCGACGTCGATGCAGCCCTGGTGGAATGGGATTTAAAGACATTAATATCAATACCTGCTGCATCCAAGATGATCCTGAGCCATCTGGAGATCGTCTGTACCGACACTCTATGATGTGGTTTTTTGTGGCTAATCAGCAAATATTTCTCCATTCCCCTTAGGGTCCGCGTCACTTTAATATAGTGACGACTATGGGTGGCTAAACATAGCCTCACATCAGCGGGGTATGCCGGAAAACACCAGCTGCAGCCCTGTAAACCCAGGTCTGTGCTGCTTTAGTAACTCATCAATGTAAAAAGTTACTTTTTCTGGGGTAGAGAATTCTATCAATATTGATTTTTTTGTAGCGTCTGTACCCGTTGTGCTGACGTAAGTGCCAATAACATCACCAACTTCAAGGTGAGTTTGTCCAAAGCGAGTCCAGCCATGGGTGACCATGTCCTGAGTAGGGTTAAAACTACCCCAATATCCCAGGTAACATTGTAACGAGGTCGGGGTGGATTTGAATTGAGTATGCCCCACATCAACTTGGACACTAGCTTGTGAGATCCTACCTCGATGGTAAGGTAGGATGATAGTGCACTCCTGGCACTATTAATGCCACTATAGCTGAGGTGTTCATCATGGTACAACCCCGCAAGGAATTCCAGCACATCTGGTATGGTGACGGAGTCATAGGCGATGTTCATGCGGCCGCAATAGGCTTCCCATTTCCTCATTTGGGTCAGGTATTGCCGTCTTGTAGACTCCCTGCATGATGCTCCGATTGTATCCATTGTCCTTGATGAGAGACCATACTGCAGCAGTGGTCTATTCAAAACCTGCAAGCCAATAGTTTCAGGTGACTGTGGCAGGGATGGTGTTCCCCTGTAACAGGGATGGTGTTCCCCTGTAACAGGGTTCCTCACCAACTGTGGGCAATTCTCCAAGAGAGCCCATGGTTCACTGATCATTCCAAGGACCACCGGATACCATGATTGTGTAGGCCAGTCGGGTATGATAAGAATGGCTTTTGCAGAATCGGATTGCATTTTCCGCAATAGACGACTGATGAGGCAAAATGGAGGAAATGCATAGAAAAACCATTTCCCCCAGTCCAGCGAGAAAGCGTCCATTGCCATTGCCCCAGGATCTGGTTCCCATGACACATATGTTGGTACCTGATGGTTTAACCGTGACGCGAAAAGGTCAATATCCGGTTTACCAAATTTGGCTGCGATTTTGGTGAATATTTGGGGATTTAACATCCATTCAATGTTGTCATTGAATATACGTGACCTGGTGTCCGCCACTGTGTTGAGCTTACCTGGGAGATAGGTAGTTGATATCCAAATATTCCGTTGTATGCACCAGAGCCAAATTGTGTTAGCCAATTCATCACATGAAATTGACCTGGTAATGCCCATATGATTTAAATATGCCACCACAGTGGTGTTGTCTATTTGGAGACGGACATGAGTGTCAGTAAAGTTTGAACAATAAGCTATGAGTGCGTAAAATGCCCCAAGCATCTCCAAATAATTTATCCCTCGTGATAACAAAAGGGTAGATTCAAGTGAGTCCCATCTGCCACCACAACTAGAGTTGTTATCAGTAGCTCCCCAGCCATGGGAACTTGCGTCAGTTTGTAAATACACCGACAGGCGAGGCACAATGATGGGTTTGAATGAGTTATGGATATTATCAATCCACCATTGTAACTCAATTTTTGCCTTGAATGGCAGCTGGATGGGTCTATCAAAATGTCCAGCATTCAATTTCAATGCTGAAATCTTGGATCTTTGCAAATTTTGATAATATAAAGGTCCAAATTGAGCAGCTGGAAAAGCTGCTACCATTTTCCCAATTACCTTAGCAGCTTGTCTGATTGATGGTGTACTGGCGCAGACCAGATTATTACATGCTTCAATGATGTCCCCAACTTTGTTAATTGGAATGGTGGTAATCATTCGATTGGAATCAACAGTAAACCCCAGATAGTCCATGACCTGTGAGGGACAGAACTTTGATTTATCTGGATGGATAATAAATCCCATTTTTTAAAACAATTAAACAGTGGCTGTAACTGCCAAATTTGTTGATTCCAAAGTATTTCCAATAATTAGGATATTATCCAAATAAGCCATAACTGTATGGTTTTGCTTTCTCAGTGTTGCTAACACTGGCTTTAGTAATTTGGTAAACAATCTAGGAGCTGTGGTAAGCCCATTGGGCAAAGCTCTATATTGCCAAAGTTGATCCATCCAAATAAATTTCAAGAACTTCCTGTGATGTTTCCGAATGGATACCGAATAGTATGCATCTTTTAAATCAATGCATGCCATGAAGCAGCCCTTAGAAACCAAAGATTTGGTTGTTTCAAACGTGTCCAATTTAAAATGGGTATATTTTACAAAAGTATTCAAATGGGTTAGATCTATGATGACCCGGCATCCACCATCTTTCTTAGTTTTTGTGAAGATGTTGGATACGAACTCAACTGGTACGTGGATCGTCCTTTCTATCACCCCTTTTTCTTGTAATCTCAAGATTTCAGCATAGCCTTCTGCTATTCCTTATTGGAAAGTGCAAATTTGCGATCCGGCATGTGCTGAGGCGGGGGAAGTTGTCCATTTATGAACTCAATCTCATAACCTTGAATACTTTGTAAGATAAACACATCTGAAGTGATGGTATTCCATGCCTCCTTAAAGAACCGTAATCTCCCTCCAACATGTGAGGTTAAACATGCAACTGCATGAAATCCAGCACGCCTTACCTCCATGGTTACCGGCGGTCCCTGACATGTTTGGTGGGACGTGGAGGTGCTGGGTTTTGCGGGTGCCGCATCTTCCATGCCAGCCGTTGCTGGCCTTGCATTAAAAAAGGCCTCGGCTGTTGGTATGGTTGGAATTGCGGAGGCGCCGGCATGTAAGTCCTTGCTGATCTCTCGGGTTAACCCTGGGGTCTGGAGTATGGTAATCTCCTAGCCATTTGTCTACTCGAGGGGTGTGACCTCATGAGTCCCACTGTTTTCGCATGGTCATCTAGATCTTTGACCTGCTTCGGTAGGTCTTCCCCGAACAATTGTCTAGGTGGTGGCATTGGAGATGCCCTACATAGCCCCGCGAACTTAGGGTTTAATGTGGGCTTGATGGTAGATTTGCGACATGCGTTGATTTCGTACTGGATATTGCATAACAATGCAAGAGCATCTTCCTGCTCAGTACTCAAATCCATGCCATCCACTGACCTCGCAAATGCAGTGATCCCAGACGTGAGCAACTTCAGGATTCTTTGTAGTTTAATTTCCTGTGCTCTGATGCCCGGGCTTATATTCCCCCAAATAGGCATATTCACTATGGGCACATTTAGCGAGTTACAATTGTTCGGCGCCTTGTACCTGTTCATAGCTTCAGCAAGGACCTGATCCTGTAACTGGTGGTTCGTCAGGAAATCAATGGTGGCAGCCAGCTTGGGTTTGACCCGAATATTTGGGTAATGCAAATTTGGTTGCCACATCCAACAGCTCCTCTTGAGGAATCTCAGGTGCCACAGGTTCATGAACCAGTATATCCTCCTCTTCACCTGGCTGCCTTAAACTTCCCATTGATGATGGGGATATATTCAATAACCCCCTGGAACTGGGAACTTCCTGCTGTTGATTTTGCTGCAGGATGCGTTCCATCATTCTTTCCATTCGTTCCATACGACCTTCATCATATGTGAATGAAAGGTCGGAGCCCTCAGGCCCGAAGGAACTCCTGAGGCTCCTATCACTGGCCCGTACCTCGTCTAGGTAAGAATCTCGGTGCCGTGACATAAAGCCGCTGCTTGCCGCTCCTGCGGGGCTATGCGTCTCCCGCGCGGATCTGCTGCTTGTTCGCCTCCTTTTAGACAAGCGTCCGCTTGCCTCAAAGGCCATATGCGGTGTATAGTCGGCACCTGCCTCTAATGGGGGGTGCGGTGACCGTGGTGAGACTCAACCTGCGCGACTTCTGCGGGATCTGCTGGGTGGTGAGTCAATACTGGCCCTCCCTGGTATGCCAGTAGACTCAGGTCTCGAAAAATCACCAGTCCGCAGTCTTGTGGCTTTTGGTGAGTATTCAGTCCTAGAAGGGCTTGACTGTTGAGCAGCTCTATCCCTGGCTCTTCCTCGAGTAGCCGGAGACAAGGACTGTGCAGCAGCATGGGTAACCCGTTTGCTCATCTCAGGCAGTGTCTCCCTTCCGGTGGGTGATAAAGAAATAGAGTCAGGGTCTACCTGCTCAGGCGCTGTCCCAATTTGCTGTTCTGTGGCCTCGCCGCCTGTACACAGCTGGGTCGGTGGGTCGGGTCCTGTAATCACAGGGCTGCTCTACTTTCGCGCCTTTTTCCCGGCCCGACTAGCGGGTGCTGCCGATGTAGAAAGCTCCGGGAAAAGTGGTCGACGACTCCTCTCCGAAGTCCTGCGACCCGTACTCCTCCTATCCATGATCCCTGTGAACGAAAAAAGTTCAATAACAGGGACAACCAGCTCAAGGTTGCCTTATACTTACCTGAGCGGTCCTTACGAAGGGCTGGTGGTGAGCCGCGCTCCACCTCCAGCCGTCGATTGCAAATGCGAGCGACGATATGTCGCACATGCGTGCTGGCGGGGTCTTCACAAAGTCACTCACGTGACTCCGAAATGAAATCAATATTTCACGTTGCGAAATGGTGATTTAGCCCCCATACGAACCGGCAGAAAATTTCCTGCCGATATTGGGTTTAAATTCACTGCAACCGCAACGTTCCAATACATCGCGTTCCAGAAAATCCCACTCGCAAGCTGTTTAAAATGCTCATTAATTTACAGGCATTAAACACTGAATTCCTTCAATTTGGCCAATAAATTAATGACAATTAGATTTAAAAATCATGTTATATTGTGAATTATTGTGTGACTGTTAATTGGACACTTAAGAAAAAATTAAAAAAAAATTTAAAGCCTAAGAAATGGATAGATGTTTAGATCTAGTAATTGAATTTTGTAATAAGGCACAACAGAGGATGTACCTCCGGGGGCAGATGAGGAAGCACAATCTGCCACAGGCAATGATGGTCCAATTCAATACGGCCATCGTAGAGTCTGTACTCACCTTCTCCATCACGGTCTGGTTTGGCTCAGCCACCAAGCATGACATCCAGAAGCTGCAGCGAATCGTCCGATCAGCTGAGAAGGTTATTGGCTGCAACCTTCCCTCCATTGATGAACTGTACACTGCAACGGCCAGGAAGCGAGCGGGCAAGATCATCTCTGACCCCTCTCACCTTGGCCACATACTCTTTGAATCACTTCCCTTTGGAAGGCGACTCCGGACTGTCAAAGCCACTGCAGCCCGACATAAAAACAGCTTTTTTTTCCACTAGTAGCTCTACTCAATAACCAAAATCTGTAGCCTCCTTTTGCTCTGGCATTTTATTTAATTCACATGTTTAATCAATAATATTTTATTATTGAGGGTACACAAAATGCTGGAGAAACTCAGCGGGTGCAGCAGCATCTATGGAGCGAAGGAGAAAGGCAACGTTTCGGGCCGAAACCCTTCTTCAGACTGATGGGGGGTGGGGGGAGGCGGCGGGAACAAAGGAAAAAGGAGGAGCCTTAGGGAGAGGTAGGAAGGGGAGGAGACAAGGGTTAACAGAATTGAGAGAATTCGGTGTTCATGCCAAGAGGATGCCAAGAGGACGCTGCCCTCGGGACGGCTGCTATGGAGAGGAGACGGTTGCCCACCTCTTTGCAGAGTGTGGATTTGCCCAAAGAGTCTGGAGAAAAATGCAAGGGTCCCTGGTACGCTTTATTCCAAACAGCTCCATCACAGAGGACTCTGTGATTTACGGACTGTTCCCAGGGACACATTCAGAGACTGACATCAAGTGCTGCTGGAGGGTTATCAACTCGGTGAAAGATGCTCTCTGGTCTGCCCGAGCGTTGTTCACCACCCAGCAGAGCGAGATGTCCATCGGGGAATGTTGCCGACTGGCCCACTGCAGACTGCAGGAGTACGTACTGAGGGACGCACTGAAGCTCGGTGCAGCCAACGCCAAGGCTCGGTGGGGGAGGGCCACAGTCTAAGGTCCTTCCGCTGCTGGACATGAGGGGCACTGTATGGTGGAGACGCCCCTCAAAATAAGGGAAGGTATCCCATGCCGGGGGGCCACATGAGTGGCACGGGTGGGGGATCGATTCGTGAAATTTGAAAAATGTATATAGACTGTATGGAGACATTTGTATAGCCTCCGAAAATGTTGGATGGATTTTTTTCGCACGGTTGATGTATTGTATATATTTATTACTTGAATAAAGTCTATTTTGAAATATAAAAAAAAAAAAAAGACCGAGCGGAGGTGTTCGGCGAAACGATCGCCAAGCCTCCGCTTAGTCTCACCGATATAGATCAGCTGACATCTAGACCAGCGGATGCAATAGCTGAGGTTGGAGGAGATGCAGGTGAACCTCTGTCGGACCTGGAACGACTGCTTGGATCCTTGAATGGAGTGGAGGGGGGAGGTTGAGCGACAAGTGTAGCATCTCTTGCGGTTGCAAGGGAAAGTGCCCGGCAAGGGGTGGAGCGGGAGGGAAGGGAAGAATTGACAAGGGAGTTGCGGAGGGAGCGGTCTTTGCAGAAGGCAGACAGGGGGGGAGATGGGAAGATGTGGCGAGTGGTGGGGTCACGTTGGAGGTGGCGAAACTGGTGGAGGACTATGTGTTGTATGTGCCAGCTGGTGGGGTGAAAGGTGAGGACCAAGGGGACTCTGCCCTTGTTGTGAGTGGGGGGGATGGGGAGAGAGGGCAGTGTTGCGGGGTATGGAGGAAACCCTGGTGCGAGCCTCATCTATGGTGGGGGAGGGGAATCCCCATTCTCTGAAGAATGAGGACATTTGTGATGTCCTGGTGTGGAACACCTCATCCTGGGAGCAGATGCGGCGTAGAAATTGGGAATAGGGGATGGAGTCCTTACAGGAAGCAGGGTGGGAGGAAGAGTAGTCCAGATAGCCGTGGGAGTCAGTGGGTTTGTAGCAGGCACGTGCCGTCAGGGTAGGCAGGGTAGGCACTGCCTACCCTGCCTAAAATTATAAAATAGTAATTATTTTATATATATAAAATGTATATAAACTATATATAAAATATATTTAAAACATATATAAAATAGTCATAAATAGTAAAGGCACGGGAGAATTATGCCTCCCTAAGAGATCGATCTCTTAAGGAGGCATAATTCTCCCGTGCCTTTCATCAGCAGTGTGTTTTAAACGTGGACGTATGAGGTACTCATGTGCCGTCGACACTGCTTCAAGCAGTCAATGGGAGCGGTCCGTAAAGGCAGCTGAAACTCTGCCTTTACACTGTGGACTGCGTGTACGTGCTGCTTTGCGCACTGCGCATGCGCAACAGCCTACTGTTCACCGGGGAGGGAACAAAGTGCGCATGCGCGGTTTCCAAGATTTTAAAAAGGCGATTGGCAGTTTACCGGTAAGGGAACAAAGTGCGCATGCGCGGTTTCTACGATTTAAAAAAAAGCCGAATGCAGTTCACCGGGGAGGGAACAATGTGCGCATGCGCGGTTTGAAGGTTTAAAAAAAACCCGGCTGACAGCTCACCGGGGTGAGAATAATCTGCGCATGCGCGGTTTTCAACATTTTTAAAAGCCACTGCCTACCCTGGCTCATTACTCACGGCACGTGCCTAGTTTGTAGTGGACGTCGGTCAAGAGTCCATCACCTGCGATGGAGATAGTGCGGTCAAGGAATGGAAGGGAAGTGTCGGAAATGGTCCAGGTGTATTTTAGTGCCGGATGAAAGTTGGTGGTGAAGCGGATGAAGTCAGTCAGTTGTGTGTGGGTGCAAGAGGTGACACCAAAGCAGTCGTCAATGTCAAATGTTTTATTATTAATATTTTATTATTAATTTTTAATGTTTTATGTGTCATACCTAACTGTCACTGTATGTCATGTTGTCACTTGCGGGCGGAGCACCAAGGCAAATTCCTTGTATGTGAATCCTTGGCCAATAAACTTATTCATTCATTCATTCGCATCCACAAAATATTTCTTGATGCTAGTTGTAATGGGGACAACATGGTCGTCCTGTGCAAAGAAAGCTCACAATTTTAGTTACGTCAGAAACACCATTTCGCCCATCAAACAGCGCACAATCACAATCCACTGGTGAGAAAACAGTTCACACAAGAGCCTCCTGCAGATCCTCCACGTTGTCATTTATATCTATTTTATTTTATAAGATTGCTGCACTGACCATTTGCTATTAATTGAACTGCATGAACATTTGCAGTTGAATATTCTTAGTCAAATAATGGACAAACGTACCTCCAGACGAGGATTATGGTTGATTAAATGGGATTATGGTTAAACTAGGATGTGGTTTATTGGAGCATACAGC
The DNA here is from genome assembly GCA_963514005.1 of Raja brachyura. The sequence continues at coordinate 97,733,867 of OY740785.1, read as the reverse complement.
AGCAGGATAACGTCTCAAAAATGTCTCAAAGACGTGTCGAGCAGACGGCATCTTTGATGCAAGGTGATAAAATCAAACCACCTAAGGAAACTAAGGTCTGCTGGTCAATTTTTCATGACCCATCTAATAACTCTCATTAACTACTGAGTGTTAAACGGCAGCTGTCCATTTCTAAACACTTGCTCATGGCAGAAGAGAAGCAGCTTGTTGAAAGAGTGGGTCTTGTTCTTCACTTTGGCTCCAGCCTGACCGAACACTGGTCAGTGTTACTGCAGTTGCCACTCAGGATGGATTTTGGCCAAGCTTGGACGTGTTGCACCTCTCATCTCTTCTTTTTCAACTTGGTCTTCTTCTGGTCTCGGTTGCTCTTCTTCCCTTGATTTTTCTTCTTGGTTTTCTTTCCCTCTGCCGGCTTGGCCATCAGCCCCGTGAAGTCCTTGGCGGCCGGTTTCATCCCCTTCCCCTTTCCCTTTCCCTCTTTCCCCGCTGCTGGGTCCTGGGAGACTCTCTCCTTCTTCACCGAGCGGTTGATTCGCACCTTGCGTCCTTTGAGCTCTGAGTTGTTGAGCTCAAGGGCCAGTGTCACAGCGTCCATGTTCTGCCAACAGAAACCAAGCTTATTGTGGGGTCATGCAGCACAGAAACGGTCCCTTCAGCCCCATTCACCCATGCCAACCAAGATGCCCATCTGTGCTTAAAAAATGATGACTTAGATTGTCACAGTTTTCAAACACAACAAAATGAAAATCAGGATTTTATGGCGAAAACTGATTCAATATAGCTTGGTTTACTTAATTATCTAAAGTCAAATCACACATTACTTTTGTTAAAGAGCAATTTGGGGGTGGAGTGGGGTTGAATGCTAAACAACATAAGAAAGGCAAGGTAAACTCACTAATTCTTTCATAGCGTACATGCACTAGAATGAAGCCTCTGATTCTAAGCTTCGGAGAGAAAACTGATATAACAGGTCCCCCCACCAAGTCTTTATCACCTTACCTGAAAAAGCACATATCCAAATCCCTTCCCCATTCCTGATTCTCGGTCTCTCACTATCCGGACCGACTCCACTTCTCCACATTCATAGAAGTGATCACGCACATCATTTTCCTGGATATCTGTGACCAAGCAGATTATTGATTATTGATTTGCTCCTCTGGGATGATTTCTTAAAAGTAAACACATTTGTAAATCTTAAAACAGATCAAAAAAAGCATGATGAAGGAGGAGGAGTGGTTGCTTTGTGGACAACCATCTCACATATCTACTGGCTACAGCAGGAAAGAAGGCTATTCAACATAAGAGTTGGAGCTGTATAGCATGTACAGGCTCTTTAGCCTAACTAGTCCATGTCAACCAAGTTGTCATTCTTGGCTAGTACCATTTGCCTGCATTTTGGCCCATATCTCACTAAACCCTTCCAATCCATGTATCTGTCCTAGTCTTTCGACATTACTATAGTATTCTCTTTTCTAGCATTCTCAGGTAACTTGTTCCAGATAGTGGCCATCCTCCAAGTGAAAATGTTTCCCCTGAGGTCCCTATTAAATCTCTACCTCTCACCTGAAGCCTATGCTTTAAAAAACTCAACTCTGGGAAAAAGACAGAGTTTTATGGATATTCACTTTATCCATGACCCTCACGATCTTGCATACTTCAATAAGGTCACCCAACAGCTTCCTATACTCTAATTAAAAATTCCCAACCTTTCCCAACTCAAGTCTGCAAGGCCAAGGAATATCCTAATGAACAATTCTAGACCCTTTCTAACTTAATGACATCCATCGTATAGCCGGGCAACCAGAAGCCTACAGAGTGCTCCTTTTGGTCTCACCCACGTCTTGTATAACAGCATTATGATGCCCCGACCTTTGTACTCATACATTTCCCAATGAAGGCAAGCATGCCAAACACCTTCTTCCCACCTGACTTGAGTTCAGCCTACTGCGAGTGTTGGTGTAGTGACTGCCGAACCCGGTGTCATCCCGTCCCACAACCTGAAACGTCACCTATCCTTGTTCTCCAGAGATGCTGTCTGACCTGCTGAGTTACTCCAGCACTTTGTGTCATTTTAATCATCCATTCATACTAGATCTATGTTATCCCACTTTCGTATCCACTCCCTGCACACAAGGGGCAATTTATTAAAGCCATTAACCTGCACTTCTTTGGGATGTGGGAGGAAGCTGGAGCACCCAGAAGAAACCTGCGCGGTCAAAGGGAGAACATACAAATTCCACACGGACAGCATCTGAGGTCAGGCCAAGTAGCATCTGTGGAAGGAAATTTACTGACAATGTTTTGGGTTGAGACCGTTCTTCAGATTGATGCAGTAAAGGAGAGAAAACTGGTAGAGGGGTGAGTGGAAAGCGTGGTGCAAAAAACAGCAAGAAATAGATGGATACAGGTGAAGTGCAGTGGCGATAGTAACAAAGAAATGAATGGGGAAAAAAAGGATGCAAGGTAAGGAAGAAAGAGGAGGAGTGAAATATAAAGCTCCAGGCAAGTCTGTAACCTGCTCTGGAAAGTGCCAAGGTGGTGGAAGGTGCTTCCTGTGTCCACTGCCATAATCAAGTTCAGGTGTTATGGTAAGGATACAAATTTGAAAATCTATTCTGCATAAATAATAAATTCCTATTTGCTTTAAAAGAATGCTGCAGTTCAAAAGAACAGAGTGAATATTCAGGAAAAAAGCAGAGTGTCTTACCATACGGCAAGTTGCCCAGGAAGATAGATCTCTGATGGTTATGCTGCAAGAAACAAGACACATGAGATACCAACCACGGCCAGGAAAGCACAAATTGATCGACTGCCGTTCATTCATGACTCACAGCATTGCAGTTGCTTGCTAGGTCCACACGAACATTAAATCCGGTTTGTATTTCACATCCATTCCTTTAAAAAAAAACAAGATTTGTTTAGTCTTTGCAAAATGAGGGAAACAGATCAATTATATCTATAAATGGAGCATAATAAATATATTTACAACTGAATTAAAACACTAAATGCTGGCTAAAACTAAACACATGGAATGCTGTTTATAAATAAATTACTAGAGTTAAATTATAGATTATCTAATAAACATTCCACAAAGGTTATAAAGGAGGAGAAAAACACAAAGTGCTGGATGAACTCAGCGGGTTAGGCAGGATCTGTGCAGGCGTTCAGGCGATGTTTTGGGTCGGGACCTGAAATGTCGAATCAGTCTGAAGGAGTTTCTCCTGCATGTTGGGTTCTGCTTGAGTTTCCAGCATCTGCAGTCTCTTGTGTATCTATTATAAGACACAGCACAACAATTTTGCCGATGCCAATTAACCTACAAACCTGTACGTCTTTGAGATGTGGGAGGAAACCGGAGCAGCCGGAGAAAAAACAACACGATCATAGGGAGAACGTGCAGACACCGTACAGACGGCACCCGTAGTCAGGATCGAACCCGGGTCTCTGGTGCTGTAAGGCAGCAACTCCACTGCTGCGCTACTGTGCTGCCTTCTCAAGGGAAGATGCAGCCCTCAATAAAATTGAGTGCACCATATGAGTTTGTTGCAGGCTTATATTGACTGCAGTTATGTGAAACTGGTCAATAGCATCCATAAGCCAAGAGTCAGAACAGAAGTTGGAACCACACTCGTACCTTGCTAGTGCTTTGACTGCAGCATCACTTCGCCGAAACACAACGTAGGCATTCATGTTTTTCCGTTGAGGATGAACCTTCCTCCTGAAAAGGGGGTGTGGAGAAGGGATTAATTAGAGGAGGGTGTGAGGATCACAGTGAGGATTGTGCTATCTTTTAAACCTCAGACTTGCATCAGCTGCAGGCAAATGAGGAAGACTATTTCAAAAATAAAGATAGACACAAAGTGCTGGACTAACAGCGTCAGGGAGCATCTCTGGAGAACATGAATAGCTGACATTTCAGGTTGGGACTCTTTCTCCAGAGATGCTGCCTGATCCACTGAGTTACTCCACCATTTTGTGTCTACCTTTGGTATAAACCAGCATATTCAGTTCCTTTTTATTACAGCTTATATCCGAAACCATTCTAGTAAGATACATCTGCGGACTTCCCAGTAGCTTCTCATCCTTTGAAAAGCATGATGACCAGAATTGGGTACAATCCAATAATCCTGATAAATGACTGTTATCTGGCAACTGAATCATCCTACCACTACCTGAGAGCAGTCCTAAACTACTATCTATCTCATTGGTGACCCTCGGACTATACTTATTCGGACTTTGCTGGCTTCACCTTGCACTAAACGTTATTCCCTTATCATGTATCTATGCACTGTAAATGGCTCGATTGTAATTGTGCATTGTCTTTCCGCTGACTGGATAGCATGCAACTAAAGCTTTTCACTGTACCTCTGTACACGTGACAATAAACTAAACTGAATATTCCAGCTGTGGTGCAAACCTGAATCTGCACCACCTTCCTGCCTTGTACTCTGCTTCCATTTATGATGCCTTGGATCTTAAATACTTTACTAACAGCCTTCTCAACAAGCACAATTACGTTCAAATATTTATGCGCATTTAACAGCTATAGCAGAAGAGTGCCATTTTGTTAAATTCATTTCTGCTCATTCTGTTACTTCACACCAGTGCTCCACATTTGCTCTGCCTCTTCCCTGCCCATTGTTTATAACTTTATTAATATCCTCCTCACTGTTTGACACTGCTTAGAGTTTGGTGTCAATGTGCGAGTTTATTTTCCACACCCGGGTGGTGCAGAGACACAGTTACCAGAGCTGTTGCCTCACAGCTCCTGTGACCACGTGGGTTTCCTCTGTGTGCTCTGGTTTCTTCCCACATCCCAAAGATAGTCACAGAGGTGTACAGCACAGAACCGGGCACTTCAGCCCGTCATGCCCTTGCCGACCTTTTTGCCTATCTACACAAATCCATTTACCAAAAAAGGCCTGGAAGCATCCTCTATGCATCGCCAGTTTAACTGCCTCTAAATATCTTGATTGTATCTAGCAGCGAGTTATTTTTATATCCCCACCCTTAGCAAAAAAAAAACAACATAAAAAATCGAGTCCCCTTCCTCTTACTTTAAACTTAGGGCCTCCTGCTTTTGATTCCCTTCATGGGAAATTGAATCTGATCATTTACCCAATCCATCATTCTTGTAATTTTATGTACTTCTATTACATCACCTCTCGTGGAATGTGGGGAGAATAGAATGGGATTAGTATGGGGTTAATATGGATGATTGAAGACATTGCGGACACAATGGACTGAGGGCCCTGCTTTTATTCTGTATGTCCCTACAACTGTCACTTTATGTCATCAGATTCTCCATCTTCTTTATCATGTTATCTCCCGCTGTGAATGTACCCAGACCTGTGCACAGGAAAATTTTAAGGTCTTCTAATATTCTGCTACACTGCAATTTTGCTCGCTGCACCCCATGACACAATGTTCCTCAAGTGTCCTCCCATGTAAGGACACGTCGATTCCTTTCCACAAAACCAGAACAGTCAATCCCTTGTTCTGCATTGTGCCAAAGGTGGATTTAATAGGAACCTGAGGGGTAACTTTTTCACACAAAGGGTGGTGGGTGTATGGAGTGAGCTGCCAGAGGAGGTAGCTGAGGCATGTACTATCAGCAACGTTTAAGAAACATTTAGACAGGTACATGGATAGGAAGGGTTTAGAGGGAAATGGGCTACACGCAACCAGATGGAACTAGTGTAGATGGGACATGTTGGTTGGTGCGGGCAAGCTGGGCCGAAGGGACTGTTTCCACGCTATGTCACGGGACCTGTCTCTACCTACCAGGGACGTCTGCATGTAAATGCACTGGTGGACAAGCAGAGTCACTTACTGGATGGTGGCCAATTTCCTGGAGATGCTGGGTTCCTCACGTGCCTTCAGCCAAGGGAATAAAAGGGGGGAAGAGGATTAGACAAAGCACCTCTACCTCTTTAAATAGGAGGAATAAAGCAGTTTCAGACTAGAACAAAGTATCATTGAATGCATGCTTTCAGCACAACAGTTCAGTGCAGACCCACCCTATCAATCAGCAGATTCAAGCAGCACTTCAGTAACCTGCTTATACCCTCTCCGTAAGATCATAAGACATAGGAGCTAAATCAGGCCAGTTGTCCCATCGGATCTACGCCGCCATTCGATCATGGCCGATTTACTTTTCCTTCTCAACCTCATTCTCATGCCTTCTTCTTCGACGCCCTTACTAATCAAGAACCTATCAATCTACCCTTTAAAAATACCCAATGACGGCCTCCACAGCTGTCTATTGCAATGAATTCCATAGATTAAGCACCTTCTGGCTAAATAAATTCTTCCTCATCTCCTTTCTAAAGGTGCACCCTTTTATTCTGAGGCTGTGCCCTCTGGTTCTGGACTCTCCAACTAAAGGATTTTCCACATCCACTATCTATAGAGTGCATATTTAAAATTGCCCTCACCTATATCAACATATTACCTGCCAGGCTTTGTCTAGCCCCTTCTCTGTTCCAGCCCCCCCCCCCCCCCCCCACAATCAGCCTGCTCCCATCCCTCTGTTTGGGTACGTTTATATTACAGGGGTCTGTATTTGTAAATGGAAGTGGATAGAATGCCTCCCCACTGCCCGACTCACCGTCTGCACATCCGGGGACGGATATAAAGTGATCACTTCACGAGAGCTAGAGTAAACAAAGGGAATGTTGGAATAACCCTGCACCACAAGGCACCAAGTGCTCACTAGCATGGTGTGCTAACCTGCAATTTTAACCAGCTTCACTTAATTCCTAAAAAACAGAACTTAATGAACTTACCACTGAACGGAACCGCACAGATTCTATTGGCCCAAACTCCTTAAACAGCGCTGTGATCATCTGTTTAGAAAGATACAAACAATCAGGAGTAGATTAGGATTTAGGTTTATTATTGTCACGTGTATCAAGAGACAGACAAAAGCTACTTCTACAACTGTCTGCAATGTCTTGCTGTCTTGGGTAGAACTGTTCCCATCCCAAGCTGCGATAGTTTATGGGGTCATTGGAGACATACTGAATTTACTCTGTCTCCTGAGGAAGCAGAGGCAATACAGTGCCGTCTTGGCTGTCGCTTCAATGTGTTGGTCTACGGCAGATTGTTGGTAATAATTACACCAGGTGATCATTGTTTTCAGATACTGAGAATGTTTTGTATTATTTCACTACAATTGGGTAGGAAATGTTAAATGGAAGCGATGAATATTCATTTAGTTTTGCTTCTGTCCTCCAGGTATGTGCAAGAAAGGACTCATCTTTACATTACGCTGTCCGTTCTGTGAGCTATTTCAAAAACAAGGTGCTGCAGAAACTCAGTGGTCCGGCAGCATCGAGGAGGAAAATGGAGAGAGGATGTTTATTTTGGGTTGGGCCTTGGATAATGGAGAATATTATTCAGAAGAATGGAGTAGACTGGACTGTAGAGTGATGGACTACTTACATCCACTGAAATACCACAATATAATTAGAAAACCACTTTTAATGGGGTTGTTGAGGGAAACATAAAAGCTAGATAAAAATGACAAATTAGTAGATGGGATTCTGAAACAAAAACAGAAACTGTTGTGTTGTACTGTTTGTTCAGTATTCTTCCTTTTCGAGGCTCAGATTCCAAGAAAGCTTCTGAGAAGCATCTTGGAATATTGAATCTATTTAAATGCAAGATGTTGCATTGTCAGCATTGATTAAATCTGTGGCAATAAATCACTGATAACCTACGGTCTATTAAGCACTCCACTTCTTGACTAGTACATTGAACAGCAGGCGGGTTAGTAAATAAGGCACCTCTCACCTCTTTACTGTATTCAAAGGGCAGGTTCCCCACAAACAGAGTCCTCTCGCTCTTTAGCTTCTCCAACTCGGAGTTGACCAGGCGTCTCCTGCGACGTTTGCCTGCTTTCACCTTCGGTTTCTCCAGTGCTGCCAACGATCCATCTTCTGTCGGCTGCTTGTTTCGCCTCCGCTTCGTGCCGCCGACCCCTTCGCCGTCCTCATCTGCTGCGCTCAAAGCTCTCTCCCTGCGAGGGGCACGAGGGCAGTCAGCCACAGGCCAGGACCGTGCAGAGGGACATGGAGAGAGCTCAGCCACTGCTCTCACCAATGGTTACATAGACCATTATGCACCGATCACAAGGCAAGTAACCAAACTGGAGAGGGTGCCAAATGCGTAAAGGGAGTTGTTTTGGGACGACTCTGGATACCCACAAACTTCACCCTAACATTCGTACTCCAATAGGTCCTTAAGCTCAGTCACAAGCCCTCTCAAATCTCTTAGCCTACAGCTACTAACAATTCCCTCCACCCAGAAAAATTGCACAAGCAAAAGCCATTCAGCCTGTCACATCCATGCTAGCCAATGATGCAGTTATTTTGATGACTCCTGTGTCCCAAAATCCATTGCCTGTGGATATTTTCATTCATCTATTTCAAGTGTTTATCGAGCTTCCCCTCAGATGCCTTATTTAGTCAGATGGTGGTAAATCTGTGGATTTCATTGTCACGGACAGCAAGTCATTGGGTATTTTTAAAACAGAGATTGAGATATTCTCGATCACTATGGAGAGAAGGCAGGAGAATGGAGTTGAGAGGGAAGGATAGAACAGCCGTGAATGAATGGCAGAGTACTCAATGGGATGAATGGCCCAATTCTTCTCCAATAACCTACAAACCTATACAGTACGTCTCTCTGCTTGCATCAACCATCCTTCAGTCAGACTTCCAGATCGTATATTATTTTTGGGTGCAAACATTTTTCTCAACTACCTTCTAATCCTTCCAAATCTGTACCCTGCACTCTGTATCCACCTCTCTGCCAAGGGAAGTGGGTTCTCCCCATTCACCTTGTCCATGCATCTTGATTAATATACCTTTGGTCTCCTTTCCTTCCAAGTAATCCACCGTAACCTCAGCACTCTCTCTTTACAACAGTATATCTCCAGCCATGGCAATACGCTTGTATATTTCCTGCACCCTCTCCAACAGCCTGGTGACCAGAACTGGCCAAGGGCCCCCGACCCAAAAATGTCACCCGTCATGTCCTCCAGAGATGCTGCCTGACCCGCTGAGTTACTCCAGCAATTTGTGTCTTTTTTTAGTGTTTATATACTTCTCCTTTCTCATACACTTCCTACCTTTATCAATTAAAGCAGGTTCCCATCTCAACAGCGGCCTTGCTAATACCACCACTCACAAGACAAGTCCACAGATATCTTCCCAAAGCCTGGAAATTCTTCCTCGTCATCAACCAAGTACTATCTCCGTACACGTGACAATAATTTAAAAAAAATACTATTACCACTTTGTAATTGAATTCTCTTGTTGCAATTTCTGTCCTCAATATGCAAGTTCCTCCTCAATTCCCAGTTCATTTGCTGGAGTCTCCTCATTTGTACAGCTACTGGTTCTGGTCTCAGCAACTTGGGAATAGTTAATAATAACAGCAAAGCGAAGGAAACATTGGCTAGGTGGGATTATTGACGTGAACTACTGCCAGTGTCCCTCTTTCTCTGGATGCTGCCAGAGCTGCTGAGTGTTGCCAGCATTCACCGCTTTTAAACGTTGAATTATTGTGGATTTTCGCCCCATCCCCACCTTTCTCTATCCTATTAGACCGTATATAATGATATTGGGCCATCCTTAAATGATTTTTTTCTCAAAAAAAACAGCCACTGCCTGTATAACATTTCCTGAGAGTTGCTAGTTTGTGGTTTTAGTATTGACCTTACACAGCTTTTATTTACAAATTTTCCAATGCCTCTCTCATCATTCCATGACACAGCACCAGAACAGTGCACGGTGCTCCAGGCCGCTTTGTGAAGTTAACTGGACCCAGCGATCTCCTACTGTCAGTGAATGCTCACCGTTGGGCCAAAATCTGCTCAGCCTCTGTAAGCACCTTCCGTCGGACGGGCTTCTTCCCCAACTTTTGTAGCTTGGCCTCTTTTCCAACAGCAGGCTCATCCTCTGGAATCTTTCTTTTCTTACCACTGACCTGGAATGGAGAACACAATCCCAACTCACTGCATCATAGAAGCTAATAGATTCATTTTTCTTGGTGTCGAAAGGATAAGCATGAAAATACTAGGGCTTCTTAAGTGCCTCCATGACCTCAGGATATTGCATCATGCTGTACTGCCAATAAAGGACTCATAGAAACAAAGAACAAGACTTGGAAGTGGAACATTGTTGTTACAGAGAACAGCAAATAATTTACACACAGCAAGACCCTAAAATTAGCAGTGAGATACTAACCTCGGTGATAGCAATCACAGAATGAATATAGGCCTGTACTGTTGCTCTTCTTCAAGACGCACAACTGGCATGGTGGCGCAGCGGTAGAGTTGCTACCCTACAGTGCCAGAGAGCCGAGTTAGATCCTTACTGCAGGTGCTGCTGTACGGAATTTGTACGTTCTCCCCATCACCTGCAAAGGTTTTCTCTGGGAGATCCGGTTTCCTCCCACACTCCAAAGATGCACAGGTTTGTAGGCCAATTGGCTTGGTATAATTGTAAATCGTCCCTTGTACATGTAGGATAGTGTATGTGTGCGGGGATTGCTGGTCGGCATGGACTCGGTGGGCCGAAGGGCCTGTTTCAACACTATATCTCCAAACAAAACTAAAGTAGGGCTTAAATTTATCATTTCATTTGAAATGTGGGGTGGTGGTGGGGTGGGGAGGAAGGTGCCAACAGTTACCAAACTCTCCTCCTCGGCCCGAATGAGCCATCAGTTTTCCATGCATTTATCCAATTTATTCTTGGAAGTCACAGTTGCATCTGGTTTTATTGCCCTTTCACCTCTACAGAAGCTGTCCCTTCAGAAAAGAGCTGGACGACTTTACTTGACCTTAAGCAAACCTCACCGCCCAGGTTGTCCTTCCAACCTCAAACACCACCTCCACCATGCTCTGCATCTTCTCATAGAAGAAGAAACAGCACAGGAGGGCTTTGGCCCATTTAATCTTTGCCAGCACTCAGAATAGTCTCATCAATCTCATTCACCTGCTTATTTTGTAATAACTCACTCTTTTTCATGGGCCTATTAACTTTCCCTTGATTCTCCAATCAACCTCCTACAGCAGAGGCAATTTACAGCAGCTCCTTCACATAATAACTCATGTCATTGGCATGTTGCCTTTGGTTTAACTATACAGTCTAATTGCCTGGGGATTAGAAGCAATTTTTTTTCCCCCTTCTTTTTATTAGAAGTAATGTACATTACAGTAGTATAAACCAAAAATAACATAATACATTTCATGTACCACTTCTTGTTTTAAACTTTAAGAAGAAGAAAAATAGAGAAAGTTAGATAAGATAGTAAGTGCGTGAAAAAGTGATAAGGAAGAACACGAGAAAGAATTTTAAAAAGGGAAAAAAAAGGAAAGAGAAAAATAGAACACAGAAAATATAAGAAAGTAAAATAAGATAAAAGGGATGTACCTACTTCGTATCTTTTCACACCCCTCACCAGGTCCTGAAACCATTTATTTCCAGAGTTGTGTTGCACCCTATGCTTGTAATAAGTCGATAAATGGAGACCAAATCTTTTGGAAATGGTCTGATTTGCTTGCTAGGACGAATCTCATATCTTCGAGGTGTAACATTTCAGACACGTTTTTACCGTTGGTGTGGGAGCGTTTTTCCAGAATTTAAGTATGATTATTACGCCATTATTAAACCATAATTAAGGAAGCACTTTTGGAATGAAGTCAGCTCAAAGCTGACTTCCATTGTTCCAAAAATAATCAATTCCGCGTTCGGTTTCAGTTTTATTGTAAATAATTTTGTAAAAATTTCGAAGATTGCATTCCAAAATGTTTGGATTTTTATGCAAAAAACAAAGGAATGTGGAATGTTGCTTCTTGAGATAGACATTTATCACAAATGGGGGAAACATTTGGAAAGATTTTACTTATTTTAGTTTTCGAATAATATAATCTGTGCAGGGTTTTAAATTGGATTAGAATATGTGTTACATTGAAAATTATATAAGACTGTTTTATATGGAGCAAATTTATAAGATTCCCCGATTACATTTTGAGTTTGCTTTGATAGACCAGCATATCTTTAATGCAACTAGGTCCAGGACTTTGGACACTAACAAACAGGGATTTAACTAAAATCAGGTTTCGTTCAGTTTAGAGATACAGCATGGAAACAGGCCAGTCGGCTCACCAAGTCAACACTGGTCGGTGATCCCTGCACACTAACACCATCCTACACACATTAGGGACAATTTACAATTTTACCAAGCCAATTAGACTAAAAAACTGTATGTCTTTGGAGTGTGGGAGGAAATCGGAGCTCCCGGAGAAAAACCACGCACATCACAGAGAGAATGTACAAACTCCGTACAGGCAGCACCCGTGGTCAGGATCGAACCCGGTTCTCTGGCACTGTAAGGCAACAACTCTACCGCTGTGCCATCGTGCCGCCCACTCTGAACTAACTTCCATCCTACAGGCTCTTTGGTCCATCTACTCTGTGCATTATAAAATTCTCAAACTTTGAGCAGTAATTTTGGAACTCACTATCAGCCAGCCCTTCGGATCCATTATCCAGAGGTGTTGCCATGGCACTATATTGCACTAAGTATTAGGGGAGTGCTTCTGCTGCCAGTCTAGCTGTAACACAGTGAGCGAGTTTGCACAGTAGCGCAAGATCTGGGACCGTGATTACATTTCGGTTTGGCAGAGCTGAAACCAGGGCACAATTCAAACCACATAACACAGTGATTACCTTACGCTCCAGAACAGGAGTGAAGAACGACTGGCTCGTGGAAATTGAGGGCGTGGAGAAGAGAAGCATCAGCGGAGTTGCGTTGCCCTTAGCCGTCTGCTCACAGGACAGACTGTCTGCCACCTGGCCTACTGTGTAGCTTTCCCTGTTGCTCTTTTTTCTGATAGTGCACAGCAAGTGGAATAAAACAAATCAAAAGTGTTTAATTTCATGTGTACTGGCAACAGAACAATTAAATTCTTACTTGCAATACACATAGATAACATATAATACAAAATTAAAGGTTATTTTTCTCCCTCCCTAGCCCCTTCCCTCTGATCTCTCCAAGTCCCTTTCTAACTTGCTCTATCATTCCCTTCTCCACCACAGCTCTTCAAATTGTCCATTTCAGCACTTTGCCAGTTCACCATTGAAAATTAATTTCTACCAATTCAAACAAGACATTTCAGATTCAAAAAACAGTGGTTTCAACCTCTCACACTGCCGCTTCATCCTCGGCAGGCATTTTATCTTCCCAGAGCACCCTTCTCCCTAATCACCAACACTTAATTGCCAGTATTCCACTCCTTCTTCCTGTCTCTGCTTACTTTCATGCTCTGGCCCCCTGTACCCAGGACCCACTTCCACCATATCTTAATAAAATCAGAAAGCATAAGAAACGCAGGTAGTATCTGTGGGAAGAGAAACAGAGTTAATTCTTAAGTCTTTCATTTTTCGGATACTTGTAGATACGGGGAAAGGGACAAAGGAAGTTAGTGTTCTGATGTGGAAGTGTGCGAGTAAAAAGACAAAGAGAATGCCGCAGAGAGACAGAGTGCTGGAGTAACTCAGTGGGTCGGGCAGCATCTCTGGAGAAAAAGAATGGGCAACGTTTCAGGTTGGGACCCCTCTTCAGTCACTCATTATTTTTCTCCATAGATGCTACCTGACTCACTGAGTTACTCCAGAACTGTGTCTATCTGCGATTATATACGTGCATCTGCAGTTCCTTTCTATACAAGGGAATATCACAGATAGGGCGAGCCCAAGATTGTGTGTGAACTATAAATGACCTCACCGAATTGATAACTTAATGAGGGCACTGAATGGGAGGGAAAACGGATATTGTAAAATGAGTTGTAGGAAACACACATTAGAAAGATAATATAGAATTTTCCATTCTTTTCCAGTCCTTGTCAGTCCACCTCCCTCCCAGAACCCTGCCAGACCACTGAAACACCCATTACATCCATCCACCTAGCCTGCCTCTCCCAGCCCCTCTCCAAACCTCCTCCACCGCTCTCGCCAATCCTCTCCCATCTATTCCTTCTCTCCCCAATCCCCCATCCTACCTTATATAACCATATAACAATTACAGCACGGAAACAGGCCATCTCGGCTCTTCTAGTCCGTGCCGAACACTTACTCTCACCTAGTTCCATCTACCCGCACTGACCATAACCCTCCATTCCTTTCCCATCCATATACTTATCCAATTTATTTTTAAATGATAAAAACAAACCTGCCTTCACTTCTACTGGAAGCTCATTCCACACCGCTACCACTCTCTGAGTAAAGAAGTTCCCCCTCATGTTACCTCTAAACGTTTGTCCCTTAATTCTCAAATTATATCCTCTTGTTTGAATCTTCCCTACTCTCAATGGAAAAAGCTTATCCACGTCAACTGTGTCTATCCCTCTCATAATTTTAAATACCTCTATCAAGTCCCCCCCTTAACCTTCTGCACTCCAAAGAATAAAGACCTTCCCTCATTCCTCCACCCCATCACTCCTTATCCTCTTCCCCCTCCCATTCCTTCCCACCCCCCTTCCTCACTCTCTCCCTCCACCCCCATCCCCACTTCCTTCATCCACCCCCTTCCCATCCCCTTCCCTCCCTCCATCCCCCTCCCCTTCTCTCCCTTCATCCCCTTCCCCTTCCCTCCCTCCACCCCCTTCCCCCCTCCATCCCCTTCCCCCCTCCATCCCCTTCTCTCCCTCCATCCCCTTCCCTCCCTCCACCCCCTTCCCCTTCTCTCCCTCCATCCCCTTCCCCTTCCCTCCCTCCACCCCCTTCCATCCCCTTCCCCCCTCCATCCCCTTCCCCTTCCTTCCCTCCACCCCCTTCCCCTTCTCTCCCTCCATCCCCTTCCCCTTCCCTCCCTCCATCCCCTTCCCCTTCTCTCCCTCCATCCCCTTCCCCTTCCCTCCCTCCACCCCCTTCCCCTTCTCTCCCTCCATCCCCTTCCCTCCCTCCATCCCCTTCCCCTTCTCTCCCTCCATCCCCTTCCCTCCCTCCATCCCCTTCCCCTTCTCTCCCTCCATCCCCTTCTCTCCCTCCATCCCCTTCCCCTTCCCTCCCTCCATCCCCTTCCCCTTCTCTCCCTCCATCCCCTTCCCCTTCCCTCCCTCCATCCCCTTCCCCTTCTCTCCCTCCATCCCCTTCTCTCCCTCCATCCCCTTCCCCTTCTCTCCCTCCATCCCCTTCTCTCCCTCCATCCCCTTCCCCTTCTCTCCCTCCATCCCCTTCCCCTTCCCTCCCTCCATCCCCTTCCCCTTCTCTCCCTCCATCCCCTTCTCTCCCTCCATCCCCTTCCCTCCCTCCATCCCCTTCCCCTTCCCTCCCTCCACCCCCTTCCCCTTCTCTCCCTCCTTCCCCTTCCCTCCCTCCATCCCCTTCCCCTTCTCTCCCTCCATCCCCTTCTCTCCCTCCATCCCCTTCCCCTTCTCTCCCTCCATCCCCTTCCCCTTCCCTCCCTCCATCCCCTTCCCCTTCCCTCCCTCCATCCCCTTCTCTCCCTCCACCCCCATCCCCACTCTCTCCCTCCACCTCCCTTCCCTCTCCTCGCCCCCCTTCTCTCCCTCCACCCCGTTACCTTTCTCCGCTCCGTGCCGCCGCCATCTCCCCGGTGGCGCAGCCTGCACCGGAAGCATGCGCTGCGCTGCGCTGCGCCCCGCCCGTGCCGTCGCTTCCCCCGGGCAGGTTCCGGGCCGGTCCGGGCCGGGCCTCCCCCCCGGCCCCTCTGCTGCCTTCCTGCAGCGCCCACTGATCGCTGCCTCCGCTCCGTCTGCAGTCCAGGCCGGCGGCTCAGATCTCACTTCACCGCACCTCTCCGGCCCTGACATCTAGAAAGCCCACACGACGATGGTTGCTGCACCTCGTGTTATAGAAAATCGCGATTAAAAAAAACAATTCTATCAATGGTAAGAGGGCAACAACAAAGTTGTTTTTCCTGCAGTATTAAAACAAATTAAGGTCTTTTTAATAACTACCAGTTTATTTATGTTACTGCAAGCTAAAAATACCAAAGGCTGTACGATGTGTTACATCATAATAGTGCAATTGAAAAGTGTTAATAGAGCAATTACTTGTCCATTTTAATTCCCCCCCCCCCCCGTGAAACCTTTGCTTCAGACTGTTCTTGAGAAACAACGGTGCTTGATTGCAACAGGAAGGTTTGATTTTCCCACAGATTGTTTTTTTCTCTGCTTGTCAATTTCCAAAATACTTGGAGTGTTTTTGTGTTTGGAGTAAATCCAAAGCATTTAAGTGGATCTATAGTTCTTGGTTGAAATCCCGTTGTAAGTAGTTTCAAGATTCAAGAGAGTTTGCTGTCATGTGTCCCAGATAGGACAATGAAATTATTGCTTTGCTTCAGCACAACAGAATTATAGAAGGCATGAATACGGAACTGATCAGTGTGTCCATATACCATTGTATAAATATACACATACATGAATAAATAAAACAGATAAAGTGCAAATAAACAGATAATGGGCTTTTAGTTAGAGTTATAACAGTTCAGAGTTTTGTTTAAGTTGAGTTCAATAGCCTGATGGTTGTGGGAAATAAGCTGTTTCTGAACCTGGAATTTGCAGTCTTCAGGCTCCTGTACCTTCTACCTGAAGGTAGCGGGGAGATTAGTGTGTGGCCAGGATGGTGTGGGTCCTTGATGATGCTGCCAGCCTTTTTGAGGCAGCGACTGCAATAGATCCTCTCGATGACAATAAAGGTAATCTGATCTGATCTGAATCTGGTAGGGAGGTCCGAGCCGATGATGGACTGGGCAGTGTTTACTACTTTTTGTAGTCTTTTCCGCCCACATAATTTGGCCCACATAATACAAATACTGGGCCCTAATCCTTCATGTACCTTTTATCCAACTCATGTTGTGGAAACACACATTATAGCCGAAATACCTGTATTCTCAGCAACTAAGTCTCCACATATCTCTTGGATTCAAATATTACAGAATTTAATATATTATATTTTATCCTCTGGGTACATAAATTTCTTCTCATGTCCTCCCTGAATGTGCCACCCATTATTTTGGGATAGGTCAAGTAAGGTAAGTAAGGAAGTTAAGTAAGTAAAGTAAGGAAGTGAGTGAGAGTGAGAGTGAGGGAGTGAGGCAGGAAGTAAGTAAGTTTGTTTGTTTATTGGCCAAGTATTCACATACAAGGAATGACACCTTATGACACAAAGGTGAAACATCAATTCCACCTCAACTTTCTCAAGCCCTTTAAGAATTGTGCCCATCAATGTACATTGGCCATATATTTGAGATTAGTATATTTATTGTGAATTATGAATTTGAAGGAGAGGCCTGTCACGGCAGAAATTGAACAGGTGTTTCAGAGGCAGGGAAAGGACATATAAGGCACAGAGCTACTGCCCTACAGCACTAGAGACTCGGGTTCGATCCTGACCTCCGGTGCTATATTCAATAGTTTACACATTCTCATCGGTACTCCCAATTTCCAAAGATGTGTGGGTTTGTAGGTTAATCGACCTGTAAATTGCCGGTGAGTAGGGAGTGATGAGAAAGTGGGATAACAGATTGGTTACAATGTGACAGGCAAGTGTGAATTGAAGAGCGCTGTGAAGGGGAAGAGTATTGTGGTTGATCATGTTGACAGTTACATGATGAAATCAATGGGATAATGGAGTCCCGTGGTGGACACTTCGCTTAGACCTCTCTTACAGCAAGAAGAGCATGATACTAATTGAACCCATTTCATCATTGGGCATCTCAGCTCCATCTACACTATATAGTGAACCAATACCCAAAACAAAATCAGTCCTGATCTCGACATTTTGAATGCAATTGTGGAATGGTGGAAAGATGGACTGGGAGCAGCTCCAGTGATCCAACTTCAATCCTGACCTCCAGTGCTATCCATGTGGGGTTTGCACATTCTCCATATACAGTGCCCTCCATAATGTTTGGGACAAAGACCCATTGTTTATTTATTTGCCTCTGTATGCCACAATTTGAGATTTGTAATAAAAAAAAAATCACATGTGGTTAAAGTGCACATTGTCAGATTTGATCAATATGAGGACCAAAGTTGTGCCAATAAAAGTCAAATAAGCCATTATGAGACTGAGAAACAAGAATAAAATGTTAGACACATCAGCCAAACCTTTGGCTTACCAAAATCAACTGTTTGGAACATCATTAAGAAGGAAGTGCACTGGTGAGCTTACTAATCGCAAAGGGACTGGCAGGCCAAGGAAGACTTCCACAGCTGATGACAGAAGAATTCTCTCTATAATAAAGAAAAATCCACAACACCTGTCCGACAGATCAGAAGCACATCAAGAGTCATGTGTGGATTTGTCAATGACCACTGTCCGCAGAAGACTTCATGAACAGAAATACAGAGGCTACGTTGCAAGATGCAAACCACTGGTTAGCCACAAAAATGAGGTTACAGTTTGCCAAGAAGTACCGTATTTCCCGGCAATGAAGATGCTATTTTTTACCCCAAAATAAGGCACTGAAATTTACCTGCATCTTGGAGGCCGAAGGTTAGGTTGTTAGCCAAGAAAGATAAGACTTGGCTATCCCTCAGTACAGCAACATCAAGAATGATGCCAAGTCTATCCCTCATTACGGGCAGCTGTTGGGAAGTGGCTGTAAAGTGGGAAGCGCCTGTAAAAGGGCAGCGCCGCTGTGGGGGGGGGGGGGGGGGGAAGTTCCTTTCACAGCGTGTGGGAAGTCTGGCCAGGGGGGGAAAGTAGCTTGGGTGGCTGCGAGCGGCCACCAGATCCGGACAGCAGAACCAGCTGCCACCTCATCGACTTCTGCCGGCCGGCCCGCCAGCCAGCCACGGTGACCTTCGATTCAAGTTCAACTGGTGGAGGTGGTGGTTGGCGGATAGCTACTGGGTGGAAGGCTGGCTGCTCCGTCCCGGGCTCGCTCCCTCTCTCTACTAGTCCCTGGGCAGGCGACCTGGGAACTGCAGCTAGCCCCGAGGCAGGCAACCTGGGATGGCAGCTAGTCCCGGGGACGTGAGGTATCTGGGAACTGTAGCCAGTCCCAGGGCATGCAAGCGATGTTGCCGACCCCTGGACTAAACCAAACCCTTGATCCTGTCCCGCCATTCTTTTTTCAAAATTTAGCAACTTAAATTTATGGGTGCGTCTTCGAAGCAGGTGCGCCTTCATTGCTGGGAAATATGGGTACTTAAAAGAGCAACCACAGTTCTGGAAAAAGGTCTTGTGGACAGATGAGATGAAGATTTACCTATATCAGAGTGATAGCAAGAGCACAGGATGGAGGAGATATGGAACTGCCCAAGATCCAAAACATACCACCTCATCTGTGAAACACAGTGGTGGGGGTGTTATGGCCTGGGCATGTATGGCTGCTGAAGGTACTGGCTCACTTATCTTCATAGATGACACAACTGCTGATGGTAGTAACATAATGAATTCTAAAGCGTACAGACACATCCTATCTGCTCAAGTTCAACCAAATGCCTCAAAACTCATTGGCCGGTAGTTCATTCTACAGCAAGACAATGATTCCAAACATACTGCTGAAGCAACAAAGGAGTTTTTCAAAGCTAAACATTTGTCAATTCTTGAGTGGCCAAGTCAAATCACCCGATCTGAACCCAATTGAGCATGCCTTTTATATGCTGAAGAGAAAACTGAAGGGGACTAGCCCCCAAAACAAGCATAAGCTAAGGATGGCTGCAATACAGGTCTGGCAGAGCATCACCAGAGAAGACACCCAGCAACTGATGATGTCCATGAATCGCAGACTTCAAGCAGTCATTGCATGCAGAGGATATGCAACAAAATACTAAACAGGCCTACTTTCATTGACATGACATTGCTGTGTCCCAAACATTGGGGGGACCATGTATAAATACATGTATAAAAGCTGTAATTTCTACGTGGTGAAACCAAAATGTATACAAAATGGCCTTTATTAAAATCTGACAATGTGCACTTTAACCACATGTGATTATTTCTATTACAAATCTTAAATTGTGGAGTACAGAGGCAAATAAATAAATGATGGGTCTTTGTCCCAAACATTATGGCGGGCACTGTAAGTATGTGGGCTTGGCCAATGTGCTCTTGCTTCCTCCTACATTCCAATCTATGTAAGTTTATTATTTGGCCATTATACATTGACTCTAGTGTGGTTCTAGAGTGGTTAGGTGACCAGAGTGAATGAGATGATATATTTATGGAAGGGCTCCATGAGCTTGTGTAGATTTGATAGACTGTAATGTTTGAAGGTTTGATGGAACCTTCACCGAGGGTCACCACGTGGAGAAGCTTGCAAGTGCTTGCAAGATCCTGTCAGCTAAAAGTCTGAAGGTATGTTCCTGCAGCGTCACCCATGGCAGGCAGGTTGAGAGGCTCTTAAATTGCGGCCCAAGGAAAAAACCTCAACAGTGAAACACCTGGAGGATGGTGGCTGGACAGCAGGTGAAGCACCACAATGGCTGAGAATGGAAAAGAAGGCCATGCCATTACATCCGGGTCTGTCTCTGTCAAGGACTGTATGTGGTCCATACACCAGTCTTTTCACTTGTTGGGATATACTAAAACTGTGGCTCCATTGACCTCTTCAGCCAACTCATGCCTCACTAAAAGGATCCACCAGTAGTACAATCATATTCAACCGAGTGATTGCCGATGGTAGACTGGATGGTTTCCATCTATACATAAGGAAATATGAGAACTTTAAATGTGAGAATGCAAGGGGTGAGCAGTTTGAACCCTGCAGATAAAAGATATGCTCAAGTGGAATCAAAGAAGTTTATAACAAATGGGCAATTATTTATGGGTGTTGGTTGTACGAGTTGGGGAATTGGGTGATGGTGGAGAGGCAGTTGGAGTTACTAATTCTCCAGGATTGTTCTAGTTAGCTGGAAATCAAAGCAGGAAAATCGTATTTTTCCCGTATTTTTGAAATACTCCCTTTTACGTATTTGAAATAAATCAAAAGAGAGGACTGTTAGAGGTGTGAAACATGGTGGAATTGCCAGGAATATGTTGAATCATAGTTGAGAACCCCAGAGCTTGGGAGGTTAAGGACGGCGCTTGTTTTAGTGACTCCCAAGTTGCTGTGTGCTGGACAAAGGTCAAACACTGACACTGTAAATTGAAACCGTGGTTACGCAACACATATATTAAACTAAAACTTCAATTTTGGTGAACTAGAAAAAAAACTTTCACAAACTATGGCATTTTATTTCAAATGGAAGCCTTTCAATTTGCTTACATTTTTTTTACAATAAATTACATAATTTCCAATCTGTTTGGAATCTAATAAATATTATATAACTTTTAATAAGTTCTTTTTAAAGTACATTGAGCTGTCAAACAAAGGTCCTACAGTCATGTACAAGGTCAAAATATTCTGAAACCATTGTCAAAAATGTTTTAAGAGCACAAGCTACACAGACCAAACAAATAGGCTTTTCCTACAAAGATCCTGTGTTAATTCAGAGGCAAAGAAAACCCAACAGCTACAAACATAAAACCACCTTGCAGGTCTTGCAAAAGACACACACCCCCGTCAACACTTTTTGATACTTAAAAAAAAAAGATAAAAAGCAACATGCTAACTTTGAATCAAGGTACACCAAAGTTATCATCAAAACAGTGAACAGTCTGTACAGAGACGTGCAGTGCATTAATAGCACTGCTCTTTAAATACAATTCCAAGGGGGTTGGTGGGTGGGGACAGGGTGGATGGTAGGGGAGTGTTCTAAATATACAAAAGGCATTATAAAAAGTAAAGATTCACTGGTAAGTACATGTGTTGGACAAAGACAAGACCTATCGTTACATACAACAAAAAAAACAGGCAGAGGGTATTTTTTTGTTTATTCCAGGGCATGGCTGTGAACTGTGTATCTTGATTTCAAATCCTTTGACTCTACCTTAATAATCACAGCAGATCCCAAAGAGAGCAGATAGTCAGCTGCTACATCGGCAAGATGTGAACGAAGCCAGGTTTTGGACTGCTTCGTTGATGATAAAATAAACATTAAAAACCAAGTATTCATGTCTTCAGAAAAAAAAATCCTCTTTTCATTTACAAGGAAAAAAAACACAAAAATATAACTTGTCATCATTTCCCTAGAATAAATATATCTTTTAGGCTGGCAAGTACAATGTTCACTATACACAGTTCTTTTAAAGATTTTTTAAACAGTTTTTGTTAGGTATTTTCTTTCATTTTTTGACGAAATGTTCTGTATCAAAATTAAAGAAAAAATATCAATGACTTTATATAAAAATGACAAAATAGGTTTCCTCTCCAACTGAACAGGTCAGGGAAAACTCACAGTAACGTTTCCCCTAGATCGAACCTGTAAACACAAGGCAGTAATCAGGAAGGAATCTCATCCGCATTTTGGTTACACGTTGAAGGCTGATGCCAAAAGCACTATGTTCCACCACTGTCTGCCTGCTGTGATCTTTGAATTACCTGTGCTTGTGTTACACAAAATAATGCAAGCAATTTTCCATTTTGAGTTTTAAAAACCTTAACAGTAAAATTCATTTAAGAAACAGCAAGCTTGTGCAGTAAAAGTGAATCAAATCAACACCAGAGATCGTCACGTGGTCCGGCTTCAATGGGAGTGGAGGATATGGCAAGGTGGGGTGGGGGTGGAGGGGGCTGTAGCAGAGACAAATCTCGCCAACACTACTTGAACTGGTTAAAATCGGCCCTGTAAAATAGTGTGCTGTGCATGGAATCTTCCAACAAGGAACACACAGAGGCAAAAGTCCTTCTTGCAACCTCACTCCCACCCACAAAACAAATAATGGTAGGCCCGTCCATCAACAGTTACAAGATTCCCAGGCAGACTGCAAATGGTTATTGCTCCGACAGAACACTAAATTGTACTTCTACATCTTCATGAAAGTGCACTTAAGTGCTGTTAGTTTTGCTGAGAAGCAGTTTTTC
Source organism: Raja brachyura (assembly GCA_963514005.1). The sequence goes on along the minus strand of OY740785.1, from coordinate 97,710,914 downwards.
TTGTGGCGTACAGTGCTAGTTGAATTGTTATTTTGTTTTGTTTTTTTTCTTTGTGCCTCTATCCAGCGTCTCTTTTAAAAAAAAATATTAATAATAAAAAATAAAATAAAAGTAGCCCCGGGAGCCGTTTAAGTGCACTGTGCGTCGGGAGGTCCTTTCATCACCTACATTCTACCGACAGCCCATTTTGTGATGAGTTGGATACGGACGGGTCGGCCAGCGTTAACATAACGGCTGCTGTGAGAGAACTGGATGAAGGCGAGGAAGAGGATGATGCCGTCGTCACAGTCGCATTTGCTGCAGATTAGGGAAAACAAAAGACATGCTTGAACATCTTCCCAAGCAAAGTTGCACATAAAGCTGAAATAAAATTACTGCATTTATATATATATGAGCAGTTAAAAACCCTCGACATGCCAAAGGACTTTACAGTCAAGGACATTTTTTTGAAGAAGCCATTATTGGTTTGTAACACAGGAAAAATAATGATCAAAGTGTGCCCAGAATTATTGCATAAACACTGATATAATAAACCAGATAGTCTGCCTTGGTGATAATTGAGAAACAAACATTACTACCCAGGACAGTGGAGAGCAGTCTCTGCCTTGTACTGACATTTGTATCTACCTGCAGGCAAATGGAGTAGCTGGTAGAGTTGATGCCCTATGGTCCTGACCTCTGGTAGTGTCTGTGGGCATGGAGATGCATGTTCTCCCTATGACTGCGTGGGTTTCTTCCGGGTGCTCCAGTTCCCCCAAAGACATGCAGGTTGGTATCACAATTGGGCATTGTAAATTTCCCCTAATCTGCGGCTAAGTGGCAGAATCTGAGGGAGTTGATGGGAATGTGGGGATAATAACAACAACAAAAAATGGCTACCAGGATAAGTGGTAGGGTGCAGACTTGGTGGTCTAAGGGCCTGTTTCAGTGCTGTATCCCTCTATGTCTCCATGAGATGTATCAGATCCCATGGTCCAAATGAGAAAAAGCAATGAAGTTAGACCCAGTATCCGAAAACCAACATCAATAAAACATATACAAGCAATATTGCAGTAACATAATTGCTCTGAAAAGACTTAACAAATGAGAGACAGATCTAGGCAAATCACCTGGCATTTACCTTGGCATTGAATTCGGACATAGCAAAGTCACTGCCTAGCCACTGAACTTTTCAAAATTCGCCTCCCTCTGGGTTTGTATACTGGGAGTGCTGTGCACCCAGACAAGTCGAACAACAGCCTGACACAGCAATCATCATAGAGCTATAGCTTGTAGACTATGTGCCACTCAACCCCTTCAGCAATTCCTAAAAAAGTTTGGTTTATTCAGCAGCACTCGGAAGTCATCAACATTAACTTCCGATTCCACAAAGTCTGGTAGTATTAGATCAAACATGGTCACGGAACCCTCCTCCTGATTACCACCTACCATCTTCCCTCAACCAATGAATTGGTGCTCTTTCACGTTGAACAACACTCGAAGGGAACAACACCGTCAACAAGGGCACAGAGTGCACCCTTCCAGGCCACTTCAATGCCCGTCAACCAGCATAGCTTAAACCACTGAGACAGACCGAGCTTGCCCAGTTTCACGGGCTTAGGTGTTAGACTGCATCTTGGCAGATAGAATGAGGTGACATGAAGAATAAAACTACTTGATCTCAAACTCAACAATCTGTAACATGATTAAAGTTGTAGCAATGACTACCACACTGTCCCTTCATCACATTGGCACAATCATGCTAAATGAGAGAGACTCGGAACACATCTGTTAGCTCAAAACTGGGCATCCATGAATTGGTGTGAATCGTGAGCAGCAGCAACGTGCATTACCATCATCAGTAATCTCATGGCTGACATACCTCTCAATCTACCATTACGTCAGGCCAAGGGCACAATGATAGTGCAGAGGGTATGCCTGCAGCAGCACTTGATCCACTGGAAAATGAGCAGTCAACCAAACGCAATAGCAACATTGGACTAAGAGCACATGAAACAGCTTGGAATAGGAGGCAAGTAATCCTTCAGCTAATAAGATCAAAGCACTGCAGTACTCTCAGGTCCAGCCCAGAAAGGAGATGGACAGTTAAAGAAATAACGGAGGTTATAAGTGATAGGAGCAGAATTAGGCCATTTGGCCCAGCAAGTCTACTCCACCATTCAATCATGGCTGATTTATCTCTGCCTCCTAACCCAATTCTCCTGCCTTCTCCCCATGACCCCTGCCCCCCGTACTAATCAAGAATCTATCTATCTCTGCCTTAAAAATATCCATTGACGGCCTTCACAGCCTGACTAAAGAAATTCTTCCTCATCTCCATCTTAAAGGAACATCCTTCAATTCTGAGGCTATGACCTCCTGTCCTAGACTATCCCACTAGTGGAAACATCCTCTCCACATCCACTCTATCCGTCTTTATCTATTTGGTATGTTTCAATGAGGTCCCCCTTCATCCAAACTGCAGCAAAACAAGACACCGTGTTGGAGTAACCCAGCGGGTCAGGCAGCATCTCTGGAGGACATGGATATCCATGTTCTCAAGAGATGCTGCCTGACCCAGAGTTACTCCAGCACTTTGTGTCTTTTTTTGTAAACCAGCATCTGCAGTTCCTTGTATCCACATTTTATGGCATCTAGCTGTTCGTAAATTGGTTGCCACGTTTTCTATACACTACATTTTGACTTATTTATTTTGGGATGTATTGAGGTTGTTAAAGGGTCTATACATTAGCAACTCTTGATTTCCCCCTCTCCCAAATGATGGTGCCAGCCTACTCAATGGGTCTCATTGTAGAACACAGAGACTCGGTTCTCTCACTGATGCATATCCAAAAGGCTCCTTAAATCTCCATTCCCTGCTTCTTTGCTCAGTGTCTGCTTGGACAATAAGATCAGATAGTTATACAGGGACGACCTGCAACATACCCTCCTTTCATTGTCATGACTCTACTTGCAAACACATCTCTATTTGTACAGCAGATTCAATACCCTAATGTGCTTTACATTACAGGACCATACAAATTCTATGGCTGGGTATGTGAGAGTGTAGGGTACTTCTCAACTTACTATCACGGTCCTTCTTTTTCATGCGCTTTCTTCTTCTGTCAATAGAGGCCACCTCTGATTTTAGGGAGAGGTAATGTCGCCTGATCTCTTGTAGCTTCTCTTGAAGAAATGCAATGCGTTCCACACCATTCATATTCTCAACATCAGCTGAAGACAGAGGCGTTAAAATAATAAATAACATGCATTAGTGTGGTAACAGTGGCAAATAACACGCAGCATGGGAAGGTGCAGTGTATCCCCATGTTAGGAGGGGTTGCATTCCTACAGAGCAACTAATTGGCTGTTATTTATTTTGGAACATCTTGAGGTAGTTAAAGGAACTGTATACAAGCACAACTTGATTTCCCAGTCACGATTTCCCATGACATCAACCCCTTTTCCCCATTGACTCCCATGTTATAAATGAAAATGCCTTCCTATGGGAAGTTTTTCTTTCATTGTCTATTGTCTGTGCCAGAAACAACCTGAAGGTAGTAGAGAGGCAAACTGGGTGGACAAGTGTTTTATTCCTTTGAAAAATAAAGGAGTTTGATGAAAGATTTTATTGAGATATATAAAATGACTAAGGGCCCATATTGGAGTGAATAGGCAGAATATAATTCCCAGAAGACAGGTACTAGTAAACAGGTAACAGACTTTAAATTACTGGCAGAAGCATTGGAGTGAAAGATTGGATTTTCTTTTCCTGACACTGAGATTTTTGTCTGAGGTGCCATACCGAGAAGGTTCCAGGACAAGCGTTGGAGAGTGTAATTAGGACGGAGTGTTCTTCTTGTCCCATGGAAAGGTTTACATTCCACATGTATGCGGTAATCACTTGTTTGAAACATTAGCGTACTTGAACCCATCAACAGCAATTTTCATTCATATGGCAGCTTTAATGTAACAAATGTCACTGGAACGTTAGCCAATCACATTTGGCACCGAGTCACATTAGCAATCTTAACACATTACCTAATGCTTACTTGAAAAGGTGGGGTTTTGGAACATCTTGAGGTTGTTAAAGGAACTGTATACAAGCACATGTCAGAGCGAAGATTACCAAGTGCAGGTGTGTAAGCGCAGTTTAGGAGACGGGATAGTGTACACCAGCTCATACTGATACGGTATGATTCTCATCAATAGTAACAGTTTTCACAAGTAAGCTTAGTTGCAGAGATTAGCAACAAATTGTCCAGTGAGGTTGCCTTGAGTAGATGCACGCCAGCAAGAATTATATCCATGGTGCCATAGTACATTACAAAGGTATATTGCCTGGATTTCTAAAACAGAGACTTCATTATATCTGATGAAGTAGGGAGCTAAAAGAAGAGAATAAGTTCATGGTGTAAAACCCCTCCATTCCCTTCCCGTCCATATACCTATCCACTTTACTTTTAAATGTTAAAATCGATCCTGCCTCCACCACTTCTGCAGGAAGATCATTCCACACAGCCACCACTCTCTGAGTAAAGAAGTTCCCCCTAAACTTCTGTCCCTTAATTCTCATGTCATTCCCTCTTGTTTGAATCTTTCCTACCCTCAATGGGAAAAGCTTATCCATGTCAACTCTGTCTATCCCTTTCATCATTTTAAAGACCTCAAAATGATTGTATGCTATCCAGTCGATTGTGGACTAAATTGGTTGTAACACAATTTCTATTGGGAACTAGAGAACCACTTAAAAGTTACTTTGGAAATTGACAAGCAGAAAAACAGCTGTCTCGATAAAAAGTGATCAATAGAACATCCTCCGCAGTAATCAGGCAGCATGATCTCTCATGAAAAGTTTGTCAGTTTCACCAAGGATGGCCCCTGCAATAAGTGAGTTCGGTATTCCGACTGCGCAGGTCATAGGTCACTCGCTATAAACATTCTCAGCAACTGTGGTGCTGCGTTGCTGCGTTGTGTGCAGGCTTGCGTTTCATCCGTGGTCGGGGTCTGGCCCCGGTCTCCAGCGCTGCGGGCGCTGTTGAGTTGCTGCTGGGTATCCCCGTCCCCTCCTGGGTGTCCCGTTCCTATCCGGGGATGGCCCTGGCGGTCCCGGACCTGGGGGGGGGGGGGGGGGGGGGAGGCATGGCTCCAGCTTGGCTCTGCCTGTCCCGCCGGGTTGCCCGACAGCCCTGGACTGTCCCGCCGGGTTGACCCGGCGGACTTTCATCTATCCACCTACTGTAATTTGTACTGTAACTGTAATTTCCAATGTGTGCAATAACCCATACTGGATATAGGAATCCTATTTATCCATTGTCTTTTTATAGATACGTATATAGCGCTGCAGAAACTGTGCACCTTATCCCCCCCCCCCCCCCTTTTTGTTTTGTTTTGCACTGAGTAGGAGCAGCTTTTAGTCTCATTGTACATGTGTATAGTGACAATAAAAGGCATTCTGATTCTGATTCTGACCAGCCCGGAGCGGTGGCGGTTCGGCCGCGCTTGCGGCACCGGGGACCTGGGTTCGATCCTGGCTGAGGATGAGCTGCGGATCTGTGTGCTCGCAGCTGCCGAGACTGTCTCTCCGTCGATTCAGTGTCCCACTCGCATCTGCCCCCTCACTCTCGCTGTTACACCCTGCTCTCCCACTACCTGGCACCCCCGTTCCTCAGATTAAATATATTTTTACACATAAATCATGCATAAAGATAAGAATTTATAGATAGTTTTATACAGCCAGCGCTTCGTTCGCTTTTTCTTTATATTGAGTGACCTTTGACAAATCCCACGATTCCTTGCGTTTCTCGGAATACCGAACTCCCTTATTAACAACAATCTCTCTATTGACGCTTGTGCAATGATTAAACAATACAGCCTTTAGTATTTTTAGCTTGGAGTATAAACAAAGATAAATTTGTAGCAATTAAAAAGGCCTATATTGTTGAAAATTCTATGGAAGAAATAACTTAGTTATTGTGAGTAAAATTCTCTAGGCCCTGAATCCCGTTTGAATACAGTGGCTTGCAAAAGTATTTATACCCTTTGAACTTTTCCACATTTTGTCACGTTACAACCACAAACGTAAATGTATTTTATTGGGATTTTATGTGATAGACCAATACAAAGTGGTGCATAATTGTGAAGTGGAAGGAAAATGATACATGGTTTCCAAATGTTATGACAAATAAAAAACTGAAAAGTGTGGCATGCAAAAGTATTCAGCCCCCCTGAGTCAATACTTTGTAGAACCACCTTTTGCTGCAATTACAGCTGCAAGTCTTTTGGGGTTTGTCCCTACCAGCTTTGCACATCTAGAGACTGCAATTTTTGCCCATTCTTCTTTGCTAAATAGCTCAAGCTCAGTCAGATTGGATGGAGAGCAAATGTGAACAGCAATTTTCAAGTCTTGCCAGAGATTCTCAATTGGATTTAGGTCTGGACTTTGACTGGGCCATTCTAACACATGAATATGCTTTAATCTAAACCATTCCATTGTAGCTCTTGCTGTATGTTTAGGGTTGTTCTGCTGGAAGGTGAACCTCTGCCCCAGTTTCAAGTCTTTTACAGACTCTAACAGGTTTTCTTCAAAGATTGCCCTGTATTTGGCTCCATCTATCTTCCCATCACCTCTGACCAGCTTCCCTGTCCCTGCTGAAGAAAAGCATCCCCACAGCATGATGCTGCCACCACCATGTTTCACAGTGGGGATGGTGTGTTCAGGGTGATGTGCAGTGTTAGTTTTCCGCCACACATAGCATTTTGCATTTAGGCCAAAAACATCAATTTTGTTCTCATCAGACCAGAGCACCTTCCTCCACATGTTTGCTGTGTCCCCCACATGGCTTGTGGCAAACTGCAAACGGGACTTCTTATGGCTTTGTTTCAACAATGGCTTTCTTCTTGCCACTCTTCCATAAAGGCCCGATTTGTGGAGTATACGACTAATAGTTGTCCTGTGGACAGATTCACCCACCTGAGCTGTAGATCTCTGCAGCTCCTCCAGAGTTACCATGGGCCTCTTGGCTGCTTCTCTGATCAATGCTCTCCTTGCCCGGCCTGTCAGTTTAGGTGGACGGCCATGTCTTGGTAGGTTTGCAGTTGTGCCACACTCTTTCCATTTTCGGATGATGGATTGAACAGTGCTCCGTGAGATGTTCAAAGCTTGGGATATTTTTTTATAACCTAACCATGCTTTAAACTTCTCCACAGCTTTATCCCTGACCTCTCTGGTGTGTTCCTTGGGCTTCATGATGCTGTTTGTTCACTAATGTTCTCTAACAAACCTCTGAGGCCTTCACAGAACAGCTGTATTTATACTGAGATTAGATTACACAAAAGTGGATTCTATTTACTAATTAGGTGACTTCTGAAGGCAATTGGTTGCACTGGACTTTATTTAGGGGTATCAGAGTAAAGGGGGCTGAATACTTTTGCACGCCACACTTTTCAGTTTTTTTATTTGTAAAAATAATTTGAAAACCATGTATCATTTTCCTTCCACTTCACAATTATGCACCACTTTGTGTTGGTCTATCACATAAAATCCCAATAAAATACATTTACATTTGTTCAAGGTTCAAGGTTAGTTTATTTGTCACATACACTAATTGGTGCAGTGAAATGCTTCTTGCCATGCAGCACATAAAATAAAGAATACAGACACAACACTAATAAAGAGATTTAAACATAAAAACATCCCCCCACAATGGTTCCCATTATGAGGGAAAGCACAATGTCCAGTCCCCAACCCATGTCCACCCATAGTCAGGCATACTGAGGCCTCCATAGTTGCCTTCACGGAGGCCCGATGTTCCAGGCCGTTCTCGCCGGGTGACGGTGTTCCGGCGTTTGTGACTGTAACGTGACAAAATGTGGAAAAGTTCAAGGGGTACGAATACTTTTGCAAGCCATAATATATTTCTGATGAGAAATATCAAGGATATTTCATACTCTGCAGATTGATATATATTACAAAGTTGTTGTACACATCGGTGCCACAAGGAGGAGCCAGTTGTCTACTTTCCATTTGCCATTATAGCTGATTTGCAGTCTATTCAAAAGACTGGAATGAAGTCCCTGTCCCACTTTCCCGAGTTGCAGACAAATGCTACCGAGTTTTCCCCTTGATTCAAACTCGGAGATGCCAGCCGTAGGTATCCGGGGCTATTTTTTAAAAATACGTGAACTTTTTTCAACATGATGAAAAAACGTCCCGACTTACCTGATGCCCCGAGTACCTACGGCTGGCATTACGAAACACTACGAAATATCTACGGACTCCTACGACCTCGCAATGGACATTCTCCAAGTTTGAATCGAGGGGAAAACTCGGGAGAATTTGTGAGTAACTCAGGAAAGTGGGACAGGGGCCATACATGGGTTCACTGCTGTAATAGTAGAATATTAAAGATCAGACTGAGAAAGGAGGGTAGGAAAGAAGGGTTAAAAGCTTAAATAATACCCCAAACTTGGTCTTTCAACTTTACTATGCAGGAAGAATCTACTTGAGTTACTTTACTGTCAGAGACAGACTCACCCATCTGAATACTCCATTTGTATGTTCTGGAAGACCTGCTGCCCTGTTCCTGGGTGGCATTCTTCTCCCCGTTCAGAGGAGATTTTCCAAGGGTGAGTACTTTGGTGGTAGATGTACTTCCTGGCAGAGAATTGATTCCCGCTGGTACGACGGAGGAATTGTTCTTCACTTGTACAGATTTGGCAGTATTTTCACCCGCAGACATCTCTTCACTATCACTGCTGTTTGCTGTACAGAGAAAGAGAAAAATGCATTTACATACTACCATTTGTGGCCTCAGAGTGCCCCAAGCGCTATTTGTGAAGCACAATACATTTTGCATTACAGGAAATGTAGCCCATAAATTTGAATGAATGAATGAATGAATGTTTATTGGCCAAGTATTCACATACAAGGAATTTGCCTTGGTGCTCCGCCCGCAAGTGACCGCATGACATACAGTGACAGTTAAGGATGATACAATAGACAATAGAAGCAGGAGTAGGCCATTTGGCCCTTCGAGCCAGCACTGCCATTCAATGTGATCATGGCTGATCATCCCCAATCAGTACCCCGTTCCTACCTTCTCCCCATATCCCCTTACTCCGCTATCTTTAAGAGCCCTATCTAGCTCTCTCTTGAAAATATCCAGAGAACAGGCCTCCACCGCCCTATGAGGAAGAGAATTCCACAGACTCACAACTATGTGAGAAAAAGTGTTTCCTCATCTCCGTTCTAAATGGCTTACTCCTTATTCTTACCCTGGTTCTGGACTCCCCCAACATCGGGAATATGTTTCCTGCCTCTAGCGTGTCCAAACCCTTAACAATCGTATATGTTTCAATAAGATCCCTTCTCATCCTTCTAAATTCCAGAGTGTACAAGCCCAGCCGCTCCATTCCCTCAGCATATGACAGTCCCGCCATCCCGCAAATTACCCTTGTAAACCTAAGCTGCACTCCCTCAATAGCAACAATGTCCTTCCTCAAATTAGGGGACCAAAACTGCACACAATACTCCAGGTGTGGTCTCACTAGGCCCCGGAACAACTGCAGAAGGACCTCTTTGCTCCTGTACTCCTCCTGTTATAAAGGCCAACATGCCATTCGCTTTCTTCACTGCCTGCCGTACCTGCATACTTACTTTCATAGACTGATGAACAACGACCCCCAGATCCCGTTCTACTTCCCCTTTTCCCAACTTGCTGCCATTTAGATAGTAATCTGCCTTCCTGATTTTGATACCAAAGTAGATAATCTTAATTTTATCAACATTAAACTTCATCTGCCATGCATCTGCCCACTCCCCCACCCTGCATTCTCATAGCATCCTCCTCACATAGAAACATAGAAACATAGAAAATAGGTGCAGGAGTAGGCCATTCGGCCCTTCGAGCCTGCACCGCCATTCAATGTGATCATGGCTGATCATCCAACTCAGTATCCCGTACCTGCCTTCTCTCCATACCCCCTGATCCCTTTAGCCACAAGTGCCACATCTAACGCCCTCTTAAATATAGCCAATGAACTGGCCTCAACTACCTTCTGTGGCAGAGAATTCCAGAGACTCACCACTCTCTGTGTAAAGAATGTTTTCCTCATTTCGGTCCTAAAGGAATTCCCCCTTATCCTTAGACTGTGACCCCTTGTTCTGGACTCCCCCAACATCGGGAACAATCTTCCAGCATCTAGCTTGTCCAACCCCTTAAGAATTTTGTAGGTTTCTATAAGATCCCCCCTCAATCTTCTAAATTCCATCGAGTACAAACCGAGTCTATCCAATCTTTCCTCATATGAAAGTCCTGACATCCCAGGAATCAGTCTGGTGAATCTTCTCTGTACCCCCTCTATGGCAAGGATGTCTTTCCTCAGATTTGGAGACCAAAACTGTACGCAGTACTCCAGGTGTGGCCTCACCAAAACCCTGTACAACTGCAGTAGAACCTCCCTGCTCCTATAGTCAAATCCTTTCGCTATGAATGCTAACATACCATTTGCTTTCTTCACTGCCTGCTGCACCTGCATGCCTACTTTCAATGACTGGTGTACCATGACACCCAGGTCTCGTTGCATCTCCCCCTTACCTAATCTGCTACCATTCAGATAATAGTCTACCCTCATGTTTTTGCCACCAAAGTGGATAACCTCACATTTATCCACATTGTACTGCATCTGCCATGCATCTGCCCATTCACTCAGCCTATCCAAATCACCCTGCAGCCTCCAAGCATCCTCCTCACACCTAACTATACCCCCCAGCTTGGTATCATCTGCAAATTTGGAGATGTTGCATTGAATTCCCTCGTCCAAATCATTAATATATATTGTAAATAGCTGGGGTCCCAGCACTGAGCCTTGCGGCACCCCACTAGTCACTGCCTGCCATTCTGAAAAGGACCCGTTTACTCCTACCCTTTGCCTCCTGTCTGCTAGCCAGTTCTCTATCCACATCAATACTGAACCCCCAATACCGTGTGCTTTAAGTTTGTATGCTAATCTCTTATGCAGGACCTTGTCGAAAGCCTTCTGAAAGTCTAGATATAACACATCCACTGGTTCTCCCTTATCCACTCTACTAGTTACATCCTCGAAAAATTCTATCAGATTTGTCAGACATGATTTACCTTTCGTAAATCCATGCTGACTTTGTCCAATGATTTCACCACTTTCCAAATGCGCTGCTATCCCATCTTTAATAACTGACTCTAGCAGTTTCCCCACTACCGATGTTAGACTAACTGGTCTGTAATTCCCCGCTTTCTCTCTCCCTCCTTTTTTAAAAAGTGGGGTTACATTAGCTACCCTCCAATCCTCAGGAACTACTCCAGAATCTAAGGAATTTTGAAAAATTATCACTAATGCATCCACTATTTCTGTGGCTACCTCCTTGAGTACTCTGGGATGCAGACTATCTGGCCCTGGGGATTTATCGGCCTTCAATCCGTTCAATTTACCCAACACCACCTCCCGGCTAACCTGGATTTCACTCAGTTCCTCCATCTTATTTGACCCCCGTTCCACTGCTATTTCCGGCAGATTATTTATGTCTTCCTTAGTGAAGACAGAACCAAAGTAGTTATTCAATTGGTCTGCCATGTCCTTGTTCCCCATGATCAATTCACCTGTTTCTGACTGCAAGGGACCAACATTTGTTTTAACTAGTCTCTTTCTCTTTACATATCTATAAAAACTTTTGCAGTCAGTTTTTATGTTCCCTGCCAGTTTCCTTTCATAATCTATTTTCCCTTTCCTAATTAAGCCCTTTGTCCTCCTCTGCTGGATTCTGAATTTCTCCCAGTCCTCCGGTAGGCTGCTTTTTCTGGCAAATTTGTATGCCTCATCTTTTGTTTTTATACTATCCCTGATTTCCCTTGTTATCCATGGATGCACCACCTTCCCCGATTTATTCTTTTGCCAAACTGGTATGAACAACTTTTGTACTTCATCCATGCAGTCTTTAAATACCTTCCATTGCACATCCACTGTCAACCCTTTAAGAATCACCTGCCAGTCTATCTTGGCCAATTCACATCTCATACCTTCAAAGTTACCTTTGTTCAAGTTCAGAACCCTTGTTTCTGACTTAATTTTGTCACTCTCCATCCTAATGAAGAACTCAACCATATTATGGTCACTCTTGCCCAAGGGGCCACGCACAACAAGACTGCTAACTAACCCTTCCTCATTACTCAATACCCAGTCTAGAATAGCCTGCTCTCTCGTTGGTTCCTCCACATGTTGGTTGAGAAAACTATCCCGCATACATTCCAGGAAATCCTCTTCCTCAGCACCCCTGCCAATTTGATTCACCCAATCTACATGCAGATTGAAGTCACCCATTGCTCACAGTTCACCTTGCTACCCAGCTTTGTGTCATCTGCAAATTTGCTAATGTCACTTTGAATCCCTTCATCCAAATCAATCAATAAAACATGAAACATTAATAGTATAACATTATTGTTTAAACATGTGAATTAAATAAAATACCAGAGCAAAAGGAGGCTACAGATTTTTGGTTATTGAGTAGAGCTACTACTCGTGGAAAAAAGCTGTTTTTATGTCTGGCTGTGGCAGCTTTGACAGTCTGGAGTCGCCTTCCAGAGGGAAGTGATTCAAAGAGTTTGTGGCCAGGGTGAGAGGGGTCAGAGATGATCTTACCCGCTCGCTTCCTGGCCCTTGCAGTGTAGGGCATAATAAACTCCAATAAAGTGACACAATAAATCACTGGATGTTCTTTCCATAAACCAATGTTGATAGAGGGATAAATACATGCCAGGCAACAAGGCTAGTGCTGAATTAGTGACTTAGGATTCTTTGCAAAAACCTGGGAGGGCAGGTAGGGTCTCAGTACTTAGTTTTAGAGATACAGTGTGGAAACAGATCTTTCGGCCCACCAATAGGCCGGAAACCAGAGGCAGCTTCGTGGACACCACAGGAAATGCGTGAATGTACTCAAAAGATTGCAGTAGAGAATTATTAGAATAGTTTTAGGGATGAAAGATTTCAGCCACAAGGTTAGATGAGGTTATGCCTCTTGGAGTGAAACGTTGAGAGATGTTGTACATAATTACGTGGGGTTTAGACTGGTAAATAGACAGTAGCTACTCTTATTCAAGGGAGTATGTTTCAGATTTAAAGTGATAGGCAAGGGATACAGAAGGTATGCAAAGAAAAACTATTTTCTTCTGCACATATAGGATTTGCCACCTGCAAGGGTTAACAGAGGCTTTCAAAAGTAAATTGGATAGACCATTGATGGAATATAATTTGGACCTCCATCGAAAAGGAGCAGGAGGACGATTGAATTGCTGGCATATGCTCAATATACCTCTGTGCACTTCTATGATTTAAGGTTTGTTGAATTATCCTGGACTTTGCTGCAATCCAAGATCTTGTTCCACTATTAAATTGATGGTAAAAAACATTAAAGAGAGTGTGGGGAAAAAGCAAGCTCCCAGGGTCAGGCAAGGAGATTGGTATCAATTGATCTGATTTTTTAAAGAACTGGTATGGGTGCAGTTAGGAAATTGTGTGGTCTATTAAATGTGGTAGAAAAGTAAATGAAACGATTCGCATTACATCCTAAGATGGTTTAAACCTCCTCCAGTCAAACTAAAACAAAACAAGTAGCAATAATATAGACAAAGTCACAAATCATGTTTACCGAGATAAATTATAGGAAGAATAAACAAGTCTCTCCTCATATTGTTGTCCAGCCTACACAATGGATAGAGTGAAGGAATATGTTCTGAGTGCAGACAAAACTGGCAGTAAGCCACCAAATAAAATTGTTCTGATTATTCATTCACAAAATGTGTAACTTTCTGGCAAGGCTGACCCATACTGCATTCTGAAAGGGAATTGTGCTTGACAAATCGACAGATTTTTTTTTTGAGGATGTAATTGGAGGAATAGATAAAGGAAAATCAGTGGACATGCTGTACTTAGATTTTCAGGAAGGTGATAAAATCCCACATAGAAGATTATTGTGTAAAACTTTAAAAAAAATTGTGTTGGATGAATACATTGGAATGGATTGAGAACTGGTCAACAGACATAGGGAGAGTAGGAATGGATATGTTTTTATCAGAGGGACTGGCAGCAACCAGTGGGGTGCTGCAGGGATCAGTGTTTGGGTCTCAGCTATTTGTAATATATCAGTGATTTGGGCAAAGGAACAGAATGCAATATTTCAAAGTTTGCCAATGACATAAAGCGAGGTGGAGTTGTGAGTTGGATGCAAGTGGGCAACAGCTTGGCACATGCAGTGCAATGTAGATAGATAAGTGTTATCCGCTTCATAGGGAAACAGTAAGGCAGTATATTATTTAACTGTTAGAAGGGTTGATGCACAAAGAGACAGTAGACACAATATGCTGGAGTAACTCAGCGGGACAGGCAGCATCACTGGAGGGAAGGAATGAGTGACTTTTTTGGTAGAGACCCTTCTTCAGACTGACTTGGGTGCTCTTGTTCACCAGTCATTAAATATAAACATACAGGTTGCAGCAAAATGTTAAAGTGGCAATTGGTATGTTAACCTCTATAACAAGAGGATTGAGTACTGGAGTGGGGATATCTGAATCTGTGCCATTGGCACTGTACTATATAGACAACCAAAATTAGTCAGAGTTGGATATGTTAAAGGAAGGAGTGAAGTAAAGAGGTTTATCAGAGCTGCGAACCTCAGTCCTACTGCTGGTGTTTATCACTTTGTAACTCGGTGCCATAAACTAGTGTTCAGCCTGTTAGAGTGCACTAAATCAAGAAATAAATCATTAAGAAGAAGAAATCTTATCTCCCCAATCATAAATATAGTATAATAAATCTCCTTCAGAACAATGCTGAATATGGTCATAGAGTTATAGAGTGATACAGCGTGGAAACAGGCCCTTCGGCCCAACTTGCCCTCACCGGCCAACATGTCCCAGCTACACGAGTCCCACCTACCCATATTTTGTCCATATTGCTCCAAACCTGTCCTATCCATGTATGTCCAACTGTTTCTTAAACGTTGGGATAGACCCAGCCTCAACTACCCCCTCTGGCAGCTTGTTCCATACACCCACCACCCTTTGTGTGAAAATCTTACCCCTCAGATTCCTATTAAGTCTTTTCCCCTTCACCTTAAACCCATGTCCTCGGGTTCACGATTCACCTACTCTGGGCAAGAAACTGTGCATCTAATTTGAAATAAAAACTGAAAAAAATCTAGATTTTTGTGATCTACAAACACCTCCTCCCGACTATCTTTTTACTCGTGGACTTTGTCATGCTGGAAAAAACGTCCCGACTTACCTGATGCCCCGAGTACCTACGGCTGGCATAACGAGCTGCTACGATATATCTACGGACTCGCTACGGACATTCTCCGAGTTTGAATCAAGGGGAAAACTCGGGAGAATTCATGAGTAACCCGGGAAAGTGGGACAGGCCCTTAACAGATCCAAGAAATGAATTGAAAATTGTGAACTTGAAACATTAACTCAATTTCTCTCCCACAGATGATGTCTGAACTGCAGGACATTTCCAGCGTTGTTTTATTGAATACTTTCATTGTTTTTCTGTATTTTCTTCTTGAGTGAGCATGCTCATAGCCAGAAGAAAACACACACAATGTTTTTATAAAAGTAGTAACAATTAGATATCCTCACCAGTTTGACTTTTCTTTTTATTGTTGATCCCTGATCGTTTGTGGCTGCGTTTTTGCTTCTTTGTTGAACTTCCTCCCTGAGCATCTTTTGGCCGTTTATGACCCGATGCAACTGGAACAAAATGAAAACAGAAGCAAAATTAGAGCCCATGTCTGAAGAATGGAAAATCAAACAAGGGTGGGCAAAAACACTCTGATTCTTAATGCCGAATATAAATTCGCACGTTATTAAATCTTCTCTACCTGTACTTCAATATGGACAAAAATGATTGGCAAATGTAATAGTTTTACAATGAAACTACAGACTGCAGCACTCTGATTTAATCACATTACATTAATGGACCATCTGTTTTCATGTGTCTAACACGAGCATTTTACATTCAAACATCAGAAGGCTTGACATTTCACAACAACGCTATGCAGCCAGATTGGATCAGAATGGGACCAGCTGTACCAGAGAATGTACAGAAGAGGGCACCTTTGTCAACTGCGTAAAATAAACAACACAATCACGCCATACAACTCAATGGCAAGGAGTCAGTGTTTTTGTTGTAAGTGAGCTTCCTCCCACCATCGCAAGAGACCCTCTTCTTTTCTTCTCTGCAGTCTTTGCAAGTTTATTTTCTGCATGAAGGATGCACTCGGCAAGACGTAGCATCTTCAGAGCACAGCAAGGAACCATCAACTTCAACCAACAGCTATGAGATTATGCAGTAAGTACAAAGCAGGAATAATAAATAAAAACCTCGGAAACCGGAAATCTGAAATAAAAACAGAAATTGCTGTGGACACAGAGTGAACAGAGAAACAACGTTGCTGCATCGGTTCAATCTCATCATAATTAACATGTTGAAAGATTCAAGAGTTTTTAAAAGATGCTATGGAACTGCTGAAAAGAATGACTGGGAAAGAGCAAACGTGAATTGATTGGAGCACAGGAATGATTGAACAAAGGGGAGGGTAGCACTTGATAAAAGGGATGGATATGCTGCAAGGAAACAAAAAAGGTAGAGAAACTGTAAATTGTACATGGCTACAACTATATGTAGAGGGAAATAAGCATAAAAGTCTGGAGAAATCTGCTATGACCTAGGATAATGGATCTAAGAGGTAACAGAGTCCCAGTGTAAAAACAGTCCACCAGTCATTTGAGTTGAGCCATTCTTACGGGCTTCGATTATAGGAAAAGGCAGGTACATTCAATGCATGAACTGCATTTAAGTTTTCATTTTAAAATCTCAAACCTTCACTTCTGTCCGCTTTTTCCCCCGAACCCAGGCATTCCAAGCTTGCTGTTTTGATCCACAATTCGGCAGTGAGACAGAACTTGCTTATATAAAGCAGCTTATCATATCCTCAGGACGTCCCAAAGTGCCTCACAGCTGATGGATTACTTTTGAAATGTTGTCACTGTGGTAATGTAGGGAACGCAGCAAGATCCCACACACTGCAAACAAAATGAATGGTCAGATGATATGCTCCAGCCATGCTGCCCGAGGGATAAATGTTGACCTGATCATTGGGGAGATTCTCCCCTGTCCTTTCATAGTGCCGGACATTTTGATAATCACCTGAGGAGAGCAGACAGGGCCTCGACTGAATATCTCAAATAAAAGATAGTACCTCTGACAGTGCAGCACTTCCCCAGCTTTAGCATTTAGCTTTTTTTTAAAACTGCAAATGACATTGGGATATCCTGAGATCATGAGAGGTGCTACAGCAATGAACATCTTTCTTGCATTGCTATTTGAATTGTGAAATGTAGATCCCACAGTTATCATAATTAAACCCTATTATTCCAGTTGTCATGGGCCTGATAATGACAAACAGTTTGAAACAGCGAGGCCGCAAAGGGAGAATTGCAAAAGCTAGGATTCTTGGTGGAGTTCCACTAAATATTCCTATAAATATGATTAAATGATTCAGTAAAACTCTTGTCGCAGTGTGCTGAAGGGTTCCGACCCAAAGTGTCGCCTATTCATTCCCTCCCCAGAGGATGCCTGACTCGCTGAGTTCCTTGCAGCATTTTGTGTTTTGCACAGTCAAACTTCTCTTGGGACATGTAGGAAAAAACTGAATTTTTCAATTAAGAACAGCGATCATGGACTTACAAATCCCCCAGCATCTGCTGAAAGAAAGCTTTCTGCACAACAATTGAATAATGATTTTGATAAGAAATGATCAATATCTTATGAGCATTTGTAAGGTGGCATTACGCTCACTGTCTTTACTATGCAGAGTCTCTATTATTATGAGTAGTACAGAATGCTGTTTAGAGTGGAAATGTAAATTTATACGATGCCTTCATTAAAAATACCTCGTGCTTCAAAGTACTGTAATCACTGCTGGAAGGTAAGAGGCAAGGTAACTAACTGGTTTACAGCTAGATCTGATAACTACATGAAAATGCCCGGTCTGAGTGAGTGGTGTACCCGTGGAAATTACAGTTTTCAAAAACAATAAGTCAAAGTTTCACATTCCCTCCCGGATGTCATGGCCAATACTTTGAAGAGAAGCAAGATTCTCAAGTCGAGTTGAGTTTATTGTCATATATAAGCATATGCACAGTGAAGTACAGGTACAATGAAAATATTGCTTGCAGCAGCACCATATAGACACGGGCACACAAAAACATATATTAAACATCAATTATACAGAATATCTGCAAGACAATAGAAATCAAAGATTGCAAGAAACAAGATATCAGTGTGCAAAATGATTAGAAAAATGTCCCATGTTAATGCAAGAGGAGTTCCATCTTGTTCTGTTGCGGAGATGTGTCCTCACCAATAAACATGAACAAATAAATCCTCAAACAAATTACTGGGACACTATTGAATGTGCAGCTTTGCTATATGCAACTTGGCGATCTCAACAGTGAATACATGAAATAAGTATTTCACTGACGCATCATTTGGACCAGCCTGAGGAGATTATATCATACTGTATAATAGCAAGACAAACTGTAGGTATGTTACAAAACATACCTTGAACGGCGCTGCAGTTCCGCCACTCCCCGTGTGCGCAACTTTGGCGCCTTTCAGAGGGGGGACGGGTTTAAAGTGCTGTTTTTCTCCAGACAGTTCAAATCGATCCATCTCAGGGGATTTCGTTGCTGAAGAGAAATCGCTCCGACATTTGTTTTATGGAGGTATTTTTAATAGATCATTTATTAGCTAGAGTAATTTAAAAATCATCTTCTAAAGCCGTGAACACCGACAACGGGAAGGATTTTACGTAGGGGATAGAAGAAGGTACAGTTTATTTTTACATAAAAAAGTGCTTCTTAGGAAGCCTTTAATCAAATTTTCATGTTGCGAAAAGGGGCTACAAAATATATACAAACTGGCAGTCCTTTTCCTGCCAACTGTGGGTTAAATTCACCGCAAACCGCAACGTTCCAACCCACCTCGTTCCACTAAAACCCACTCGCGTTGATTTAAATGGCCATTAATTTACGGGAATTAAACACTAAATTTCTTCCATTTGGCCTATAAATTCATGAAAATGAGATTTAAAAATCATGTTATATTGTGAATTATTGTGTGAATATTATTTGGACACTTAGGCAATTAAAAAATGTTTATCTTTTCTTAAGAAATGGATAGATGTTTAGATATAGTAATTTAATTTTGTAATTAGCTACATTTTTTTTAAAATATCTTTATTTATTAGTGGTACTGTAAGTTACATCAGTGTACATCTCTTGTTTGTATTATAGTCATTGTACCCCTTAATTTTTATTTTTATTTTAAGGCTTTAGAAAAGAGAGAATAGAGAGAAAAATAGCAGCATAGAAAGTAGAAAAGTGAAAAAGAGATGTGAAAGTGCCAAAGCTGACAGAGGGAAAGGAAACCCTTGAAGAGTTAGAAACGGGAATTAAGAGATAGACCCTGGAGACGAAAGAAAAAGAGTGAAAAATAGAGAAAGAAAAAAGAAAAGCCAGTTACTTTATTATAAACATCTCGCAAAAGGAATCTACCAACTCGACAATTTTTCTTCCCCCCTTTCTTCCTCCCTATTGTTCCCTGGCAATAGGGAACAAGATGCTAATTTCCGACACCGGTACTTTTTTGAGGTATTCTTGCATCTTATCCTTGTAATAGATTTATAAATGCAGACCACGTCTTATAGAAACAGTCTGATTTTCCTGCTAGTCGGAGTCTCATATCTTCCAAGTGTAGTGTTTCGAACATAGATGAAATCCACATATTGACTGTGGGTACCGGAGAATTTTTCCAGAATATTAAGATTAGCTTTTTTCCAGTTATTAAGCCATATTCAAATAGAGTCATTTGAAACACGTTTAATTCAGGGCAGTCTTCTGATAGCCCGACGATTATCCAGTCTGCTTCTGGGGTCAGTTTTATTTTAAATATATTTGTGAAAATTTCAAAACTTTCAGTCCAAAATGTTTGAATTTTTGTACAAAAGACAAATGAGTGTGCTATATTAGCTTCTTGACATTGACATTTATCACATATAGGAGAGACGTTGGGAAAAAGTTTACTTATTTTAGTTTTTGAATAGTATGATCTGTGTAAGATTTTAAATTGTATTAAGGTGTGTCTTACATTAATTGAACATTTATGCACATTCAATAAATATTCTTCCCACCTTTCTTTGGGAATTTTTATACTTAATTATTTTTCCCAGTCTCTCCTGATACCATCTATTGTTGGTATTTCTGCATTATGATATTAGGTTTGCCGAATCTGCCTTTGTATTCATTACTTCTCCCAGTAAGTCTGGAGGCATATTGTGATAATCTTGTGTGTATTTTTTCAAATAGTCACAGACCTGGAAATATTTAAAATACTGATTGTTTCCCAAATTGTATTTTATTTGCATTTGTTTAAATGATAATAGTTTCCCGATTCATACACATCTCCGAAGATTTTAATTCCAGTTCTTTCCCATTGTGTAAATGCTTTATCTATAGTTGAAGGTTTAAATGAGGGGTTTTTACCGATAGGAGATAAGAGAGATAAGTTTCTTAATTTTAGATTGTGTTTTATTTGTTTCCAAATTCTGATTGTACTGTATATAATTGGATTATTGTTGTAATTTATATTATTCATCGATATTTGAGAGAGAATGATTGCTCCAATATTATAAGGAGAGCAATCCTCTCTCTCCATAATCGTCCAATCTGGTTGTTGGGGAGAGTTATCCAGCAATTGGATCATGTTTCTGATATTTACAGACCAGTAGTAATACATAAAGTTGGGGAGTGCTAATCCCCCTACTACTTTGGGTTTATTCAGATGAGCTCTTTGTATTCTGTGGGATTTATAATCCCAAATAAAATTTGTGATATCTGAGCAGTTTTTTAAAAAACTTTTTGGGTAAATATATTGGGATAGATTGGAACAGGTATAAAATTTGTGGTAGAAAAATCATTTTTATGGCATTTATTCGACCTATTAAGGACATCGGAAGCGTTTTCCAAAATTTAATCAAGTTACATAGTTTCTTAAGTAGAGGGTTATAATTTTTGTCAAACATATCTTGATATGTTCTAGTAATTTTGATGCCCACGTATTTAAATGTTTCCGTACCTATTTTGAAAGGAAACTGTAAAAGATGCTTACTTTTGGTTTTATTGACATGATTTCACTTTTATTCCAATTTATTCTATATCCTGAGAATGATCCAAAGTCCTCTATTAATTTTTAAATATTTGGTATAGTAATATGAGGTTTTGTGATGTACAAAAGTACGTCGTCAGCGTATAGTGATATTTTATTATTGGAGTATTTTGTTTTATATCCATGGATATTCGGATGAGTTCGAATTCTTTCCGCTAGGGGTTCAATTATGAGGGCAAATAACAATGGTGATAATGAACATCCTTGTCTATTTCCCCTTGACAAATGAAATTTCGTAGATAAATTATTGTTCGTTAATTTTGGCTAATATTTTTTGATCTGTATTTAACAACGCAATAGCTCTGTATGATCCACGTTCTTCCACATCCTTATCTTTCTTAAGTATTAGTTTGATAGTAGATTCTGCTAGTGTTTCAGGTAGTGTTTGTTCTTTGAAGGCATAAGTATACATTTTCTGTAGGCGGGGGGTAAATATGTCATAAAAACTTTTATAGAATTCATTACTAAATCCGTCGGGACCTGGTGTTTTTCCATTTTTTAATGAGATTATTGTTTCTTCTATTTCCTTATTTGAGATTTGTGCTCCCAATTCCTCTTGTTCCTGCAACTCTAATTTAGGAAGGTTACAATTATCCAAGAACTCTGTAACTTTGTTGGTGTCAATTAGCTACAATTAGGTAACTAACTAATTATATGCTTTAATTTCAGATCATCCAAGTAAGATTGTTTCATATTTGTTTCAGAATGCTTCAATCTATAATAACTGAAAATTTCATTGAATTCTCTTAATTTTTAAGAAAGTTATGGGCTTTTGACTGTCCTAGATCACAGCTTTTGAGTTAAGTCAATGGAAAAGCAATAGGGAACAAGATGCTAATTTCCGAGTATGAAAATGGCCATAACGTTTTTAATATTGAAGATATGAAAGTGAATTAGATGTCGAATTAAACTTATTTTTATGCTTTATGTGATAGGATAAATTGCAGACTTGATTTTTAAAATCTCAAAATTTTGTAACATTGCTACAAACGGCATATTTCCGTTTTTTACCATGCCAGTACCACAATATACTGCATGGGACATTGACAGTTAATCATTAAAACGACAAGAAAGCTCAATTCACAAAGTAAAAGAAATCTACCTCTACATATTCTTCCTACAATTTAAGCTTTTTATTTAAGCTGAAGATTGTTATTTATTCGGCTGGCAGTCCTCACATGAATGGAATCATCAAATTTCCATACTGTAACAGTAACTACAACTCAAGTGATTCAGTGAGTGCAAACACTTTGAGATAGAAACATAGACAATAGGTGCAGGAGTAGGCCATTTGGCCCTTCAAGCCAGCACCGCCATTCAATATGATCATGGCTGATCATTCAAAATCAGTACCCCATTCCTGCTTGCTCCCCATATCCCCTGATTCCGTTAGCTGTTTAGATGTTTTGCAAAAGGGAAAGGGAAAGCACAATAAAAACCCGTCTTCTGTTTGTTATAATTGACATTCACCATTATTAACAGTGTCTTTCTACTGAAATTCAAATTTGCAGCAAATAATTGGACTCCTAATGCAACATATAGCACATGTTGGAAATCTAAAATATGACAGAAACTATTAGAAAGATTCAAAAGATCTCGTAGCATCCAAGGAAAGAGAAACAGAGTTAATGCTTCCAGTTGATGACCGTAATTCTGTTTTTTGCCTCCACAGGCGCTGCCTGACCTGCTGTGTGTTTTCAGCAATTGTTGTGTCACCTGAACCCCATTAAATTGGCTTCAGCACACAAATCTGAACACAAGCAGGCTTTAAGATGATTACTGTTCCTGGTCAGTTATGAAAACTTAAAGGTAAAAGTTGATCAGAATGGCATTCAAAGAGGAGCAGGCCATTCAGCACTAGCTGCAATCCCATCCTGAAGATCGTTGCTGTACACATTCCATTTCAACACCATCTTTCTCGCCTCTCTCTCATTATCCCCATTTTAAAGTTCACAATAACTCCTGGCATCAGGAGATGAGGGAGCCGTTCCAGAGTTCAATCTCTTCACCCTTCCTGTGAATTTTTTGCACGCATCTATGACACTTGAATTTTCCTTTTACATGGACTGATCTCTCCGTCCACCATCTCTGAAAGCATGCTGCACAAGTTACATGTTGATAAAGTTTATTTGCTATGTTTCTCCTGTTCATGGAATGTCTTATTGTCTCTTTCTAAATCAATGCCTGAATCTGCATGATTTCCAGTGCTGCCAACTTGTATACATTGCAGGTCCAAGCCAATTTAGACACTCATGCCCAAAGTCTGGGCTATTAGTGTTTGTGCCACTCTGTAAAAATGCTGCATTGTCCAAGAAACAGTTTATTTCGGCTTCTACCGTCTCAGATGAATATAAATTATGTAACAATCACTATTCTGATGAAGGGCCAAGGAGTATTTCCTCAGTATTTGAGCCAATACTTATGCAGCGATTAAATTCATAAGAACAGATTATCTGGTTGTTATCTCATCACTGTTTGTGGAAGCTTGCTCTGCAGCTATAATTGGCTGCCAGGCTTCCCACAACAATGAATCAACTTCAAAAAGTCCTTTGTTGGTTGTAACACATTTTGGGGAGGCATGAAGTTGTGAAAGGCCCTACATAAGCACACATTTCTCTTTACTGGCAGGATAACAGCCAGTCATCAGAGCAATAGCCACTCATTTAAATGCACCACAAATGAACAGTCAGGCGAGGTGGTCAATGAGAACCCCAGTTGACTTTTTCCCAAATTACGGGAGGGAGATAACGCCAAACTTCACCTTAATCCCAGGAGCTTTCTGAACAAGCTCAAAACTGTTTAACTTAGACATGTCAAACTTTGTAAATCAATGCTCACTCATTGGGATGGGCCAATCTTTCTTCACACATTACATTAAGCGAGTCAGCACTGCATTTTACATCTCATCAATAGAAACAGAAAGTAGGGAGAGATGTAGAACTGTTGCCAACTCCCTATCATTCAAAGTCAAGTTCACTGGTCCAACTGATCCTAAATCCCCCTTCACTGTTAGTCCAGATGAACTGACCTGATGGTAACATGGTTCTGACAAGCATGTGCCAAGGAAAGGTGGAGCACCAGTCAATGTGAAGCAGACTGGGAGAGGACCACTCCTCTCAATCACAAGAAAGGACTTCCATTGGACACAAAGTGCCATAACTGTTGGAGTCTGTGGTGAAGCCCACATCCCATGCTTGCCCTGCATCAGTCACCTGAGCCATCTTAGCTGGAGACTCAAGTTGGATGTTGCTTACTTACTTACAAAGCATCAATCTCCAAAGAAATGGACAAAAACTGCTCCCAGCATGACCTTGAATCCAATGGATATCACTATGTGTGGTTGCATTGAGCTTTAGTAGATAAGAATCAAGCATCACCAGTATACTGAAAAATGGGCCTGTACAGGATACCACAGAATATTACATTCAGTTGGATCATGGTGAGCTATCCAACTATTCAAGAAGAGGCTGAGCAGAAGAACATCTTCGGTCATAAGTCAATCGGGTTGTTTTCTGCATAGAACGTCCAAGACATCACAGGAAAGTGATCTGGTGCTCCTGTTGGATGGTTACTTGAGCGGAACCTTCATACAAGCACAGAAAAGGATGTAATAGTCTTTGTCGAGGTTCATCCCGAGAAGCTGTATGTAGGTACTCTGTGCTTTATGTGTTCCCGAGGACACCCACTACGACAAATGTCCATGTCTGTTGAAAGATTATGAGCGGTGAAGAAGCCTTTGGTGGCTCTAAATTCACTGGTCTTCCAGAGAGAAGGGTAGGCCACAGCAGACTGTGGACTGGCACATTCCACGGTTCAGAGCCACATACTGAGGGATATGCTGAAGATCAGTGCAGCCACCCAATGCTCCACAGTAAAGGCTATTGTAAAAGGCCCACCCCAGTATTGCACACCAAGGCTTGTAATCCCTCCCTTAACACTGGTGGGATACACGATCAAGCAAAATGTATCGCATTGTAATCTAATGTATATAGTGAGAGCTCATAGAATAATATTTCTTGCAGAGCGATTGGTGACATTTGAAGATATATTATATATTTGCAAATTTAATGTAAAGGGTATACTTTAAAAGAAGCCACTGACCAACTGAGTTCCTCCAGCAGTTTTTTTTACTCAAGATTCCACCATCTGCAATATCTTCAGTCTTCACTGAATGCTAATAATTGGGACTCCAGATTCCACAGCAAATGAAAATCTAAAATCCCAGCTGCATTGTACCAGACAACATCGCTCCTGTGCTCCAGAATTGCAGAACATTTGCTATCTTCTCCATCCTATCTTTGTATACTTTGTTCAAGCACATGGTACAAAGGATATTTGGACTGCATGACAAGCTGTGGTCTCTTCCATAGTAATGGGCCACAACCATTCCTGTTCTAACTTCCACAAACATGGTGTAACAAGCACTGTGATCCCTTTTTCAGCTGTGGTCCATCGGCCTAAATCATAAAGTACATTTGATGAACCAGTGTTAGGTGTTGTTGCGTATCAAATAGAGAAAGCCAGTAGACAGGGTCTGAGGCAGGAGGCAGAGAAGGGAAGCACTCAGACATGTAGGGGGGAAAGAAGAAAAAAATAATAAACAGAGAATAAGAGGTGGTGGGTTTCCAGGGCAAAAATCAAAAGGGACCACTTGTCAACATAATTGTATAAGGAGTAAGAGTGTTGTAAAAACAAGCCTGAAGGCTTTGTGTCTCAATGCAAGGAGCATTCGTAATAAGGTGGACGAGTTGAATGTGCAGATAGCTATCAATGACTATGCTATAGTTGGGATCACGGAGACGTGGCTCCAGGAGGACCAAGGCTGGGAGCTGAACATCCAGGGATATTCAATATTCAGGAGGGATAGACAGAAAGGAAAGGGAGGTGGGGTAGCATTGCTGGTGAGAGAGGAGATTAATGCAATAGAAAGGAAGGACATTAGCTTGGAGGATGTGGAATCGATATGGGTAGAGCTGCAAAACTCTAAGGGGCAGAAAACGCTAGTGGGAGTTGTGTACAGGCCACCTAACAGTAGTAGTGGAGTTGGGGATGGCATCAAACAGGAAATTAGAAATGCGTGCTCGCTAGAAGGGTAAAACAGTTATAATGGGTGACTTGAATCTACATATAGATTGGGTGAATCAAATGGCCAGGAGTGCTGAGGAAGAGGATTTCTTGGAATGTATGCGGGATAGTTTTCTAAACCAACATGTAGAGGAACCAATGAGAGAGCCGGCTATTCTAGACTGGGTATTCAGTAATGAGGAAGGGTTAGTTAGCAGTCTTGTTGTGCGGGGCCCCTTGGGCAAGAGTGACCATAATATGGTTGAGTTCTTCATTAGGATGGAGAGTGACATAATTGTCAGAAACAAAGGTTTTGAACTTAAACAAAGGTAACTTTTAAGGTTTGTGAAGTGAATTGGCCAAGATAGACTGGCAAGTGATTCTTAAAGGGTTGACAGTGGATGTGCAATGGAAGGTATTTAAAGACTGCATGGATGAACTACAACAATTGTTCATCCCAGTTTAGCAAAATAATAAATCAGGGCCGGTAGTGCATCCATGGGTAACAAGGGAAATCAAGGATAGTATAAAAACAAAAGATGAAGCATACAAATTAGCCAGAAAAAGCAGCCAACCAGAGGACTGGGAAGAATTCAGAGTCCAGCAGAGGAGGACAAAGGGCTTAATTAGAAAAGGGAAAATAGATTATGAAAGAAAACTGGCAGGGAACATAAAAACTGACTGCAAAAGTTTTTATAGATATGTGAAGAGAGATTAGTTCAAACAAATGTAGGTCCCTTGCAGTCAGAAACAGGTGAATTGATCATGGGGAACAAGGACATGGCAGACCAATTGAATAACTACTTTGGTTCTGTCTTCACTAAGGAAGACATAAATAATCTGCCGGAAATAGCAGGGGACCGGAGGTCAAATAAGGTGGAAGAACTGAGTGAAATCCAGGTTAGCCGAGAAGTGGTGTTGGGTAAATTGAATGGATTAAAGGCCGATAAATCCCCAGGGCCAGATAGTCTGCATCCCAGAGTACTCAAGGAAGTAGCCACAGAAATAGTGGATGCATTAGTGATAATTTTTCAAAACTCCTTATATTCTGGAGTAGTTCCTGAGGATTGGAGGGTAGCTAATGTAACCCCACTTTTTAAAAAAGGGGGGAGAGAGAATACGGGGAATTACAAACCAGTTAGTCTAACATCGGTAGTGGGGAAACTGCTAGAGTCAGTTATTAAAGATGGGATAGCAGTACATTTGGAAAGTGGTGAAATCATTAGACAAAGTCAACATGGATTTACGAAAGGTAAATCATGTCTGACGAATCTGATAGAATTTTTCGAGGATGTAACTAGCAGAGTTGATAAGGGAGAACCAGTGGATGTGTTATATCTAGACTTTCAGAAGGCTTTCGACAAGGTCCCACATAAGAGATTAGTATACAAACTTAAAGCACACGGTATTGGGGGTTCAGTATTGATGTGGATAGAGAACTGGCTGGCAGACAGGAAGCAAAGGGTAGGAGTAAACGGGTCCTTTTCAGAATGGCAGGCAGTGACTAGTGGGGTACCGCAAGGCTCAGTGCTGGGACCCCAACTATTTACAATATATATTAATGATTTGGAAGAGGGAATTGAATGCAACATCTCCAAGTTTGCAGATGACACTAAGCTGGGGGATAGTGTTAGGTGTGAGGAGGATGCTAGGAGGCTGCAAGGTGACTTGGATAGGCTGGGTGAGTGGGCAAATGCATGGCAGATGCAGTATAATGTGGATAAATGTGAGGTTATCCACTTTGGTGGCAAAAACAGGAGGGTAGACTATTATCTTAATGGTGGCAAATTAGGAAAAGGGGAGATGCAACGAGACCTGGGTGTCATGGTAAACCAATCATTGAAAGTAGGCATGCAGGTGCTGCAGGCAGTGAAGAAAGCAAATGGTATGTTAGCATTCATAGCTAAAGGAATTGAGTTTAGGAGCAGGGAGGTTCTACTGCAGTTGTGCAGGGTTTTGGTGAGACCACACCTGGAGTATTGCATACAGTCTTGGTCCCCAAATCTGAGAAAAGACATTCATGCCACAGAGGGGGTACAGAGAAGGTTCACCAGACCAATTCCTGGGATGCCAGGACTTTCATATGAGGAAAGACTGGATAGATTTGGCTTGTACTCGCTAGAATTTAGATGACTGAGGGGGGATCTTATAGAAACTTACAAAATTCTTAAGGGGTTGGATAGGCTAGATGCAGGAAGATTGTTCCCAATGTTGGGGAGGTCCAGAACAAGGGGTCACAGTCTAAGGATAAGGGGGAATTCCTTTAGGACCGAGATGAGGAAAACATTTTTCACACAGAGAGAGGCGAGTCTGGAATTATCTGCCACAGAAGGTAGTTGAGGCCAGTTCATTGGCTATATTTAAGAGGGAGTTAGATGTGGCCCTCGTGGCTAAAGGGATCAGGGGATATGGAGAGAAGGCAGGTACAGGATACTGAGTTGGATGATCAGCCATGATCATATTGAATGGCGGTGCAGGCTCGAAGGGCCGAATGGCCTACTCCTGCACATATTTTCTATGTTTCTATGTATCCTTGAGAAAGCAATGAGGTACTTTGTAAATGCAAGGTCTTGTATTCAAACTTAGGCCAGAACTATACAAATATGCTCCAAAATTATACAAAGTGACATTTTGGATATTTGATCTTCCAGTGTGCGATCCAACTAAATTTGCCTTTTCGTAGATATGTTTTTAAAAGTTTTAACAAAGTCACTGGTCAGAAAACCAGTTAACGTCATGTGTACAGACCCTTGCCACCAGATGCATGTGTGCATTTGTCAGCAACTTTAGATGGACGGGAAAAAATGTGTTCAAGTTGAGGAAAGGGAGGCCGATGTGCTTCTTCCCTAGCCTATCCATGTTTGGCATGGGCACGATGCTGTACAAAGCCCTTTCTTCCTCCACTGAGACAGGATTTTGACAACACAGTGGAAACAATCCATATGTTTCTATGTCGCTCTTCCTATCCATGATGTTTTCAATCAACCTTGACACCACCTTCACCTAATGATAACAATAGACAATAGACAATAGGTGCAGGAGTAGACCATTTGGCCCTTCGAGCCAGCACTGCCATTTAATGTGATCATGGCTGATCATCCCCAATCCCGCCTTCTCCTCATATCTCCTGACTCTGCTATTTTTAAGATCCCTATCTAGCTCTCTCTTGAAAGCATCCAGAGAACCTGCCTCCACCGCCCTCTGAGACGGAGAATTACACAGACTCACAACTCTCTGTGAGAAAAAATGTTTCCTCGTCTCCGTTCTAAATGGCTTATTCCTTAAACTGTGGCCCCTAGTTCTGGACTCCCCCAACATCGGGAACACGTTTCCTGCCTCTAGCGTGTCCAAACCTTTAACAATCTTATATGTTTCAATGAGATCCCCTCTCATCCTTCTAAACTCCAGAGTGTACAGGTCCAGCTGCTCCATTCTCTCAACATATGACAGTCCCGCCATCCAGGTAATTAACCATGTAAACCTACGCTGCACTCCCTCAATAGCAAGCATGTCCTACCTCAAATTAGGGAACCAAAACTGCACATAATACTCCAGGTATGGTTCACTAGGGCTCTGTACAACTGCAGAAGGACCTCTTTGCTCCTATATTCGACTCCTCTTGTTATGAAGGCCAACATGCCATTCGCTTTCTTCACTGCCTGCTGAACCTGCATGCTTACTTTCATAGACGGATGAACAAGGACCCCCAGATCCTGTTGTACTTCCTCCTTTCCCAACCTGACGCCATTTAGATAGTAATCTGCCTTCCTGTTTTCGCTACCAAAGTGAATAACCTCACCTTTATCCACAATAAACCTCATCTGCCATGCATCTTCCCACTTCCCCAACCTGTCCAAGTCACCCTGCATTCTCATAGCATCCTCCTCACAGTTCACACTGCCACCCAGCTTTGTGTCATCTGCAAATTTGCTAATGTTACTTTGAATCCCTTCATCCAAATCATTGATGTATATTGTAAATAGCTGCGGTCCCAGCACCAAGCCTTGCGGTACCCCACAAGTCACTGCCTGCCATTCTGAAAGGGACCCGCTAATCCCTACTCTTTGTTTCCTGTCTGCCAACCAATTTTCTATCCATGTCAGCACTCTACCCCCAATACCATGTGCCCTAATTTTGTGCCCATGTGCCCTAATTTTGCCCACTATTCTCCTATGTGGGACCTTATCTCCTATGTGGGACCTTATCAAATGCTTTCTAACAGTCCAGGTACACTACATCCACTGGCTCTCCCTTGTCCATTTTCCTAGTTACAAATGTGTGGCTATTTCATCTTTTATAATTGACTCCAGCATCTTCCCCACCACTGATGTCAGGCTACCTGGTCTATAATTCCCTGTTTTCTCTCTCCCGCCTTTCTTAAAAAGTGGGATAACATTAGCTACCCTCCAATCCACAGGAACTGAACCTGAGTCTATCACCAATGCATCAACAATTTCTAGAGCCTCTTCCTTAAGTACCCTGGGATGCAGACCATCAGGCCCTGGGGATTTTATCAGCCTTCAGTCCAATCAGTCTATCCAACACCATTTCCTGCCTAATGTGGATTTCCTTCAGTTCCTCCGTCACCCCAGATCCTCTGGCCACTACTAAAGCAGGAAGATTGTTTGTGTCCTCCTTAGTGAAGACAGATCCAAAGCACCTGTTCAACTCATCTGCCATTTCCTTGTTCCCCAATATTAATTTATCTTTTTTGGTCTTCCAGGGTCCAACTTTGGTCTTAACTAATTTTTTCCTCTTCACATACCTAAAGAAGCTTTTACTATCCTGCTTTATATTCTTGGCTAGCTTACCTTCGTACCTCATCTTTTCTCCCCGTATTGTCTTTTTAGTTATCTTCTGTTGTTCTTTAAACATTACCCAATTATCTTGCTTCCCGCTCATCTTTGCTACGTTGTACTTCTTTGCTTTAATTTTTATACCGTCTCTGACGTCCCTTGTCAGCCACGGTCGCCCCTTACTCCCCTTGGAATCTTTGTTCCTCCTAGGAATGAACTGATCCTGCACCTTCTGTATTATTTCTAGAAATACCTGCCATTTTTCTTCCACTGTCATCCCTGCTAGTGTATTTTTCCAGTCAACTTTGGCCAGCTCCTCCATCATGGCCCCATAGTTCCCTTTATTCAACTGTAACACTGACACCTCCGATCTACCCTTCTCCCCCTCCAATTGTAGATTAAACCTGACCATGTTATGGTCACTACCTCCCAATGGCTCATTAACCTCGAGGTCCTTTATCAAATCCGGTTCATTACATAACACTAAATCCAGAATTGCCTTCTCCCTGGTAGGCTCCAATACAAGCAGTTCTAAGAATCCATCACGAAGGCACGCTACAAAGTCCCTTTCTTGGGGTCCAGTACCAACCTGATTTTCCAAGTCTACCTGCATGTTGAAATCTCCCATAACAACCACAACATTACTTTTACTACATGCCAATTTTAACTCCTGATTCAACTTGCGCCCTATGTCCAGGCTAATGTTTCGGGGCCTGTAGATTAGTCCCATTAGGGTATTTTTACCCTTACAATTCCTTAGTTCTATCCATACTGACTCCACATCTCCTGTTACAATGTCACCCCTTGCAAGGGACTGAATTTCATTCCTCACCAACAGAGCAACCCCACCCCCTCTGCCACCTGTCTGTCTTTTCGATAGGAGGTATACTCTTGAATATTCAGTTCCCAGCACTGGCCCTCTTGCAGCCATGTCTCTGTAATTCCCACAACATCATACTTGCCAATTTCTAACTGAGCCTCAAGCTGGTCCACTTTATTCCTTATACTTCGCGCATTCATATACAGCACTTTGACCTCCGTATTCACTTCCCCCCTCGCAATTGGCCCTGACCTTACTCTGTTGTCCATTCACGAGCTTTCCTTCCCATTAATTCGAGAATCTTTTGTAATTTTTCCTGTACTCACTTCCCCTTCAACTCCATCTTTATACTCCCAATTTGTCAATCCCTCCCCCCACTATTTAGTTTAAACCCACACGTGTAGCCCTAGCAAACCTGCCTGCCAGAATGTCGGTCCCCCTCCAGTTACGGTGTAACCCGTCCCTTTTGCAGTTCACCCCAATCCCAGAAGAGATCCCAGTGGTCTATAAATCTAAATCCTTGCTCCCTGCTCCAGCCCCTCAGCCACACATTCAGATCCCCTATCTCCCTGTTCCTGTCCTCACTAGCATGAGGTACTGGAAGCAATCCAGAGATAACAACCCTAGAAGTCCGGCCTTTCAGTTTTCTTCCCAACTCTCTGAACTCATGTTGGAGAACTTCCATCCTCTTCTTCCCAATGTCGTTTGTGCCTACGTGCACAACTACTGCTGGCTGATCACCTTCCCTCTCGAGGATGTTCTGAATTTGGTTCGTGACATCCTGAACCCTGGCACCAGGGAGGCAACAGACCACCCTCGCATCTTGTCTGCCGCCACCGAATCTCCTGTCTACTCCTTGGACAATGGAGTCACCCACTACTAAGGCTCTGCCCGATGTCGGTCTCACCGGTCGAGTTCCATCTCTAGGGTTGGAGCCATTGACCTGTCCGCCGCTCGGACTGGAAACATCGTCTCCCCGGACAGTTCCCAAGAGGGCGTACCTGATTTCATTAGGCACAGCCACCTAGGGCTGCTGCACCATGATTTCCACCCTTTCTCTCCGTCACACACCTTGGTTCTTCCCCTATCCTCGGCGTGACTACCTCATTGTAGGTCCTGTCCAGGAAACTCTCGTTTTCCTGGATGGCCCTGAGGTAATCCATCTGCTTATCCAGTGCCCCTGGATGCACTTGCCACAGTTGTAGAAGCCAGAGGCTCCAACTGTGTCCCTGGGCTCCCACATTCTGCAAGCCTCACACTGTCTCATCAGCCCCGACATGTGTTCACCGCATTCCGTCCTCTCAAGCTTTATGCGTAGCCTTCTCTCCTCAGCCTCCACATCGAAGACTCTCGAGCCAAAGACTCACAATTTACTCACAAAGCCATTCCCTCTGCCGCTCCCTATGAGCCGTCTAGCTTATATTGACTGATAAATTGCATAATTTACAAACCAAATTCCCCATTTTTAAACTGTTTCCCCCCTCTGACTTGTCTATAACTCTCCTCCCACTCGGGCTTGAGCCAATCAGTGCCTTTTCAGTGTATAACAATTCAATCGTGATAACGTCATGCACACATATTCTAGCTGTGAAAACCTCAGTGGATATAAAAGCAGTGTAGCAATCAATCAACGCTTTATCAATAGCACTATTCAAACCTGTGACTTCTACCAACAAGGACAAGTGCAAAAGACACATTGACACACCACCACCTGCAGGTTCCTGCTCCCAGAATGCAGGTCATTCTACATGGAAATGAATAATGTTGTTCCTCCATCGTCACTAAATCATAATTGTGGAACTTCCAAGCTAATCCTGTCATGGAGAGATTGCAGCTGTTTAAGGTAACTCTGCACCATCCAGGAAATGCGGATGAGCAACAATGCCACCATGTGAACAATGCCTGTATAATGGAAGTTAATTTTAAAGAAAGCAAAAAAAATCTGTGAAATATAGAAAATTACAATTGAAAACAAATTGTGAAATTTGATCTTAAATTATTGGTTAATGTCACAGTCATCAGCATTAGTTTGCACTTTATTTACAACTTCACAATGATCCCATTACCTCGTACTCCATTTTCAGCAATTAATCATCCCAATCAAGGATCAAACATGAACATTACTGCCATAAACTTGGGACAATAAATTATTGCTTTCAATCGAGCCAAAAATAACTCAGGAACCACAAATATGGCTAATTTATAACAGGCTTTCTAACCACGAAAGATCATAAATGCAAATTTTGGCATACACATGTTTGGTCACATGTTCACATTCTTTTGTGCATACATGAATATTCACGCGCACTGTCAGGAGATAGAGAAGAATCCCTGACCTCCGACTAAATTTGTGAAATAATTGGTTTGTTGAACAAATGCCTATCTTACTGTGCAATGCCTTACCTTTCTCCTTATGCTCTGGTTCTGGCTGATTGCTGCTGCTTGAGCTAATACTAGCGTCAAATCCAGTTGGAGAGACGTTGCCTTCAGACTGTCCCTCTTGCATCTCCCCGGTGATACTATCAACCTCATTCGTGCTGTCAGTCTCGCTTTTAACACTTTGGGCTTCCTCCTGACTTGGAACCAGCCTTTGAGGGATCACTGTGTTTGGCTGTGGTCTGTTGGCCTCTGTCACTGTAACCGAGACAGGAGACTCAGGGGTGGTGGGCGGAGTATTGAGTACAGAGTTGCTGCCACTGCTGGGCATCTCACCCTTCTTGTCCAGTTTTTCTGTTGGCTTCTCTTCATTTGGTTTGACAGGGGAGATAACTAATGCAGCTGTTTCTGCTTCCACATGTGGCAGCCTCTCTTCCTCTTTAGCAGTTTCAGCCAATGTCTCTGCCTTTGCCTCGTCCTGGGCCACGGGTGGGGATGACGTGGTCTCAGTATCAGAATCGGAAAAGAGCTCCTTGAGAACTTTTTTAGGCCACTGGACCTGGATGCTTGACCACACATCTTTTCGGTCCTTTATTTTTGTGTTGTGAGCCCTTAATTCAGAGTTATTTAAAAGCTTGACCCTTTTCTCAGGCACTTCTGAAAAACCAGAATACAGTTGGGTCACGTGCAGTGGTTTCCTCTTTTCCTGCAGACCATTATGCTTTCTAGTGGTGCCATTTTTCACGTCAGTTCTTTCCTCATCCTCATCGGAGCTGGTGTTGCTGCTTGTGCTGTGGAGGGGAGACTCTTTGCCCTTCGATCTCTCACCCTTGTGGTTCGGAGATTCTGTCTTCACCCAGTCTTCAGCACCTACCTTTCTCCTCCTGGCACGTTTCACATGTGACTTTATCCACCTCTCACCCAGCTCTTTCTGTCCCGTTAGTTTTGTGGACTCCTCTCCTTCCTCCTCATCCTCTTCCTCCTCAGAGCACTTGCCTCTTCTCACCCAGTCTAGAGAGTCTGATAAGTTTCCCAACTTGGCGCCAGTGGGAGGCGTGCCCGGCCGCCCGGCCAGTGGAATGCTCCTCTGGTCCTCGAAGGTTGTCTCATTACTTTCCTGAATCGTTGCATCCTCCTCTAGGCCTTTTCTCCAAGTGGCCTCACTGTGATCATCATCATCATCACTCTCTTCAGAGCTGTCTGAGCCTGTCAATAAAAAAAGTAAAATAAATGAGTCTTCAAACCCAGAGGTATGCCACTCCTCCTACTGATCCTTTTACATCCTTTATCTGTATCATTCGAATGAACCTTGTGATTCAAAATGTTTAAGAAGGAACTGCAGATGCTGGAAATTTGAAGGTAGACAAAAATGAAGAAGGCACTCGACCCGAAACGTTGCCCATTTCCTTCGCTCCATAGATGCTGCCTCACCCGCTGAGTTTCTCCAGCATTTTTGTCTACCTTCTGATTCAAAATAGTCACAATTAATACCTATTTACCTGAAATATGACATCGAAAAGGCAACACAACCAAAAGTTTAGATTTTCCTCTCCCACCACCATGACATAGCAGAACACCCATGTTATTTGAATATTGCTTTCTAGATGTGCAACATCAATTGTATTAGGACAAATCCCGTTGACCTTGTGATTTTAAAACCACACGAAGCCTTGGTTTAAGTAAATCATAAACTGTGAAAATTGAAAATGCTCGAAACACTCAGCAGGTATAGGCAGCATCTGTGGTTAACCTTTCAGTTCTATAGATGGGTCTTCAACGTGTAACATTATCGGTGAGCATTTCCAGTAATTTGTTTGCTTTAATTTCTGGTCTTTTTGAGCTGGGCTCCTGTTTTAGGGTGTTCCACTTGCTCTAACGTTTAAGCAAACTACCTAAACTGGTAATCTGACATGGTGGGGACCAATAACTGAGGCTTTTTTCCATCTACTCAGGCAGGCAGGCACAGAAAATTCCTCGGTATGAATTGAAACAAATTAGGTGAATCTTCTGTTGTTCTGATGATATTTCACACTCACTAAAACAAACTAATAACAGATTAAAATGTCAATGATGTTGCATGGGCCTTACCGAATGCAGCCACTTGGTGACTTGATAATGGATATGTTTTAAAAATAATTATTTTCCACATTAAGGGACAAATGTTTAGGGGTAACATGAGGGGGAACCTCTTTACTCAGAGAGTGGTAGCTGTGTGGAATGAGCTTCCAGAGGAAGTGGTGAAGGCAGGTTCATTTTTATCATTTAAAAATAAATTGGATAGGTATATGGACGGGAAAGGAAAGGAGGGTTATGGTCTGAGTGCAGGTAGATGGGACTAGGTGAGAGTAAGTGTTCAGCACAGACTAGAAGGGCCGAGATGGCCTGTTTCCGTGCTGTAATTGTTATATGGTTATATGGCATGTGCAAGCTGATCCTACTTTAATGTGATTACAATGTACACATACATATAATTATGCAGATTGTAATTCATTTATTAGCAAAGGAATTAAGGATACAATGAATGAAATGTGCACCTAACATTTGCAAAAAAACTATGTTCCAGTGACTTTGTTGAGGTGGACCAAAGTATCCACAAGGCCTGGATTTTTTTTGGGTTTTTTTAAAGCAAAAGTTCCTAAAGTTTTTTTTCTCACTTAATTTGTGCAACTGCCCTCCAATTCTCTTTTTTACCAGCAATATATTCCTTTCTTTCTCCCTATAAATGCCAACTCCAGCATGAATCAGACTATCCCATTTGTCCCCATCATTGCCCATCAATCTTCTCCCTCTTCTTCCACAAATGTTAGAATGATTTTTGAAAAGTATTAGCCATTGGGATGGTCTATCTTCTTCAATTTATGCAATGATGCGCTGCAATTATTGCAGCCTCACAACCAATGCCCCTCAAATCTTCCTTCACTCATTCAGGTTTCAGCAAGTCATGTGTGAAAATTGGTTTTAACAGTCCCCTTTCACAAACACAGGTTGCTCCAGAGGCCATTACAGCTCTAAACTACACTTTGAAGTTGGATAATGGTGCAGAACACACAGTAGAGAATTAATGCACAGAAAGTCTTGCAAACATGAATGACATCACATAAATGACCAAATGCATTCATATCATGATGTTGGTTGACAGATAGCTATTGTCCAGCTCACAAGGGAAACCTATCAATGGCCCGTGACTGATTACAAAATAATGCTTGGGATACTGCACAACCTCCGAAGGAAGACAGGCTTTGTTTTAATATTTGTGCATAGGAAAGTGCAACACACTCTTATAGCAGCAGAAGGTGATGGGCTACATTATCTCTTAATGTCTTGAGTGAGACCCAAACTCATGACATTCCCACCCAGAAACCAAAGAAAGGAATACAAATCATAAAGCCCCATTCATGCCATTTCCACCACTTACCAGAGTAGAACTTCACCCTTGAGATTAGTCTCAGATCATTTAGCAATCGCATTGGGAGTAAAATTCATCAGGGTGCCTAGTATTTTTTCCAAATATCAGTCAGAAACATATATTGTTCTTACATTTTTCGGGAGTGCTGCAGTAAAGCATTTAGCAAATATTATCTTGTTTTAATTAATCAATCTAAGATGCAAGTATAAATCCTCACAACTTTCAAGTGCCCCTTTTCAAAAGTTATGTATTACCTTGCACTCCATTAGTGATGCCCATTGTAGAAATGTCTGCTTCACAGCTCCTCACGCCAGCTCCAATTATTTTGGGGGAAATGTCCGACGCCACGGCATGAGCTGTGCTCTTTAAGAGCCGGCGGACACGCATAGATTTGCTTGGAGATTTATCTTCCTTATCTTTTTTATCGCTCCTTTCCTTTTCTTTATCCATCTTACTCTGAAATGCAGATGGACATCAATATTCCCTATTGTGCAAAAATATATTTTTCCCCAAGACAGCAATGTATTTTATAAATTAGGTAGACAAAAAATGCTGGAGAAACTAAGCGGGTCAGGCAGCATCTATGGAGCGAAGGAATAGGCGACGTTTCGGGTCGAGACCCTTCTTCAGACTTTATAAATCAGGTGTTATTTTTGTGCAAATTTACCTGCATTTGCATTTGCATTATGATATTCAATTCTGCACAATGTACCTCAGGAAAGATACAATAGTCTGAGAGGATGTAGTGAAGATTCTGCAACATCTTACCAGGCTAAATGGCATGTTGGCCTTCAAAGCAAGAGGATTTGCGTATAGGAGCAAGGAGGTCCCACAGCAGTTGTACAGGGCCCTGGAGTATTTTATGTAGTTTAGGTCTCCTAATTTGAGGAAGGACATTCTTCCTATCGAGGGAGTGCAGCATAGGTTCATCAGGTTAATGGCCGGGAAGGCGGGACTGACAATATGATGAAAGAATGGGTAAACTGGGCTTGTATTCACTGGAATTAGAAGGATGAGAGGATATCATAGAAACATAACATTTTTAAGGGATTGGACAGGGTAGATGCAGGATGTTGTGGGAGTCCAGAACCAGGGGTCACAGTTTAAAAATAAGGGAAAGGCCATTTAGCGTCATGTCTGGAGGAAATCAGGCACCGCTCATCACCTGG
Organism: Raja brachyura; assembly: GCA_963514005.1. The sequence continues at coordinate 97,671,986 of OY740785.1, read as the reverse complement.
CCAATACCATACCTACGGTGAAGCACGGTGGTGGCAGCATCATGCTGTGGGGATGTTTTTCAGCGGCAGGAACTGGTAAACTAGTTAGGATCGAGGGAAAGAGAAGCAAAGTACAGAGAGATCCTTGATGATAACCTGCTCCTGAGCATTCACCTGTTGGAAGGTGAACTAGGGCAGAAGTTCACCTTCCAACAGGACAGCGACCCTATGCACACAGCCAAGACAATGCCAGAGTGGCTTCATGACAAGTCTGTGAATGTCCTTGAGTGACCAGCCAGAGCCCGGACCTGAACCCGATCGAACATCTCTGGAGGGACCTGAAAATAGCTGTACATCGACGCTCCCCATCCAACCTGACAGAGCTTGAGAGGATCTGCAGAGAAGAATGTGAGAAATTACCCAAATACAGGTGTGCCAAGCTTGTAGCGTTATACCGAAGAAGACTTGAGGTTGTAATCACTGCCAAAGGTGCCTCAACAAAGTACTGAGTAAAGGGTCTGAATACTTATATAAATGCGATATTTCAGTTATTTATTTTTAATTACTTTGCAAAAATTTCCAAACACCTGTTTTTGCTTTATTATTATGGGGTATTGTGTGATAATTTTTTTTAAATGTAATCTGTTTTAGAATAAGGCTGTAATGCAACAAAATGTGGAAAAAGTGAAGTGAACTGAATACTGAATACTGTATATTGGCTAAAACCCCTGTCTCACGGTGCAAGTTGGCCCACGAGCGACCCCGAGCTTTCACTCGTGGTGATCACGTAGCGGGAACGTCGGAACTCGCATGAGCAACTTATCGACTCGTGGCGCTAACTGCAGGTACTCGGGAAATTTGTTAACTCATGAAAAAAATCAAACATGTTCGATTTTTTCCACGAGTCAAATTAACTGTTCAAGTTAAAAATGGAAACATTTAAACTCGTTGTAATAACGTAGTGGCCCATGCGTTTACCTTAGTGACTCGTGAGTCTACCGTGGGAACTTTCATATAATCTGTTCGTTCGCTCGAGTAAAGACTGAACCAAAGATAGACACGAAGATTGACAACAAAGATTGTTGCGTCTGCCTTCCGTCTAAAGCCTTGGGATCGTCGCCGACGTGAAGACGGTGCGAAGCCCCCGCGCCCGGTGCAATGGGCGGGGAGCTGGAGAGGGGAGGGGAGGGGACACACACATGGCTGGGAAGCAGAGGGGTGGGGGTGGGGTTGGTGACAGCCAGGGCCAACAATGAGATGGAGAAATACAGAAACACCGACGTGCAAAGGAGACCTACAATAGCGCATGATCTCTCTCACGTTATGGCGGGTGATTGTCGCCTGCCCGCTGTTTCTGCCCCTTGTGATCGTTGCCCTTTGTGTTGGCGTGGAGTGTGAGGGGGTATTGTGCTGTTTGATCGCCCCCTGCTATCCCAGGGACAGGGAGACACAGCGGCTTTTGAGACTGGTGGGCAATCACTACCAAAGTGTCTGCCTGCAGTCGGCACACATCTCCTACACATGTCTCTCGCACCAACCACCCTCCACCTCAACTTACGCCTGGGCACCAAAGCAGCTCGAGAGGCGAACCCTGAGCTCCGTCTCCCAACAATCTGATGTGCAACCTATGTGAAAGAACAGCGGCTGCGGCCTGCCGGCCGGCACCCGGCATTGACTTCTCACACCCTCACACACTTACCTTCATTCACGGTTGGCTCAAGAGTAACGGGAGAGGAACTTGTTAACTCGGGAGAGGAAGTTGGAACATCGCAGCAATGACATACCCGTGGGAACTCGGTTAAACACTTGATCATAAACTTGAAATCTCATACACAACCACGAGTCTGTTTTTTTTCTTTCACTTGGGGTCACTCGTGGGATGACTCCCACCGTGAGACAGGGCCTTAACTAAGCAATCTCATTCTGAACTAGGTTTCTCTGTATCCTTCCTATATTTCCATCAAGAGCCTCCAGATCCTACCACTCACCAACACACCTTGCAATTTACAGCAGCCAATTAACCTTCCAACCTGCATGCCTTTGACATGAGGGTGAAAACCAGAGCACCCGTAAGAAAGCTATTGGCAAACACCACATGGACAGCACCAGAGGACAGTTCACAGCTTTACTAGTTGTGCCACCTATTATGTCCACTAAGATACCTAATATCCCCTCTTTTCTGATGATAATGCAGAATTTCACCCATTTATAATGACCATTTCCACAGTGATAACAGACGAGAAGTGTGTCTTCTCATCTGTTCACCTCATCTAAGTTTCCTAGCTCCGTGCATAGGTTGTACCATTGGCGTCTAATGTGCCCTAATCCTTTCCTTAGTTATTCCCTTGCCCTTATGTGTCGTCTGCCAGTGCTATTTCAGGCACCCCCCCCAATTCCTTTTAAATAGATAGTGTCTTTTTTAATTTAGTTTAATTTAGAGATACAGATACAACAGGCCCTTTGGCCCACCGAGTCTGCGCTGAACAGCAATCCCCACACACTAACACACTAGGAACAATTTTACCAAAGCCAATTAACCTTCAAACCTGTAGGCCAGAATATACACTCCAAGCTGTGGAGTGTGTTCGACCGTTCATGGCCCTGACCACGGGTGAACAAGGGAGGAGGACTGGCTGAACTTTGTGCCTTCCACCACAGTGAAGAATGCTGTGGTGGATGTTTGTGTTAAATCTTATTGTGCATTGTGTGTTCTTTTTAAGTGTATCGCTGCTGGCAAATTCATTTCACTGCACTTTCGAGTGTATGTAACGAATAAAATTGACTTTGACTTTGATTTGTTTCCCTCCAGTTCAGGTGCAACACATGCCCTCTTGTACAGGTCACCTCTGCCCAGAAGAGAACACAAATGTCCACATATGGGAATCCTTGCCCCTTGTACCAGCTTCTCAGCCACACATTAATCTGTCCTATCTTCATGTTCCTACCCTCACCAGCACGTTGTTCTGCAATCAATCTGTTGATCCTATCCTGGAGGTCCTGCTTTTTATCCTTTCACCTAAAGGGCCTGTCCCACCAGCATGCAACTCTATGCGATGAACGCAATCAAACTAGAAGCGGGGGCCGCGCGGAGGTCGGGTGATCCCCTGTACAGGGCCGTTCCCACCAGCATGCGCCTGCATGCGGCAAGCGCAATCAAACCGGCAGTAGGGGCCGCGCGGAGGTCGGGTGAGTGGCGCAACGCGGCGCAAAGTGAGGCGAACTTGGAGCGAAGTCCAAGGTAAGTTCGCCAGGACAGAGAGGGGCACACAGAGAGGGGCACCGAGGCACACACACACACAGGGCCACGGAGCTACACACATAGAGGGTCACGGAGGCACTTACAAATAGGTTCACAGAGGCACGATGTCGGGGCAGTGTGTAAATGTAGAGGCGACTGCGAGCCGACAAGCCGTTGCCGCGCGGAATTTTTGGACATAGTCAGTTTTTCGGAGCCCGAGGTCTCGGGACGAACTCAGGACGAACTCCGCACGGCTCCGGCGATCGAAGTGGGACCAGCTCCACGACGCCGGACGGCTCAAGCGACCACGTTAGGTCGCGCTAATCACATAGAGTTGCATGCTGGTGGGACAGGCCCTTAACTCTCTATATATTCATTTTGTAGGACCTAATTGATTTTCCTACCCGTGTCATTCGTGCCATCATGCACAATGAATTGTGGCTGCTCACCCTCTCCCTTGAGAATGTCATGTACCCACTAAGAGAGAGACAAGCCCAGGCTCGTCTCAGGTGATGTATATTGAGACGATGACCGATGCCTTTGAAATGTCTTGTCCTGGAAGTACCAACTGATAAGATGCCTTTAAAATGCCTTGTCCCGAAAGTATCATCTGATAAGAGACAGATGCCTTTGAAATGTCTTGTGCTGGAAGTACCAACTGATAAGATGCCTTTGAAATGTGTCTACTAAATGATAAGAGACAAGCTCAGACGCATCTGGTAGTGATGTATATTGGCTACATCTTGACCATGACTAATATCTTTGGAGTGTGACTAACTGACACACGCACACAGTATAATACACCATGCAAAGCTTTGTTCATTGAAGTAGTAGCACAGGGAAGTCAAGTGTCTGTTGCTTACTTGACTGGTATGTCACCGTCACTTCCGCTGGCCAATGATCAGTAAAGCTTGAGTTGGTTTACCTAACGCTTTTATGAGTTGTCTGTTTATTAAGAAGTGAACCGTATCATTGGCGTAGTCGGCAGGATCTCGCTGGGACTGTCAACACATGACTAAGAGGCTACAGTGACCAGGATCAGATAGGGAGAAAACAGCTCTAATCGGACCCTTTGAGATCGACTCCCGTAGAAGCACCTGGGAACATCTGTGGTCCTTCTCCAAAGGTTGAGCTGGTTCCCCGCCGAGGTCCTTAATACAGACAACAGTAAGACCAATTGTGTATATATTTTGCTACCAAGAGAGTAGTCAGCGATTGGATAAAGCAAACTAAAAAGGTTTGTCATAAATTAATGAATTTTTGCTACTTGCTTGTTGGTAAGAGATTTTGTTACTAGGAAAATGGTTGTTATGGTATTTTGCTACTGGGAGAGTAGCCGGTAAGTTGTTTTACTACTTGGAAAGTAGAAGTTGCCGGGCAGAGAAAACACGCGGCCAGGTTGAGAAGTTGCCGGTCAGAGAGAAACTTGTGGCCAGGTTGAGAAGTTGCCGGACAGAGAGAAACTCGTGGCCAGGTTGAGAAGTTGCCGGGCAGAGAGAAACACAAGGCTAGGTTGAGAAGTAGCCGGGCTGAGAAGAGACTCGCGGCTATGGGGAATAATCTGGATAAAAGTGACGGGGGAACACCCGTCCAACATATGTGTTACTTGAATCCTTTTCAAGTAACAAAGACTATAAAATATTAAGTTATAAGCTAACCAAACATTTGGGAGATGAATCCTGGTAAGTCGGAGGAACATGGAATGTAGAAACTGTTAAAAAGTAGAATGGCATGATAAAACAACAGGGAAAGGCCAAAAAAGTAAAGGCCTGATTGAGTCGCAAATTAAGCGACAATTGGTAAAAAGAAAAAAGCGCCAAAATTAAATAACCCCGCGGACCCCTTGTCTGGCATGGCGACCCTGTTTATGGAAGAGGGGGGGGGGGGGGGGATAAGGAAAACATTCGGGAGGGAAGGGGGAACAAAGCTGGAAATAGTGTCGACCACCTCCCCTGTTTGTCCTGGCAGCAGGAGCTACCCCACTAAGATTCCATAGGGCGAAAGGGGGGGGGGGGTTTAGAGAGACAGAGGAGAGTTTGTGGGTGACCCAACGGTTGTGGGGCGTGGCATGATCCTGAATGACAGGGAGTATGACCAATCACAATCTGGATCACTGTCCAATCTCAGCGCCCAGGATCCTGACTGACAGGGAATTGGACCATCCCATTATGAATCATAATGCCCATTCCTAGCAGATGAGTGTTTTCTGTTCTGGGCTTGGTTAATTCTTTTCCATTTTAACTCTCTCATTCCAACAAGACGACAACTTTCACAACTTAAAGACAACGCTGACCACTGCTCTAGCCACACTGCAAGCCTCAGCCCTCCCAGTCCACCTGGCCATTGTTAAGTGCAATGCCCATACGAGCGGCTATGACAAAGTCCTCCAGGGGAATGCCCTAGCTTGCGAATTTTGCACATTGGCCCCACAGATCCAAAGATTCGAGTAGACAGAATGGCCTTGCCAACACATGAGTAATGTAAAGTTAATACAGAGGGACGCCTCTAGCGTGCAGTGCGATTTTCCGAAACGAGAGGGCTGTGCCATTGACTCTTTGACGGGCCTCTGACTCGCCCCTCTCGGACAAGCTTGTGTAACGCACGTTTTTCTGTCCGTTCTTTCATATTATATACACTGCCTTACGAATGCTGGTAAGGAGGGAAAACAATGGAGATATACCTTACAATTTCAAAACCTAATTGTGATGACCATTTTCCTTTGTGAAAATTCCATGTTATTCAGTACATTACGTGTGGAATGGTGGACAAGCTTATGAGTGTATTTCGGTGTATCAAAGTTTTAAGAGTTTGAATAATTTCCTTGAGGTGTGTATAATTGTGTTACTTTAGAGTGAGAATTTTGTTTTAAAGAGTGTGAATATCTGTGAGATTTAGCATATGGCATGAGGTGTGTCAACTTGTGAGTGAATGTCACAGAAAAAAATGTTTTAAGAGGTAGTGTCTCTTTAAGAAGTTGCGATTGTGTGGGGGTGGAGCCATACACAGTTAATTTATTTTCCTTTTTTCTTTGGATATGCTTATCTATTTATGTGGAAATTAACTGATCATTCTTTGTTTTATTTTAACTTAAACAGAGGAGAGATGCAAATTGCAGTTTGTTTTGTCTTATCGATGTTTTAAGTTTATTTTTCTTCTCCTATTTATATTTTGAACTGAGTTCAAAAAGAGACGCATGCTTTTGGCATCCTGGTTAAAGAGTGAGATGAGATTGGCAATGCCAATATCACAGGAAAAAAAAAATGTTAATTTGGGAAAATTGTGAATAGTATACATTTATGTTAGGAATTTGAAATTATGAATTTGGGACGATAGATTGGAACAATTGGGAATAGTTTTTAAAAAAAAAATTTCATAAAAATGATCTATTTTTTAAAGGGTTTAAGGATATTGGTGAAGCTATGGATTACTGATTTTGAGTTGTTTTGGGAAAGCTTGTTTTGATCTGATCGTAGTGTTTGTCTTTTAGAATGCAGCCAGGTTCTACAGGGAAGTAAATGTGTGGAGGCTTGAAGCATGTGCTGTGCTAGTGCTGTGGGAATTGGCAAACCTCTGAAGACTACTAAAACAGATGATATGATCAATATCTCATTGACACTGTGGGGCCTTCCACAGTTTGCAAATTGGTTACCCTCTTTCCAGATTATACCTCAATAGATTTAATTAGCTATAGACCACCAGCAAATCAGGATATTATAAAAGTCATCACACACATTTATTATCGTCTGCTCAGCAAGCCATATATATGTAGATGTTGAGTATTAGTTGAGCATGTTTAGCCCTTTATCCCCATGAATAACATTCTCCTGAAATGCTCATGCATCAGAACATCCACGGTTACAAGCACCTACAGGGATGGCAACTTGTTTGGAATTCACTCTTGAAAATCAGGGATTGTTACTTATTATCAATTTTTATTTGTGCTCCCTCCAATTGAAGAGATATTGAACTAAGGGAGATGTTACATCGAAGTAGACTGCTAACTGGCTGGAGGAAATGAAAATATAAACAATATTATAAAAAACAAGCTATTTTTGTTAGAATTGTAGGACAAAAGACATCAAAATTATGAATGGAAATTCGGATGCTGTGGAAAGTGTTATGTAAGTCAAGCAATTAAAGCAGTAATCATGTTAACTAGTTAAAGAAAACAGGAGTAAAACAACACAGAACGCAATATCACAGGGGTTACAACAAGTCATTTGTTGAGAATAAATGGTCTTATTGCAATTTTTATACTACTTTGAAATCTAATGCACAGATCTAACTATTTTTCAACAGGGCCATGATCAGACCATGAAACATCATTTGTACAGTTTAAATATATTAGTTGTTCTTTTACAGAATATTTATGTCAGGTGTCTGATATTAATATGCCTACCTTTATTTTCTTTCTGTGTTTAATTTTTGGAACATTTTTATCTGCAGGTCGCACTATTTTATCTGCCTTAATCCATTCATCATACCTGAAAAACAAAAAAGTAAGCTCACACCATGTGTTGGAAGGAATGATTAGCACAAGTGGTACAAAAGGTTCACATATCACAATTGGCTCCCCACTGGAAGTGCAGTGTGAGTGAATACCGCCAGTGTAAACACTTATGATCAAAGCAAAGCTCACTTAAAATGGGAGAATACAAGACATGTATATAATTTAGCATTAAAATGTGCTTAATCCTGCTATGAGCCTCAGACAGAAATGAATATTAAAACTTGCTGCCATGTCAATATGAATTCCAACAACATGGTCATCTTGAACAATACTTCAACATAGGAAAAAAGAGAATAATTAATTTAACATAACTTTTTCTTTTAGTGGTCCATGCAAACTAAATATGTGAGCAATGCTTTGAAATAACCTCCCCGATTAATTGGTAAAAATAAGCATGCATATCTTTCTTTTCACAAAAACAATTGAACAGCCCATGCATGGTAATGCCACTGTCAAAGTAAACAAGCCAGGGTTAAGAAACAACCATGCTGCAGAATGCCTTTCTGGAACTTTAACAAATTAGCAAAATGTGTTTTTTGATAGGGTTCAAATAGGTTCTAAAATTTATTCCAATGAACCAATTTGCTCGAATTATAAACTTAAGGAAATTCTCAAATATGTGCAACAAAACATTTTTCCACTTGAGCAGAAAATCATCAAATGGCTTGTTAACAGATTGGTCAAAAATTCTGGAGAGCTGTGGGAGGGTTCAGTTGGGATAGTGGGGGGAGAGCAGTGCAAGAAAATACTGCAGTAGTTTAAAAAAAACAACCAGAGGAATTGGAAATTTTGCTCCCAGCTTCAACTCCATTTTAATTCTCCCCAAAAAACATTAACTCCACACCTTCCTTTTATGAAAGGGAGAGCGATACAGAGCTGAGCTAATTCTACACCACTACGACAGAGCAGAGGGAGACAAGCCACACTTTCACCCACCCTCAATGCAGGCTCCACACAACATTTCAGATTAAAAACAGAGCAGATTGTTTGCACAAGGAGCTCTGAATTACTAGTGCCTCAACACTTAGTGAACCTTCCCATCAGTAAATCAGTAAACGCATTTACTCTTAGGCATCTAAGAAGAATTGCATGTCCAAGAGGATTCTCTCAAACTGCAACAGATGTGCTGTAGATAGTATTCTGACGCATCTCAGCCTGATATGTCAACTGCTCTGTTCTTGACTACCTGAACCTGCAGAGAATGTTACACTCAGTCCATCACAAGCTCACCACATCCTTCGATCCAGTCCATCTTCACGATGCGTTGCATCAGGAAGGTATTGTCAAGGATGTCTGCCATCCTGCCCATTCCCATTTTCTCTCTCCTACCTTTTGAGAGAAGATACAGGAGCTCGAAAGCCCAAATGACCATATTTTAGAACAGCTTATTCCCCGTGGCTATCAAACTCCTAACCAAATGTCACTTTCACATCCTCTTCCTGGAGGTGCTGCTATTACTCTTATAGCTCTACCTCATTCGGTTATTCCATTATCTTTTTACACTAATTCAGATTGCACTGCAATCTTACATCCTGCTGTTTTGCATTTGTCGATGTATTCATTGTTGTTAATACCATTACTGAATGCTACTTACTATGTGAGCTACATGCAAACAGGGAATTTCATTGCATTCTGGTGCATATGATAATACACTAATCTGAATCCGCATATTACTTCTGAGAAGCAAAGTGAGCCAAACCATCTCATGGGAAAACATGTTCTCACTGTGCTGGCATCTTAAGTCACACTACGTTCCATACATACAGTATTACTCTTGCTCATCTGTGTTGGCTCCCAAATTTTAATCCTAATGTTCAAACATATCCACGGTTGTGCCTCTCTTCATGTCTTAACAATATTTCAGTGCTTACTGACTCTGGCCACTTGCCCTTTCTAATTTACACCACTCTCCCCCCAACCTGCAAGTTGTTGCTTTCTCATCACTCCTCCAACCCCAAACTTCATATCAAATCTCTCTGATCTCCTTCATTTACCAAGCTTTTAAACATCTTTACTGGTATTACCACTTGTGGCTTAGTTGAATTTTGTTTAATATGCAGGTACATTCGCAACATTTAAGAAACATTTAGACAGGTACATGAATAGGACAGGTTTGGAAGGATATGGGCCAAATGCAGGCAGGTGGGACTAGTGTAGATAGGACATGTTAGTCAGTGTGGGCAATTTGGGCCGAAGAGCCCGTTTTCATGCTGTGTGACGCTTTGATTCTTTTCCTGTGCACCACCTTGATACATTTCCTCAGTGAAAAGCCCAACCAAATGCAAGTTTATTTAAGGACCAAGTGATTGGCACGTACATCAGACATTGAATTTAACAGTTAGAAGCACTACACATGCCTCATTCTTCGGGCACCGACGGGATAAAGTAGTTACTACTTCTGCCTTTTGAAATTCAACCACTCAATTCTGTTAGTTAGAATGAAGGATGTTTTTAAAGGTTGATTGGTTTGCTCCCTTCTTTGCCGTAGATGCAAAGCAACCAGCGAACCCATGCAGGCTTCTGCAGTTGAAAGGCATCCAGCGTTCAGACAACAAGGTACTACCTCTCATAACCAGTTGTTACCTAACCCAAGATGATTATACCAGAAGTTTATCACAGTGTCAGAATCAAGGATAGACACCAAAAGCTGGAGTAACTCAGCGGGACAGGCGGCATTTCTGGAGAGAAGGAATGGGTGACGTTTCGGGTCAAGACCCTTCTTCAGACTAGAATCAAGGATCCAGATTGGAGGATACAAATTTTCAATGCAATCTTTAAATTGTACCCAGGGCCTCAGCCATCCTCTCTTTTCCCCATCTATTTTTTAGTTACTAGAATCTATAACCACTAAGAAACAATCTTCAAGATTCTCCAAATCCGACTCCATGCACATGCCTTGTTTATGTCAGACCAATGTTGGCAGGAGTGCCTTCAACTGCCTAGGTTCTCCCATAGGACCGCTTTTTCCAGTTTTTCCTACTTCTCTGAGACTCCCTTTAAAACTTTCACTTGTATGTGGTCATAACTTCCATTCTTTCCTTAGGTTTCTTGGTTTTCATTGATAACATTCCTGTGAAAAGTCCTGGGATACTTTTCCGCATTAAAATGCTGTTTCGAATGCATGTTGTTGTTGTTGGTTAATAAGACGTGTTCAGTGTAGATCAAATGAAGTAATGCTTTTATTATGCTCAGTTTTCTTGCCCCCTTCGTTAAGGAATGGAAACACTTCACTTCAAGCAAGAGCATCTCCGAGCCAGTAGCAATGGAAAATGAGGGGGGGTCAACAAAATTTGAAAAAAAAAGGCCAGTCTCTGCAGTTAATGCAATGATGCTTCCAGTACAGGAATCTAGCATTTAGCAGGACTAACAGCGTAAGTTACAGCAGCAAGGCAGAGAGTAAAAGTGCAAATATGCCAATTTACTTCAAGGGTGGTAAAATATTACAGCAACAGAAGGAAATGTGCTGGGCAATGTTCACTAGATCTGCAGAAAATCCAAGTCCTACTGCACAAGTTCCAAAGCACTAACTGGAAGTCTACAGGCTAGAAGGATAACAAGACTATTAGGAAAGAGAAGGAAGATGCGCCATATTAATGGAGTGATTTAATTTGCATTGACCTTCCCCTTTAACAACTCTGTATGCGGTTTATACTTCTAACTCACCTCACGTTCCAGCCACAGTAGTGTACCAGGTACAGGACCATTCCACCCTCCACGTCACAATCTTTAATGCTGGCTTCATAGAGCTTCTGGTTCCTCCCTCGACCATATCTCACTTGGACTTTCATTCCTGGTGGGTAGCACTCAAATTCTTCCTCTTCATCTTCCCTCTCTTCACCATCATCACCAACCTCCTCCTCTTCATCTTCCTCATCCTCTTCATCTTCCTCATCCTCTTTACTGCTTTCATCCCTAACCCCGGACAAATGAAAGACATGTATGTTTTTAAAACAATATTAACAACTGCCTTTTGAATATTAAAAATGGCCACTGTGATGTGGTGAAATACTGCAGTATGGTTGTACTAGCTTCTCTTTCCAAAATATTACTAATGCTGAGCACCCACACCGTGCTTCCTTCTGCAGTAACTATAATGTGAAATATAGCAGTGAAAACTTGTGCTGAAAGTATGCCCAAAGGATAAACAACTCTTGACCACCTTTTTTTACCACTTAAAAGTGTTGTTTAAAAATGCTATTATATGGAAGTGATTTAATGCAGTATTATTTTAAATACATGAGGAGACTCCACATTTCCTAAGCAGCTGAAGTAGTTTGCAATGGTGCAGAGAGCCATGGGCAGACGTTGCACACCCGAAGGATGGTACTGAAAAGTGTGTGATAGTTGGAAGATCTGTCACCTTCCAAGGGAGGTGAGCAGAGAGAGAAAATCCTTCTTCAGCACTGCACGCCACAACTACCACACAAAGTTGTATCTTTGTATTGTATTGTATTGTTCACCATGCATTATTTATCCAATGCTAGCACCATTAGAAAAACGTTTAAACTTGAATTAGAACTATACAATGTGGTAATGTTTGTATAATTCTCAAGTTTACATCTAACTTTTATTTAAATATCTTATTTAAAAATAATTTTACTCAAATTAGTTTTGAGTTGCATGGATGGCAAGATCCGAGGTGACAAACTAGATAATAAAAAGGTGCCCAAATCTTTGCTTATAAACCATAAAGCTCTCAGGTTCTGCCAATTCCTGCCTTTAAGGTCCAGCAGTGCAGCCCTACCTGTGCTTCTATACCTATTTTCTTTCTGGTTTACCTTGTTTGAACATTTTGCAGGCACAGTAGTTTGGTAAAGAATTCATTTGTTGCCATTGTTCCATGGGCAGATGTAGTCTCAGTCTGTTAGGAGCAACCATCTGATACATCAAATTAATGGGAAAAGTGGGTTTCAATCCCAGATATTTGAGGTTAACATAGATCACAACTCAGTACAGCACAAGAACAGGCCATTCAGCCCACATTGACCGTGCAGAATATGATGCCAAGATCAACTCTTATTTGCCTGCATATATTCCATATCCCTCCATTCCTTGCATATGCCCATCCAAAAGTCTCCTAAATGCTACTATCATAATCTACCCCCACCACGACCTTCGACAGTGTGTTCCAGGCACTCACCACCCTCTGAAAAAAAACTTGCCCTGCCTACGCCTTCCGTGGTTATATATACTTCTATCAGGTCTCCCCTCCATGTCCAGCTTTCTTTACCACTCTGTCTACTTGTGTTACCACTTTCAGGGAGTTATGGACTTGGACCCCAAGATCTCTCCATACATCAATGCTGTTAAGGGTCTTGTCAATAATTTAAGATTTTTCCCATACATCCATGAGGGGAAAATATCAGGTATATGCACAGTCTCTTGCTCAGGGTAGGTGAATCAAGGACCAGAAGGCATAGGTTTAAGGTGAAGGGGGAATGATTTAAATAGGAATCTGAGGGGTAACATTTTCACACAAAGGGTGGTGGGTGTATGGAACAAGCTGCCTGAGGTCATAGTTGGGACACGGTCTATCCCAATGTTTAAGAAACAGTTAGACAGGTACATGGATAGGGCAGGTTTGGAGGGATGTGGACCAAACACAGGCAGCTGGGACATGTTGGCCGGTGTGGACAAGTTGGGCCGAAGGGCCTGTTTCCACGCTGTATCACTCTATGACTCTATTCGACCTCCAAAGGTGCAACACCTCATGCTTCCTCGGATTAAACTTCACCTGCCATTTCTCCACCCATTTCTGTCGTTGATCTATATCCTGCTGTATACAACAGCCTTCCTCACAGTCCGTGACCCCAACAATATTGGTTTCTCTTCCAAACTTACTAACCAACCCATCAATATTTATGTTCAAGTCATTTGTAATGATTACAAACAACGCAGATCCCTGTGGAAATCCACCGGTCGCAGGCCTCTAGCCTAAATTCCTCCAACCACAACCCTCTACCAGTAAGCCAGTTATGAATCCATACGATCAAGTTACTGGCAATCCAGTGCAACTTAATCTTCTGCATCAGCCTACCAAGGGGGACTTCATCAAATACTTTACTAAAATCCACCACCATAGATCATCAATCACCTTTGTCACCTCCTCAAAATAAAATCAATCAAAGTTATAAGATATGACCTGTTGCATAGAAAGCTGACTGTCTCTAACTAACCCATTATTTTCCAAATGGGAGTAAATCCTATTCCTAAGAATCTTCTCCAATAGGGTTACACAAAAAGCTGGAGAAACTCAGCGGGTGCAGCAGCATCTAAGGAGCGAAGGAGATAGGCAACGTTTCGGGTCGAGACCCTTCTTCAGACTGAAGAAGGGTCTGAAGAAGGGTCTCGACCCGAAACGTCGCCTATCTCCTTCGCTCCTTAGATGCTGCTGCACCCGCTGAGTTTCTCCAGCTTTTTGTGTAACCCTCGATTCTCCAGCATCTGCAGTTCCTTCTTTAACAATCTTCTCCAATAGTTTCCCTAGCACTGACAGGAGTCTCACGGACATAATTCCCTGGATTCTCTCTACTTCCCTTCTTAAACAATAAAACAACATTAACCACCCTCCAGTTCTCCAGGATCTCGCTCATGGATAGTAAAAATACAACAATCTTTGTCAAAGATCCCACAATCTCTCTTGTCTCTCTCAATAACTAGGGATACATTCTGTCAGATCTTGGGGATTTATCCACCTTGGTGTTCTTTAAGAACCTCAACACCACCTCCTTCTTAATCTCAAACAGCCCTTGCATATTTAACTGAACTCACTGTCCTCCATATCCTCCTTCTTGGTCGAAACAGATGCATAGTACTTGTTTGGTACCGCCCTTACATCTCCTGCCTCAAAGCACAAATTCCCTCCTTTACCCTTGAGAAGTCCCATCTTCTCCCTGGTTACCCTCCAGCCGTTAATGTAGGTATAAAGATCCTTGGGATTTTCTTTAATCTGCCTCACCAGTGACATTTATTAGCCCCTTTTGGCCCTTCCAATTGACCGCTAGAGTACTTTCCTCCTTGTTTTATATTCTTCAATGTTCCTGTCGGACTTAAATCCTCTTAGATCTTGTATACGCTTCCTTTTTTTGGGACCAAATTTAAAACGTCTTTATTCATGCAAAATTCTCTTACTTTGTTATCCTTATCCCTTCTCCATACTGGAACATGATTGAACTTTGATCAACTGGCCTTTAAATGACTCCCACATGTCAGATGTACCCATAAGAACAGTCACGTTCCAGGATAAACACCATAAAAGCAGGTAATTTGCAATGCTTTATATTTTTTTTCCTGCATGAGATACCCCCAGAATCTAAGTATAGACATTATCTCGTAAAGTAAAAGTTCCAAAGATATATTTCTCAATTTTCTTGGCACGAGCAACCTTAGCAACCTTTGTGGAAGTTTTGATTTTTTGCTCCATTTTCTCCCTCCCTTACAGCACTGCAAAGTCTTTCTCCAATAAACAAGGAACACTGCAGAAGTGGAAGTTGTATACTTCAACAAACATTCCACAGCGATTTTAAAACAAGATTCTGATTAAAGTAATCTTCCATATAATTAGAGCAAAGCCTTGTTTGCACTTCAATTGACTGACAGTTATGAAGTTAGCCTGCTGCCTGGAGCTAAACAAAAATAGATCAAATTAGTCTTCACATTTGGCTCACTCACAGCCTGCTCAATACAATTGGAATGAATGTTGCAGCAAGTTTAATGCTGGAGCCAAAAAAACCACAAATGATTACGACATCTTTGCAATCCATCCCACTCTATACCCCACCTCAGTCTGAATTACTAACTATCTAACTATGTGCCATATAATTATTCCTGCATCAAGCTCCCATATCCTGATTTGAGAAGCAAACCTACTCTAATTTTACTCACCCATATCCAGATATTACTTGCCAGGTTTTGTCCTGCCGCTCCTCATTTCCAGCTCTCTCCCCTCCCCCACCCCAACAATCACTGAAGGATGGTCCTAACCTGTCCATGTTCTACAGTGATAATGCCTGACCCGTTGAGTTACTCCAGCACTTGGTGTCTTTTTTGTAACCCAGCATCTGCGGCATCTCTAATCTTACTAACTATATTGTCAGTTTTTGTGCCTTTTCTTCATCTTAAGTACCTCTGCTAATTTTACTCATGATCCCGCCAGAGATTTCCTTGTCTTTGTATTATTCATTCCTGTGCTAGCATTCCTATCGCTACTTCCCTGTTTGCATATTTCACCCTTCAAACTCTAAACTCACAGTCCCCATTAACAAAGTGTTATTCCCTAGTATTGCAACAACACTCTGCATCTACATAAATTGCAGATTCTTGAATTACCATCTTCATAAATTGACTTAATTGAGAGTTAGGCAAGAGACTCGAGCGAGTTAACTCCTTTCCCTTCCTCTCTACCCTCCTCTCATGCCTTGTTGCATGTTCTCTTCATAATTTTCTCCACAGCACCTTTTCCTCTGCATTTCAGTTCAAGGGTCTTTTAGCCTTTCCTCTCCTCCTTATACTTTTTATCGCAGGCGCACTTCCTTACCTGTTCTCCCCAGCCTAGAATGATTGCAGAAGCACAGCCAAATTAAGAAAAAGTACCATGATATTCCATTCTCAATCACTTCCCCGGTGCAATTTTGTCAAAGATCATCCTTCATTTGACTCCATGCGGCATGCCTGACATGGATTGAGAACATTATTCTCAGGAAGAGAATATTTTTTTCACAGGGTGGGGAAATGGAAAGGAGAGGCACTGGCTACTGGGATCTAACAAAACAGGGAGCAAAAACGAGGTCTGTTCGAAGGAGCTATTACAATGTTGTTTTGGAAAGTTAAGTAGCTGAACATATTGAAATATCAATTATGTTTTCAATACCTAGCGATATAACCTGGCACTTCATTGAACGTTCATTGAAATAAAATAAAGAAACAAGCAGAGGAAATACATGGAGATAGAAGTAAAGTTAAACGTAGAAAATAATTGACTTGCATAGACTCAAAGATTACATTTCAGCACACGGTAAGAATTTGGGAGTCAGCTTCATTGCTGTAGAAAAAACAGCCATGTAGTTATGCCCAGAATCATTGACTAATCTGAACAAAGCCATTTGTATCAAAAGTCTTGATTTCACAGCAGCAAAATTCCTTCAATTCACAAAATATCTAAAACTGTCAATGTTTTTGTTTTGAAAAGCATAAATTCCCTTAAAATGCAAAACTGGAAGAACACAAAACGCTGAAACATTCAGCGGGTTAGATAACATCTGTGAAGAGAAAAACTCTTTTGTCAGAACTGGGAAAATTTAGAAAACAGATGTTTTACACAGGAAGAGAGAGGGAGAGAGGGAGAGCAAAGGGAATGAATGACTGAAGATTTGGGGTAGGGTAAAAGACCTAGAAAGACTAAATAAACCCCTCAGCTCAGAGGCTGTGAAGAAGACTTCCACAATCAGCAACTGATCGGTCTGGAGGAGATGTAAATAGAAATAACAGGAGAAAAACAAAAACGTGCTGGAAATGTGTGACATAAAACACAGCAATTGCTCAAAACCTGAAATAAAGGAAAGTTCCATGAAAGCGCACTTACCATGCTAAAACTTTGACATTTCTTCATCTTTCCATAATCCTGGCTTCTTCACTACCATAGCTGACATGCTTCAATCAGTCCGTTTTGTTTCCTGCACTTTTGCCCAGACTTCCTCTCAGAGAAATGGCAAAGTTCCCTTTCTTCTCTCCTTCCACCTCACTGGCCTCCCACATTCAAAGGATTATCCTCCATGTTTTCTGCCACCATCAAGATGCCATGACAAAATACATCTTGCCCTTCACTCTGTCACCTTTCAGCATTCTGAAGAGATTTCCTCTGCGTCTCCTCAGTTCAGTCTCAGATCTTCACCAACATCCCCCTCCACTTCCCACAGTACTTTCCATGCACCCACAGACAAAGCAAGGCTTGCTCTTTCACCGCATTCGTTCCCAACATCTGCGGACCCAAACACTCCTTCCAAGTGAAACAATCAATCATTTATACTTCTTCCAATTGCATTTAATGTGTACAATGTCGTCTCCTCTACAATGGAGGAACCAAGCTTAAATTGGAACTTCCAGTGGAACCATCACTTTAAATCTCAACACGCACCCACTCCGACTGCTCTGCCTTTATCTTGCTACATGTTCCAATAATGCCCTAAGTAAACTTCAGGAATAACACATCAGAAGGGTCTCGACCCGAAACGAGTCTGAAGAAAGGTCTCGACCCAAAACGTCACCTATTCCTTCACTCCATAGATGCTGCCTCACCCGCTGAGTTTCTCCAGCATTTTTATCTACTTTCATCTTCAGTCTAGGTTTGCTACAGCCCTTGGTGCTCAACAATGAATTCAACAATATCAGAAAACCAGCCTTTCCAGTTTCTGCCGAAACTACAGTTCTGTGTATTACAGAAACGTGGTTGTGAGAGGCATGCATCTGGCAGCTCAATGTGCCCGGGTTTTGACCTTTCAGATGAGATTTTGGGGGGGGGGGGGGGTGTAAAAGAGGTGGAGGCACTGCTTTACTAATCAGGGAGAATTTCATGGCATTACTCAGAGAGAGGGTATGTCCTCTGAGGCATTATGGGCTGAGCTAAAAATAACAAAGGAGTAATTACTCCGATGGAATTATATTATAGGCCATTCAACAGCCAGTGGGAAATAGAGTATCAGATATTGGACAGGTTATGGAAGGATGCAAGAACCACAGGGTTGTTGTAGTGGGTGACTTTAATGTCCCCAATATTGACTGGGACAAGACTCAGGGCAAGAGGATCAGACGGGGCAGAATTTGTAAGGTGTATCCAAGCAGGTTTCCTTAAACATTACAGGCATTCCACGACTTATGCAATAGGCGACTCGCATACACAATTCACAATAGGTTGTCCTGTTTCCCAAATGACCTATGTTATTACAATGAGAGGATAACGAGGCTGGTATGTAGCGGACACTTCATGTCTGCTACATACATAAAAATCGTCACTTGGGCTCGCTGCTCTTCCAGTTTCTGCCACTGTTGGTGTGACACAGGAAAGGTGAGCGACCAGGAAGGAGGTGGTGGAGAGTAAATCCTGGCCAAGTCGCCGACACCTTCCACAAAGTGCACCAACAAGCCCTTCTACACCAGCAGCCACATCATCCGCTTCACGAGGCTGTTGTTGCGGCTCATGTTATAGCCTCTGGGCGATAGCTGGTGAAGAAGGGCTCACTTGTGCAAACTAGCACCATTGGCTGCTAGTTTTAAGGTGAAATGGCACAAAGCGCTGGAGTAACTCAGCAGACATAAATCACCCGAAAGAACGGACCTGACCGGAAATGTTACCTATCCACGTTCTCCACAGATGCTGCCTGACCTGCTGAATTACTTGACTACTTTGTGTCATTTTGTACATTAACCAGCCTCTGCAGTTCTTTGTTTCTACCTTGTTTATAAGGTGATTCCGACCTGCATAAAATCTGACTTGCGTAAGGGTTTAATCGAACATAACCCTTACATAAATCAGGGAGTGTGTCTATGCGAATAGATCAACATGAGGAGGGACCATACTGGACCTTTTATGAGGAAACGAGCCCGGCCAGGTATCTGGTGTTGTGGTGGAAGAAGATGATCCTTCACTGTTGGCTGATCCAAAAGATTAAGATGTATGGGATTCACAATGACTTGGTCGTATGGATTCAGGACTGGCTTATTCATAGAAGACAGAGGATTGTGTAGGAACTGCAGATGTTGGTTTACACCAATGATAGGCAGTAACTGGATAGATGGAGTAACTCAGCAGAACAGGCAGCATCTCTGGATAGAAGGAATGTCGGGTCGAGACCCTTTTCCAGTCCCGGAGGATTATGTTGGAAGATAGATATTCTAGCTGGAGATCTAGGACCATTGTAGTTCCACAGGGATCTGTACTAGGATCAGAAAGTTGGCGTTGTTGACGATAGCAAAATTGGAGTAGTTGCAGACAGTGAGGAATGCTGTCAGAAGATACAGCGGGATATAGATCAGTTGCAGGAATGGGTGAAGAAATTGAGTAAATGCGAGTATGAGGCGTTGCACTTTGGGAAATTGAATGGAAGGAGAGAATATACGGTAAATGGCAAGACCCATAGCAGCATTGATGTGTAGTGTGAGTCCAAATTCATAGTACACTGAATGCGGCAGTACAATTAGATAGGATAGTAAAGAAGGTAGTTGCATGATGCAACTCTATAGGACCTTGGCTAGGTCGCATTTGGAGTCAGAGTGTGATACAGTGTGGAAATATACAGTGTTGAGTACAGTGTGCCGTTCTGTTCGCCCCATTACAGGAAAGATGAAAAGGCTTTGCAGAGGGTGGAGGAGGTTTACCTGAATTAGAGGGTTTCAGCTACAAGGAAAGGTTGGATACTTGGATTGTATTCCCTGGAATTTTGGAGGTTGAGGGGAGATTTGATAAAAATATACAAAATTATGAGGCGTCGATAGGGTACACTATCTTTCATAACCTTTTTCCAAGGGTGGAAATGTTCAATACTAGAGCTATATGGTGGGAGGGGGAAAGTTTAATGGAGATGTGTGGGACAAGTTTTTTTTTTACACAGAGAGTGTTGGGGGCCTGGAATGCATTGCCCGGAGTGGTGGTGGAGGCAGATAGGATGGTAGCGTTTAACAGGCTTTTATTTTGGGATATTGAAGTGCAGCCCATTCTATTCTTCCACAGTATGGTATAACATTTTCTTCAATTCATTAACACACCTTGTAATTCACACACCTTCCCCAAACACATTGCACAGGACACCTTTAACAACTTTAGATGAAGCAATTTCATGGTTTAGAAATTAGTTTGCATCAGACCCAATCTTTAGCACAGCTTCACTATGCGATTAGATGGAGGGGAGAATCAACAGCTTCAAGTTCCTGATCGTGCATATCTCTGAAGATCTGTCATCAGCCCAACACATTGAAGCACGCATAAAAAAAACCCCAAAGCCTCTACATCTGCAGAAACTTGAGAAAGTGGTCCATCATAGATACTGACCTACCCACCACCATCGAAGGGAACTGCTACAAGCACTACCTCAAAGAGGCAGCTAATATAATCTAAGACCCACACCACCCTGGCCACACTCTCTTCTTGCAACTACTATCAGAAAAAAGTTGCAGGAGCCTGAAATTCCTGACCTCAAGGTTCACAAACAGATACTTCCCAGCAACTATCAGGCTCTTGAACATTGCACAACACTAACCACAATACTACCTCAGCAAACTATGATCAAGTAAGAACTTTGTTTTAGTTTGTATTACATTATTTGGTTTTGCACTATTATGGTCAGGGTATCTAGCTTTACTGAATATTTATTTAATGTATTATTGCATATTTATTTGTGTGTTTTGCATCAATGGGCCTGTAAAGCTGCAGCAAGTAAGAATTTCAGTTTTCTGTTGTTAGTCCAAGTCAATGAACCACCCTTGAGATAAGCAACTGTGCTCAGTAATTCCTTTTTATAAAATTATGGAATACTCACCCATGTTTTTCTTTATCCACCATTTTTTGTCGTTTTAATTCTTCAGCTTTAAATCTTGGTTCATCTTTGGCATCATAGATGTGACCTGCTTTCCCTTCTTCACTTTCCTCAATTTTCACTTTGCTGCTATCTGGTGCCTGTGCCAAGCATTCTGGCTGGTGTCGTTTTCTTGCCTGAGAGGATAGAACAGCTTGGTTATTAACTCGCAAAGATGAGGCCCATTTTATTTTCAGGTGGTTTCGGAGGGATAAGGAAGCAAAGTGCCGGAATGGGAGGTGAGGATGGTAGAGGGTGGCAGGATAGAGTAGTAGATGAGGGTCGATTTGCTCTCAGTTTCACTTTTGCATACAAAGGTGTGGGATAGTGCAGGTTTGTCCTGATGATAGATCTTTACAGTACCTCAGAAGTGATGGAATAGACCAAGAGTTATCAGCACCAAGTCACTGATTCAATGATGACTTGGCGAAACCTGATGTAGTATTTTACCAGAATAATGCAAGCCACATGACAAGTATTTCCAGTGGTTTTATGAAATGTGCCCAGGTTTATCTCCCAGAAGGAGGTCACACTTTCAAGCTACTGATAGAACTTGTTGCCTTCTCATTCGATGTTTACCAACTAAGCCACATTTAATGGTCCGATCAGGAATAGTGGGCAAAACTAGGACACAGGACTTTCGGATGTGGGCCATATCCAAGGTAGGTCTCCGGTCAATGAACACAGGATCATGCATCAAAGGAAGCCATTCAGCCCACTGTATCTCGAGTATCAATTGCTACCAGAAGCAGCAAGATCCATTGGAAGAGAAAAGGTCTGTATTTCTGCAGCACATTTCGTACCTTCACACATGTTAAGTACTTTAAAGCCAGTAAAGTACATATCAATTTCAGGCATTGATGTTTTGCAAGCAAAGACAACAACTACAAAAGATAATGGACGTACACATCTCAATCCGTAAATCTGATTTTGTGCTGAGTTGATAATACTACTTGAGGGACAAACGTTTAGCAGGACAGCTGGAGGAACACCCGGTGCCCATCAAAATATTATCATCAAATCTTTAACATCTCATAAATGAGAATGAGGCCTTGTTTCAGCCTTTCATCGTAGAAACGGTACCTGCAACAGTGCAACACTCCCCAGTACTGCCAGTCTGCGGTTGTCAAGTATATGAAATAAGGACCAACTCTGGTAAAGTTGACAATATGGGATAAACCTCTATGTGTGTGTGATGACTTGCTTGGGTAAGACAGATGTTCCATGGTCTGATATCATGCACGTTTGATTAAAGCCAGTTGTAACATGGAAAACAACAGCCTGTTACAAGGCTGATGGCTGACGATGTATATCCACCTTGATATACAATGTATCCAATGAGTACACATGATTAATCAATTGGCTTTTGAAAGACACCATTGAATCTATTCCATTAAGGGCCTGTCACACTAGCGCGCGATTAGACGCGACAAGCGCGACAAATTCGGACGCGGGGGTCGCGTGGGGGTCAGGCGATCCCGGTGCGAGTGAAGGGCCTGTCCCACTAGCGCGCGATTACACGCGCGACGTCCGAAGGAAGGACGTTATTTTTCATCACGTGACGATGCGCATGAGCATGCGCGTTGCACGACGTCGGGCAGTGACGTCATCACGCAACGCCACGCTGAAGACGCACAACGTCAAAACGTCATCACGTTCTGCGCGACAGGATTTTGCCGCGCGTAATTTTTAAGCAGTGTCGGTTTTTGGACACTACGCGCGATGTTGACACCAGCTCCACACGAGTCCGCGGAACTCCACGAGACTCCGGCGATCGCAGTGGGACAGGGTCACGCGAGGCCGGACGACTAAAGCGACCACGGTAGGTCGCGCTTGTCGCGTCTAATCGCGCGCTAGTGTGACAGGCCCTTTACTATTTCAGACAGTGTATTTCACATCTTAGCAATTCAATGCGGAAATATCTTTCTCTTTATCCCAGCAGTGGTCTTTTCCATCATTTCTCTGGGTCTAGAAAAAGGCATTACTGTATTGGCTTTTTGTGGCATTAAAACAGCAGAATAATGCTGCTTGTGGAAGTCGCATGATCAAGATTTTCAAAAGCATGGTTCACAGAGTGGTGTCATCAGGTTTCTATGAATCACGTCCTGTCAGCTTCAGTACAATATATTTTGAGTGAACTATTACGATTTTTAAAGCTGCGAGCATTTAGCCTTGCAGTTGCTATCTCAGCGGCCAGTGTTAAAGGGACATATTACACGATAAACAGTACTCCTCCAGCTATAGTGAGGTATAACCAATGAATAGATAGATGTTGCAATGGCAGGAGGGAGGAGAGTGCACCCAGGACAGTCGGTTGGCAATAACAATATGTTGTCCAGGAAGCTCATGGAGCCCCTCAAAACTACTGCTTGGCAGGAGGTTATCAACGAAGTTCATATGAGTGGAGTCCATGAAAGTCCACACTTTGGGGAAGCCTGCAGCCACAACAAATTCAGTTTCCTCACTCTGCCTGCTCGTGTGGATTGAAGAGAAAATAGTGAAATTATTTCTACGAGAATTAAGTTAGCAAGGCATCCCCAACACAACAATGGGCAAACTGTGTGATGTGACAGAGATTAGCAGCCGCAGTGTCGAGGACAGGAAGCAGAGAACGACTAAAATGTTGGCTTCCACAGGCCTGTGTCTGTGTCTGACGTCTTGTGACATCACAGCGAGGACAAGTTCAGGTTGAATGCTATCGTTTTTAAATAGCATGATTTCAGGGGAAAGGGGATTAGTAAAACCTGATTGATCCTTTACTCAATAAGACCTGCCATTTTTCAAACGTGTGCAGTTGAAAAATCACACTAATTAATTGAGTGTTACACCACTGTGGACATCATTTGGAGGAACGGAAAAAGACATCAGCACTAATCAAAATCATATTGACGTCAGGAGTCTAATGTTCCAGTGGATACCAAGACCCCCCAGAAATAGGTACAATATGGGTTAACTCGGGTTGGACAAGTCTTTTTAAACATCACAGCAAAAAAAGATTCTGGTGAGCATAAACCATGGCTGTCACCAAATGGTGGAACTCCATTTGTCCCCAGAAATGACAGACGTGCCTTGGTTAAGCCTGATGCAACTATGGGACAATGTGAAGAACTTGCTAGACCATATCCTCTTTTGTGACGGAAATAGTTTCCCTGTATTCATTCAAAAAAATTCATTCAGGAATTTGAGTATCTGTCAAATCTCCCCTCACCATTCATTGTTGCAAGCAATAAACTCAATAGACAATAGTCAATAGAAAAAAAAACTCATTTTTTTTCTAATCAAAGTGCAGAGTCTGCCTCTGGACATCTGTTAAAGAGTTGCACTCTTTAAAGAATTAAAGAATTAAATTAAATAATTATTCCAGAGCCACACCTTCCTATTGTTCATCCTGCAACTGCTGGCAGTTTAATGAAACAAGAGAAAAGTAACCAGACCGCAGCCATTTGATAAGGCGAAACTTGAAAATAACAGCTGACTGCCATCCTCACCTTTGACATGAGATATTTAAAGGGTTCCAGTTATTTTTACCCTGCACTATGCAACAATTCACAAACATCAGCCAACAAATTAAAGTAATAAAATATCTTCCAATACTTACCCTTAGGGATTTTGCTTCCTGGCCCTTCAGTTCTTCATCCTGCACAGTCATTTTGCTTTCATTCTCATTTTCTCCTTCAAATTCGGCCACTGGTGATGTAATACTGGCAACCTTGTCTTTTTCTTCTTTGTGATCAAGGTCATCATGACCCTTTTCACACTCTTTTTTCTGTTTTTCTGCTTTAAAGTCTCCTTGCAGTGATGTTGGAAACTGAATGTTAGCCGACTTGCAATAGTCTTCAAAGCCACATAAATACCTGAAAAGACAAACATTTAAGAGTCTAAATTAATGTCTAGTCCCTTCAACAAGCCAACAAGGGTACCAAAGGCCTCATCTACTCTACAATTCCTTCACAGATAATCGTTAACCAGCTTAGTTCCCCCAGCAATTTATTTTTGGCTCCACGTTCTTGCATGTGCCGGCTCTTCTTCCTTATTGTATTTTCACATCACTTGGCTGGACGCACAAACGGGAGGACACGTTTAGCATGAGTAATTTGGAGAGGCGCTTCATGGTCATATGCTGATACAGCATTCTAAAAATTGGCTAGAGTGCCAAATGATTTGCAGCATATCAAATTTCTGCTTTAGGTTGGCTAATTAATGCAAAAGGAAAACTGAACGAGCTCAAGCAACTGATGTGAGGCTTTGCTGTGAAATATGAGGTATTAATAGATGTTGTCTTCATTAAGCTTTAGATAAATTCCATCTTTTAAACAACTCACAATGTTATCTCTATAAGCATGGAGCTGTTTAATTATGACGCGGAGAACACAGGGCTGCTGAACTTGGTTTGGAAGAGCAATGATTCAATGTTGTAAATTATGTTAAACCACAATGCAAAAATGATAATTAATAGCTTCAGGGGGACACCTTACCAAGAACATAATAAAACTAGTCTGCGAATCATTTGAAACAAAAGTAAGCTTTCAAAAGGGAGCTTAATTTAAAAATATTACTAAAATGTTCTCAAGTTTAACAGTAAGAGAATGCACAATTAAACAGCTCCCGGTTTATCCAGATAATGTCACGAGTTTAAAACTTCTCATATTTCACAGCAAAAACCTCACATCAAACAGTTCTTTTTGTTCTCCATCACAAATGGAATCATAGAAAACAGGAGGGGAGCATTAGGTTCATCGTGCATGAGTTGGCACTTTATGATTTATCCAATTAGCTGCACACCCCACCCCCAACGCTATTATCCGTACATCCCTGAAAAAAAGTCCCTTTTCAAGCATTTATTCAATATCCTGTTGAAAGGTGCAACTGAATTTTCCACTGCCTTTCAATGTAGTGCATTCCAAATCATGGTCAGTAGCTGATTAAAAGATATTGTCCTCATTGTCCCACTGGTCCCTTTGCTAACTATCTTGAATCTCCGTGTTCTGGTTACCAACTCTCCTGCTGTTGCTCTTAGTTACTCATTAAAACTGTTTGCGACTTTCAACACCTCTGTTAGATCATCACTTACAACACACTATGTTTATTCCAGAAATTGTTCCCTTCCAACTTGGTTATCTGGGTGGTCGTTTGATAAAAATAAAAGAGGCAAAAGGGTGCATATGATCACCCACAATCCTGTTTATATCAATGGGTCGATGGTGGCGAGGCTCAAAAACTTCAAATTCCTGGGCGTGCATATTTCCAAAGATTTTTCCTGCACACTGATGCAATTATAAAGAAGGCAGATCAGCGCCTCTACTTCCTGAGAAGACTACGGAGATTCGGTGTGTCAAAGAGGATTCTCTTGAACTTTTACAGGTGCACAGTAGAGAGCATATTGACTGGATGCATCGTGGCCTGGTTCGACCCTTGAACGCCCAGGAGCGGAAATGACTGCAAAAAGTTATGAAAACTGCCCAGTCTATCACTGGCTCTGACCCCCCCACCATCGAAGGGATCTATCAAAGTCGCTACCTCAAAAAGGCAGCCAACATTATCAAAGACCCACACCATCCTAGCCACACACTCATTTCACCATTGCCATCGGGAAGAAGGTACAGGAGCCTGAAAACTGTAACTGTAACGTCCAGGTTCAGCTTCTTCCCTACAGCCATCAGGCTATTAAACACAACAACAAATAAGTTCTGAACTACAACATACTATTATTATTATTGCATTATATTTATTTATTATGTGTGCATGTGTATATATACACACTGAACTTTTTTTGTCCCGTTATGTAGATAGGACATATGTCCCATATGTCCTACATGGGACATATGACAATAAAACACTCTTGACTCTCTTGACTCTTGATGATCACATAATAGCTTTAACGTTCGACAATCAACAAGACGGGAACAATTTCCCCTGTAATGCCATTACATGAAAAATATCAACAGTGAATTCAACTCTAATGAATCAACATTCAAGGGGTGATCTAGATACAGTGCCCTCCATAATGTTTATGACAAAGACCTATCATTTATTTATTTGCCTCTGTACTCCACAATTTGAGATTTGTAATAGAACTACATGTAATAGAATTACATGTGGTTAAAGTGCACATTGTCAGATTTTATTAAAGGACATTTATATACATTTTGATTTCACCATGTAGTAATTACAGCTGTGTTTATACATAGTCCCCCCATTTTAGGGCACCATAATGTTTGGGACACATGGCTTCACAGGCGTTTATAATTGCTTAGGTGTGTTTAATTGCCTCCTTAATGCAGGTATAAGAGAGCTCTCAGCACCTAGTCTTTCCTCCAGTCTTTCCATCACCTTTGGAAACTTTTATTGCTGTTTATCAACATGAGGACCAAAGTTATGTCAAAGAAACAAGAATAAAACTGTTAGAGACATCAACCAAACCTTAGACTTCCCAAAATCAACTGTCTTGAGCATCATTAAGAAGAAAGAGAGCACTGGTGAGCTTACTGATCACAAACGGACAGGCAGGCCAAGGAAGACCTCCACAGCTGATGGCAGAAGAATTCTCTCTAAAATAAAGAAACAGCCCCAAACACCTGTCCAACAGATCAGAAACACCCTTCAGGAGTCAGGTGTGGATTTGTTAATGACCACTGTCCGCAGAAGACTTCACGAACAGAAATACAGAGGCTACACTGCAAGATGCAAACCGCCGGTTAGCCGCAAAAATAGGATGGCCCGGTTACAGTTTGCCAAGAAGTACTTAAAAGAGCAACCACTGTTCTGGAAACAGGTCTTGTGGACAGATCAGACATATATTAACTTATATCAGAATAATGGCAAGAGCCAAGTATGGAGGAGAGAAAAAACTGCCCAAGATCCAAAGTATACCACCTCATCTGTGAAACACAGTGGTGGGGGTTTTATGGCCTAACATGTATGGCTGCTGGAGGTACTGGTTCACTTATCTTAATTGATGACACAACTGCTATTGGTAGTAGCATAATGAATTCTGAAGTGTATAGACACATCCTATATGCTCAAGTTCAAACAAATGCCTCAAACACATTGGCTGGTGGTTCATTCTACAGCAAAACAATGATCCCAAACATACTGCTAAAGCAACGAGTTTTTCCAAGCTAAAACATGGTCAATTCTTGAGTCGTCAAGTCAATCATCTGACCTGAACTCAATTGAGCATGGGTTTTATATGCTGAAGAGAAAGCTGAAGCGTACTAGCCCCCAAAACAAGCATAAGCTAAAGCTGGCTGCAATACAGGCCTGGCAGAGCATCACCAGAGAAGACACCCAGCTGCTGGTGATGTCCATGAGCGCAGACTTCAAGCAGTCGTTGCATACAATGGATATGTAACAAAATACTAAACAAGACTGCTTTCATTTACATGACATTGCTGTGTCCCAAACATTATGGTGACCTTAAATGGGGAGACTATATATAAACACAGCTCTAATTTCTAAATGGTGAAACCAAACTGTATAAAAATGTCCTTTATTAAAATCTGACAATGTGCACTTTAACCACGTGTGATTTTTTTCTATTACAAATCTCAAATTGTGGAGTACAGAGGCAAATAAATAAATGATGGGTATTTGATCCAAACATTATGGAGGGCACTGTATATACATGAGGAGAAAATAGATAGGGGGAGTGAGCAGTCTTTTAACCCAGAAAAAGAATCAAGAACCAAGGATATAGGTTTAAGGTGAGAGGGGAAAGGTTTAATCGGAACCTGAGGGGCAGCTTTTTCACACAGATGGTGATGGGTTTATGGAATGAGTGGAGGTAGGTACTATAACAACATTTAAAAGACATTTGTAAAGGTACATGGATAGGAAAGGTTTAGAGGAATGTGGGCCACACACAGGCAGATGGGTCTAGTGTAGATGGGGCATCTTGGTCGGCATAGACGAGTTGAATTGTAGGACCCCCTTCCTGTGCCGTATGAATCTATGACATAGCAGCATCAATTTCAGTTAAAGTGTCATTTCCAAACATTTCAAGTGGTGAACTAGCTTTGCCTTTATCCATGAAAGCTTAATGGAGATTGCTCATATAGCAAAAAGCACAAATTTATATCATCACATGAGGTTCTTGGCTGTGCCAAGTTCTCAAGAGGATCACCAACAAAGTACAAAGAAACAGAATCAGGCATTTTGTCTTCCGAGTCTAATTCTGCACTCCAGTTACGACATGGCTGATTTATACTTTAATATCATTTATATATCTTGGTTACATAACACTTAATGCTATTGAAAACAAAAGACAATCAATCTCAATTTTGAAGTATTAATATCTCAACCAAATTGAAGCACGTGGTAAGTACTGCAATGTACGCTATAAGCACTTCTTCCCTGGCAGTCCCTCCGGGTTAAACATGACTTGCTTTTGCCCCAGTTCAGTGGGCTCCAAGATGGCATTTTCCACTAATGATACTCAATATAGCATGCGGATGGGTAGTTGGTGGTGGTGTGCTAAATCCATTATTCATGAAGGGCTTCCATGTGCCTGAATGAATGTTAATGACATGGAGGAACAGGAGGACCTCAGTGTACACATCCAATGGTCCTTGGTAGGTAGCAGCATGTGGATAAGATGATGGCATACTAATATTTATTAGCCAATGCATAGTATATGATAGCAGATTGGTTATGGTGCCGCTTTATAGATCATTGGAGGCCATAAATGGAGTACTGTGTGCAGTTGTGGCACTACACAATAAGAAGGCAGTGAATGTACTAGAATGTTGCGATTTAAACAAATTGACCTTTGTTTAAAGGTCAATAACATAATGAGTGACAAAGCCACAGCCTTTTCCCCAGGATAGGGGAATCTAAAACTATTGGGATAAGTTTAAGGTGAGAGGGGAGAGGGGAGAGATTTCAAAGGGACATGGGGCAACTATTTTTTACACAAAGAGGGCGGTGCTTACGTGGAGCGAGCTGCTGAGAAAATGTATGATTATGATATTTTAGAGACACCTACGCAGGAACCTGGATAGGAAAGGATGGGGGGGGGGGGGGGGGGGTGGGGGGTTATGGGCCAAGCACTTTAATAGGACTAGCTCAGCTGGGCAACTTGTTTGGTGTGGCCTATTTCTGTGTCACTCATGATGCTGCATTACTCTATGAATCTATAAGAGGGTGATTCACCAGGATGCTTGCAGGGATAGAGCGTTTCAGTACTGAGGTGGGAATGGAGGGGTTGGGTTTGTTTTTCTTTTCCGTGGGGGGATCTGACTGAGATCAACAAAATTATAAGGGCATTGACAGCATAGATGGATAGACACAAAAGTTGGATACTTTTCTTTGCAATGTTGGCGTTAAAAACTAGAGGACATTGATTTAGAGAAAGTGGAGAGAGCTAAGAACGCAACTGAACAAGATTTTTTACATTGAAAGCATGGCTAGAATCTAAAAAATGCACTGCCTTAATGGGTGGTGGAAACAAATACTCTCGGAAAATTAAAAATATATCCAGATAAGCACTTCTCGTCCAAAGGCATAAAAGACTATGACCCAAGTGCTGGTAAATGGATATAATGTACATGGGTAACTGATGGTCAGCATATGCTATATGATTCTGTGACATGGATTCTTGGTTCTCCTACCATCCTAGATGTTCATTCTCCATCCAGAACTGTCAGGGGCCAGGATCCCTACAAGCTGATGGAAATGTTAATTTTTTTCCCAGGAAGGCTTTGAAATCATCCTTGAATGTTTTTCACTGTCCGTCTAGTAATGTCTGGTTGTATGAGGTCTGAGCGAGCTTCAGGAGTCTGGTTGAGCGTGTGGATCACATGACCTACTCAGTGTGTCTGACTGTAAATGGAGAATTGGCTGCAGCCAGTAGCCCATGTTTTAAACACATACAGAAGGGTGGGAATCATTGCTGACCAGTGGATCATAATATTTGTACTGCATTGGAGGTCTTGTCTACAATTTATTTTTTCCTCGGATGCCAAATGGCTGTATTGGCAAAGTGAAGATAGTGTAGAATTTTATCGATGATATTTGACTTCACTGAGAGATGTTTCTTGACAAATGAGTATAAGATTTGGGACATCATGATATCATTGTATAAATCGTTGGTTAGGCTCCACTCAGAGGTACTGTGTGCAGTTCTGGGCATCACACTATAGGAAAGAAGCCAGAGAGGGTGCAGATAAGATTCACAAGGATGTTACATGGATTGAAGGGTTTGAGTTATCAGCCAAGATTGGACAGACTATGTCAATTTTTCCTGGAGTACGAACGCAGAGATGTGGCATGATAGAGATATCTAAAATTATGAGAGGCATAGAAAGGGTAGATGTGGTGGGCAGAAGTGCTGGTTTCTGCTGTATAACTCCATGACTTAATTTTTCAAGGTTCTTATTTTAGACCTTTTCTATTCAGAGGGATGCAGTGTGGCAGAGATTGGCTCATAGAAGATCGTGGGTTTGCAGATATGTTGTTGTAAGGCCCACGCTTTAGGGCATGTATTAGAACTGCATTTGAAGTGAGAGTCTAAAATTACCCGTTTTTTGTTCGAGGCTTGAACGTGCAACCTTGAGACTGCAAGTTGAGAATGTTATCTACACACAACATTGCGAATGCATTAAATTTTATCACTATATCCAAATGTAAACTGCATATTGCAAATACTATAATATAACAAAACAAATTCTCAATGCATGTTTTGTCTAATAAAATATACCTAAGCAATAAACTTACTTCTTGTATGCACATTTGACATTGTAACCTGCAGCAGAGTTCATCACAGGGATCCCTAGATCTTGATAGACCTGCTTCCACACAGCACCACTTTCAATCTTGGAGGAAAACAAAAAGCAGTGGATGAGTAACATCACATTGAAACAAAAAAGAAAACACCAAAAAATCTAGCCCTAGTGTGCAATGTTGTTGAAATATTAACCTAAGCAAAATGTACTACTGCTCAAATGTGAAAGAATTTGAGAGAATTATAAAGAAATATCAACCTATTGAGTCTTTTTGAAGTATAATAAACACCCAGTGAGAAATTCTAGCTCTCAGATGTCACCCCATGTCTCCTCCATATCCCGTGATGCCCCCTCCCCCCAGATGGAACAAGACTAGCGTTCCCCTGGTCCTCACCTTTCACCCCACCAGCCACTCTATCCTCTAACGTTTCTGTCACATCCAACGTGATTCCCATCACCAGTCACATCTTCCCATCCCCACCCATTTCTGCCTTCCGCAGAGACCGCTCCCTCTGCAACTCTGTATTCACTCATCCCTGCTCACACAAACAAACACAATAGATGCAGGAGTAGGCCATACGGCCCTTCAAGCCAGCACCGCCATTCAATGTGATCATGACTGATCATCCACAATCAGTACCCCGTTCCTGCCTTCTCCCCATATCCCCTGACTCCGCTATATTCAAGAGCCCTATCTAGCTCTCCCATGAAAGTTTCCAGAGAACCGGCCTCCACCGCCCTCTGAGGCAGAGAATTCCACAGCCTCACAACTCTCTGTGTGAAAAAGTGTTTCCTCATCTCCGTTCTACATGGCTTACTCCTTATTCTTAAACTGTGGCCCCTGGTTCTAGACTCCCCCAACATTGGGAACATCTTTTCTGCTTCTAGCGTGTCCAAACCCTTAATAATCTTATATGTTTCAATAAGAACCAGGTACTTTACCCTGCAACCGCAGGAGATGTAACACCCATTTTTATACCTCTTCCCTCACATCTTTCCAGGAACCTCAGCAGTCCATCTAGGTGCGACAATGTATGTGTACATTGTCTAATCTCATCTACTGCATGTGGTGTTACCGATGTGGTCTCCTGTAAATTGGCCTGCGGGTTCTCCCGGTTTTTAACTCCTCTTCCCATTCCCACATTGATCTTTTTTTCCTGGGCCTCCTCCACTACCAGAAAGAAGTCAGATGCAAACTGGAGGAACAACACCTCATATTCCACGGGTAGCTTACAACCCAATGATATGAACATTGAATTCTCCAATTTTAAGTAGCTACATAACCCTCAAGTAAGAATGTAATTCTTGACTTTCATCCCCTCTGCCTTCATCACCCCCCCTCCCTTATTCCCACTCTCCTGTTCCCCACCTGCACTCCACCCCCCCTCCCCCCCCCCACCCCCCCCCCCCCCCCACCTATATTCCTTCCGCTAACATCACAATTTACAACTCTTCAATCCTTGCTCACACCTCCTGTCTTTTCATCTCTGGCCTTTTGCCCAAATATCTGCCTATCAAACAACTGTCCTCACTTGTATCAACCTATTACCTGCCAGGCTCTGTGCTGCCCCTTTATCGTGTCTTGTGGCGTGCACAGCCTAAAGGGCCTGTCCTACAAGCATGCAACTATGCGATTAGCGCGATCAAACTAGAAGCGGGGGCCGCGCGGAGGTGGGGTGATCCCCTGTACAGGGCCGTTCCCACCAGCATGCGCCTGCATGCGGCAAGCGCGACCAAACCGGCAGCGAGGGCCGCGCGGAGGTCGGGTGAGTGGAACAACGCGGCGCAAAGTGAGGCGAACTTGGAGCGAAGTCTAAGGTAAGTCTAAGGACAGAGAGGGGCACACAGAGAGGGGCACAGAGGCACACACACACACAGAGGGCCACGGAGCCACACACATAGAGGGTCGCGGAGGCACCTACAGATAGGTTCACGGAGGCACGGTGTCGGGGCGGTGTGTAATGCGTCAAGGCGACTGCAAGCCGACAAGCCGTTGCCGCGCGGAATTTTGGAACATGTTCCGTTTTTCGGAGCCCCGTGCGATGTCGGGACGAACTCCGCACAATTCCGCACGGCTCCGGCGATCGAAGTGTGACCGGCCCCGCGATGCCGGACGGCTCAAGCGACCACGTTAGGTTGCGCTAATCGCATAGAGTTGCATGCTTGTAGGACAGGCCCTTAAGGTTGTAGGACAACTTGTTCTATTTGATCTTCTGTTTGTGCACGTCGAGTTGATTGCATTAGTCGAAACAGGGCGGACCATGTGAAGGTTGCAATTTTCCACCCCCTGCCCCTTCTTTCTTACAACTTTCTGGGATATTCCCTAGGACATTGAGGGATGTTAGTGCAGAAATAGCCGGGGCTATGACAGAAATATTTCAAATGTCATTAGAAACGGGAATAGTCCCCGAGGATTGGCGTACTGCGCATGTTGTTCCATTGTTTAAAAAGGGTTCTAAAAGTAAACCTAGCAATTATAGACCGGTTAGTTTGACTTCAGTGGTGGGCAAATTAATGGAAAAGATACTTAGAGATATTATATATAAGTATCTGGATAAACAGGGTCTAATTAGGAACAGTCAACATGGATTTATGCCTGGAAGGTCATGTTTGACTAATCTTCTTGAATTTTTTGAAGAGGTTACTAGGGAAATTGACGAGGGTAAAGCAGTGGATGTTGTCTATATGAACTTCAGTAAGGCCTTTGACAAGGTTCCTCATGGAAGGTTGGTTAAGAAGGTTCAACTGTTGGGTATAAATGCAGGAATAGCAAGATGGATTCAACAGTGGCTGAATGGGAGAAGCCAGAGGGTAATGGTGGATGGCTTGGAGGCAGGTGACTAGTCGGGTGCCTCAGGGATCTGTGTTGGGTCCTTTGTTGTTTGTCATGTACATCAATGATCTGGATGAAGGGGTGGTAAATTGGATTAGTAAGTATGCAGATGATACCAAGATAGGGGGTGTTGTGGATAATGAAGAGGATTTCCAAAGTCTACAGAGTGATTTAGGCCAGTTGGAAAAATGGCTGAAAGATGGCAGATGGAGTTTAATGCTGATAAATGTGAGGTGCTACACCTTGGCAGGACAAATCAAAATAGGACAAACATGGCAAACGGTAGGGAATTGAAGAATACAGTTGAACAGAGGGATCTGGGAATAACCGTGCATAGTTCCTCGAAGGTCGAATCTCATATAGATAGGGTGGTAAAGAAAGCTTTTGGTATGCTAGCCTTTATAAATCAGAGCATTGAGTATAGAAGCTGGGGTGTAATGTTAAAATTGCACAAGGCAGTGGTGAGACCAAATCTGGAGTATGGTGTACAATTTTGGTCGCCCAATTATAGGAAGGATGTCAACAAAATAGAGAGGGCACAGAGGAGATTTACTAGAATGGTGCCTGGGTTTCAACAGCTAAGTTACAGAGATAGGTTGAATAAGTTAGGTCTTTATTCTCTGGAGCGCAGAAGGTTAAGGGGGGACTTGTTAGAGGTCTTTAAAATGATGAGAGGGATAGACAGAGTTGATATGGACAAGCTTTTCCCTTTGAGAATAGGGAAGATTCAAACAAGAGGACATGACTTTAGAATTAAGGGACAGAGGTTTAGGGGTAACATGAGGGGGAACTTCTTTACTCAGACAGTGGTAGCGGTGTGGAATGAGCTTCCAGTGGAAGTGGTGACGGCAGGTTCGTTGGTATCATTTAAAAATAAATTGGCTAGGCATATGGATGAGAAGGGTATGGAGGGTTATGGTATGAGTGCAGGCAGGTGGGACTAAGGGAAAAAAGTTGTTCGGCACAAGACTTGAAGGGCCGAGATGGCCTGTTTCCGTGCTGTAATTGTTATATGGTTATATGGTTTCTTTCCCTCCCCACCATTAGTCCAAAGAAGGGTCCCAACCCGCAATATCACTTATCTATGTTCTCCAGAGATGCTTCCTGACCCGCTGAGTTACTCCGGCACATGGTGTCGTCTTTTGTAAACCAGTATCCGAGTTCCTTTTTTCTACCTAACTCTCATTGTCAGTTAACAAAAGGGTATATTGAAAGGAAGTGAAAATTCTGTTTTGATAAATTCATATGAATTTAGCATCATCTGCTAATTGGAACAGCTGCAAAACCTTAAACTGAAAGATGAAGCTTCCATAAACTGACCAACTGATAAGCTCATTGGAGAAACAAAAACAACTGAATCCCTGCAAGCCAGACAATGCAGGTGCCGAGCAGCTTGTTGCACAAACAATGAGCTGAGATGGAACCCATTTATTCAGAAAATCCCTTTTACCAGAATGCTGCAATAAGGCATCTAACGAAAATCTACACATCACTTTTCATAAAGCATATATTTGCATACAACGTACTTGATCTCCTGTTAGGGAGTTCTGCTATTGAGTTTATGAAAAATAATAACTACTCACATTATCAAATCCTCCCAGTTGATGGACAAGTCTATACAGCTTGAATAAGTTCAA
Source organism: Raja brachyura (assembly GCA_963514005.1). The sequence continues at coordinate 97,635,506 of OY740785.1, read as the reverse complement.
ATCTCTGTATCCTAGCACTGGGCGTTTGTTAATTGGAGTACCTGCGATTAAATTAAGGTAGACATTACAAACTATGATCTTCAGTCGGGATTGACAACAATCAAATGAAATTGACATGGACCTAATCACGCAAATCTCACAATTACATAAAACAATTACATATTAAATGGGGGCGGCAAGGTGGCGCAGCGGTAGAGTTGCTGCCTTACAGCGTCAGGGACCTGAGTTTGATCCTGACTACAGGTCCTGCCTGTACGGAGTTTTTACATTCTCCCTGTGACCGCGTGGGTTTTTTCCGGGAGCTTCCATACTCCAAAGAAGTACAGGTTTGTAGGTTAATTTACTTCGGAAAAATTGTTAATTGTGCCTAGTGTGCAGGACAGTGTTAGCATGTTGGGATCGCTGGTCAACATTAACTCAGTGGGCTGAAGGGCCTGTTTCGGCACTGTATCTCTAAACTAAACTAGAGTTGTAATCAAGAGACAAATAGAGAACCTGCAATATTCATTTTCGAACTTTAGCTTGGTTTCATACTGTGAGGCTAGACGAACCTCACTTTAATAAGAAGAAAAGGGACGATCAGTAAAATGGTCAATACATTACAGGGATTCAATATCACCCAGACTTGTCACAACCAAATCCGCAAATCAGAAACCAACGTGACTGAGAAAATTATGCCACTAAAATTAAATCCCATTTAGCTGATACCATAAAAGCTGATACAGGACTTGCTTTAAGGTTAAAACAAAATGCCAAGACAAGTCCCCTCACCTCGATCCTCCATGAACTTGTACAATTGTTGCAGGAAATTCTCTCTTTCCTCTGGAAAAGGCTCCACCTCTTCCTATATGTTTGGTGCAGTGGCAGGGAACCGCATTGAGGGATATAGGAGAAAGAGAGAAAAATATATCAAACATTTGCTTTTTAAGTTAAAAAACCATGAACTGGCAAGAGTAAAAACTTTCAAATTTATAAAGAAAGGAAGTCAAACCTTTCTTTAACTTTAAGATGAAAAGTAGCAAATCAGGAAATCAGATTAAGACTTTTGGATAATTCTAAGGCTGTGTAAGATGCAAAAGAATTGAAACCATCCTTTTAAAAGCAATCAAAAATGCTGAGAAATGTCATGCTAAAGTATGCTGGGAAATGTCATGCTAAGGTAGGAAAAAAAGTAGGATACAAATAATAAAAATGCTCTAGTGGTTAATATTGGAAATGTCCATTAACCCTTGCTTTGGAAATTAAATGAGTTTTGATGTACAAATTGTGCAAGGTGCCAGACTGTGGGTTTGGTGGGTTAATAAAACCAAGACTTAAAAAAAAAATAAGATAACAAAAGCACCTTTCATTAGAAAACTTTAAAACAGTAACAACAGATAAGAGGAAAAGCAAGATAAAGTTACAAACAGGCATACCGCAACCAGTGAAAATACAATGGCTGCCGAGTGATACTGTTCAATTATTTGCACGTTAAATTTAGAGTGAAAAAAAGTTCCAATAGTAACAGGGTGTGTATTTAAGCGTTATATTTCCGTGAGAAGTAAATCCAACATATTCAAATTTACAGTCCATAAACTAGCTATTATGTTCAAAAGGTGTATGTAATAATGTTTTCATGACTCTTCTTGTACTTGATGCAGAGCACGCTATCATTATTCCTTTTATTTTTTTAATTTCTCATTGACTTATCTAGCTCACCTCACTCCCCGTAATAGCCATGTTCTTCATCCCATTTCGCTACTCATCCCACCGTAATTACATCAGCATTGATCCCTCCTTCCACACTTGGTTAGGCCAATGTTCGTCTTCTTACCTCCCAACTACGGTTGGTTTCTCGCCACCGCATCACCCTATCCCCACAACCCCAGTTTGTTAACCCTCCATTCCCCAGGGCAATGTCACCACCCCCACCCTGACCGTTTTTTGCCACTTTATTCCTGCCTCAGTCCAGTGTTATTTTCCTTGCACTCTCCTTGATTTGGCTGTGGCTAATAGACAAACAGTGCCCTCCGTAATGTTTGGGACAATGACCCAATTATTTATTTGCCTCTGTACTCCACAATTTGTGATTTGTAATAGAAAAAAAATGACATGTGGTTAAAGTGCACATTGTCAGATTTTAATAAAGGCCATTTTTATACATTTTGGTTACACCATGTAGAAATTACAGCAGTGCTTCTACATAGTCCCCCCCATTTCAGGGCAACATAATGTTTGGAACACAGCATTGTAATGTAATGAAAGTAGTCATGTTTAGTATTTTGTTGCATATCCTTTGCATGCAGTGACTGCTTGAAGTCTGCGATTCATGGACATCACCAGTTGCTGGATGTCTTCTCTGGTGATGCTCTGCCAGGCCTGTATTGCAGCCATCTTTAGCTTATGCTTGTTTTGGGGGCTAGTCGCTTTCAGTTTTTTCTTCAGCGTATAAAAGGCAAGCTCAGTTGGGTTCAGATCGGGTGATTGACTTGGCCACTCAAGAATTGACCATTTTTTAGCTTTGAAAAATTCCTTTGTTGATTGAGCAGTATGTTTGGGAAATTGTCTTGCTGTAGAATGAACCGCCGGCCAATGAGTTTTGAGGCATCTGTTTGAACTTGAGCAGATAGGATGTGTCTATACCCTTCAGAATTCATTATGCTACTGCATCAGCAGTTGTATCATCAATGAAGATAAGTGAGTCGGTACCTTCAGCAGCCATACATGCCCAGGCCATAACATCCCCACCATCGTGTTTCACAGATGAGGTGATATGCTTTGGATCTTGGGCAGTTCCTCTCTTCTCCTTACTTTGCTCTTGCCATCACTCTGATATGTTAATTTTTCTTTCATCTGTCCACAAGATCTTTTTCTAGAACTGTGGTTGCTCTTTCAAGTACATCTTGGCAAACTGTAACCGGGCCATCCTATTTTTGCGGCTTACCTGTGGTTTGCATTTTGTAGAGTAGCCTCTGTATTTCTGTTCATAAAGTCTTCTGCGGACAGTGGTCATTGACAAATCCACACCTGACTCCTGAAGAGTGTTTCTGATCTGTCGGACAGGTGTTTGGGCATTTTCCTTTATTATAGAGAGAATTCCTCTGTCGTCAGTTGTGGAGGTCTTACTTGGCCTGCCAGTCACTTTGTGATTAGTAAGCTTACCAGTGCTCTCTTTCATCTTAATGATGTTCAAAACAGTTGATTTTGGTAAGCCGATGGTTTGGCCGATGTCTCTAAAAGTTTTATTCTTGTTTCTTAGTCTCATAATGGCTTCTTTGACTTTCATTGGCACAACTTTGGTCCTCATGTTGATAAACAGCAATAAAAGTTTCCACATGTGATGGAAAGACTGGAGGTAAGACTAGGTGCTGAGAGCTCACTTATACCTTCATGAAGGAGACAATTAAACACACCTGAGCAATTACAAAGACCTGTGAAGCTATGTGTCCCAAACACTATGGCGCCCCGAAATGGGGGGGGGACTATATCTTTTTTTTTTGTTTTTTTGGGGGGGGGTGGGGGGGGGGGGGGGTGGTGTGTGTGTGTGTGTGTGTGTGTGTGTGTGTGTGTGTGTGTGTGTGTGTGTGTGTGTGTGTGTGTTTATACATTATGAAACCAATTATAAAATCACCTTTAATAAAATCTGACAATGTGCACTATAACCACATGTGATTTTTTTCTATTACAAATCACAAATTGTGGGATACAGAGGCTAATAAATAAATGATGGGTCTTTGTCCCAAACATTATGGAGGGCACTGTATCCCTCTCCTGACCATGGCGGAGGTGCTCATTCTTCCTCCAGCCATGACTGCATTGTTTACTCTTCCCATCTATGACAATGTTACTTCTCCCTCTCACTAGTTCCCAATTTGCAGTGTTATTATGCTCTTTGGACTAAAGTTGTGATGCTCCCAATCTCTCATGCATTCCCTGGATTACTTCACTTCCATTCTGCAGAATACTATGCATCTACATTTCCACTGCAAGCAACAGCTATACAAGTCCCTGCGAGCCCAGGTTAAATTATGCAAAGCTTTGCCAGTCTGGAAAGAGCAGTGGATATTTTGCTGGATGGAGGGGAAAGGATTGACAAATTGGGAGTATAAAGATGGAGGTAAAGGGGAAGTGACTACAGGAAAAGTTACAAAAGACTCCCGAATTAATGGGAAGTAAAGTTCGAGAAGGGATAAAAGAGTGAGGTCAGGGCCAATAGTGAGCAGTGTTAGAGAGGTGGTGAATACCGAAGTCAAAGTGTTGTATATGAACGCGAAGTATAAGAAATAAGTGGACGAGCTTGAGGCTCAGTTAGAAATTGGCAAGTATGATATTGTGGGAATTGCAGAGACATGGCTGCAAGAGGGCCAGAGTTGGGAACTGAATATTCAAGGGTATACATCCTATCGAAAAGACAGACAGGTGGGCAGAGGGGGTAGGGTAGCTCTGTTATTGAGGAATGAAATTCAGTCCCTTGCAAGGGGTGACATTGAAACAGGAGATGTGAAGTCAGTATGGATAGAACTAAGGAATTATAGAGTTACATTTGGCATGTCGTAAAGGCAATGCAACGGTTGTTATGGGAGATTTCAACATGCAGGTAGACTGGGAAAATCAGGTTGGTACTGACCCCAAGAAAGGGAGTTTGTGGAGTGCCTCCATGATGGATTCTTAGACCAGCTTGTACTGGAGCCTATCAGGGAGAAAGCAGGAGAAGGCAATTCTGGATTTGGTGTTGTGTAATGAACCGGATTTGATAAGGGAACTTAAGGTTTAGGAGCCATTAGGAGGTAGTGACTATAATATGGTAAGTTTTAATCTACAATTTGAGAGGGAGAAGGGTAAATCGGAGGTGTCACTATTACAGTTGAACAAAGGGGACTATGGAGCCATGAGGGAGGAGCTGGCCAAAGTTGACTGGAAAGATACCCTAGAAGGGATGACAGTGGAACAACAATGGCATGTATTTCTGGGAATAATACAGAAGGTGCAGGATCAGTTCATTCCAAAGAGGAAGAAAGATTCCATGAGGAGTAAGGGACAACCGTGGCTGACTAGGGAAGTCAGGGACAGTATAAAAATAAAAGAGAAGTACAACATAGCAAAGATGTGCGGGAAGCCAGAGGATTGGGTAATGTTTAAAGACCAACAGAAAATAACTAAAAAGGCAATATGGGGAGAAAAAAACGAGGTACGAAGGTAAGCGAGCCAAGAATATAAAGGAGGATAGTAAAAGCTTCTTTAGGTATGTGAAGAGGGTAAAAGATAGTTAAGACCAAACCCTTGAAGACTGAAAAAGGTGAATTTATTATGGGGAACAAGGAAATGGCAGATGAGTTGAACAGGTACTTTGGATCAGTCTTCACTAAGGAGGACACAAACAATCTTCCTGATGTACTCGTGGCCAGAGGATCTGGGGTGACGGAATAACTGAAGGAAATCCACATTAGGCAGGAAATGGTGTTGGGTAGACTGATGGGACTGAAGGCTTATTAATCCCCAGGGCCTGATGGTCTGCATCCCAGTGTACTTAAGGAAGTAGCTCTAGAAATCGTGGATGCATTGGTGATCATTTTACAATGTTCTATAGATTCAGGATCAGTTCCTGTGGATTGGAGGGTGGCTAATATTATCCCACTTTTTAAGAAAGGCGGGAGAGAGCAAACAAGGAATTATAGACCAGTTAGCCTGACACTGGTGGTGGGGAGGATGCTGGAGTCAATCATAAAAGATGAGATAGCGGCATATTTGGAACACAGCAGTAACAGGATAGGTCCGAGTAAGCATGGATTTACGAAGGGGAAAATCATGCTTGACTAATCTTCTGGAATTTTTTGAGGATGTAACTAGGAAAACGGACAATGGAGAGCCAGTGGATGTGGTGTACCTGGACATTCAGAAAGCATTTGATAAGGTCCCACATGGGAGATTAGTGGGCAAAATTAGGGCACATGGTATTGGGGGTAGCGTAATGACATGGAGAGAAAATTGGTTGGCAGACAGGAAAGAAAAAGTAGGGATTAGCGGGTCCCTTTCAGAATGGCAGGCAGTGACTTGTGGGGCACCGCAAGGCTCGGTGCTGGGATCGCAGTTATTTACAATATACATCAATGATTTAGATGAAGGGATTCAAAGTAACATTAGCAAATTTGCAGATGACACAAAGCTGGGTGGCAGTGTGAACTGCGAGGAGGATGCTATGACAATGCAGGGTGACTTGGATAGGTTGGGCGAGTGGGCAGATGCATGGCAGATGCAGTTTAATGTGGATAAATGTGAGGTTATCCACTTTGGTAGCAAAAGCAGGAAGGCAGATTATTATCTAAATGGTGTCAAGTTGGGAAAAGGGGAAGTACAACGAGATCTGGGGGTCCTTGTTCATCAGTCAATGAAAGTAGGCATGCAGATTCAGCAGGCAATGAAAAAAGCGAATGGCATGTCGGCCTTCATAACAAGAGGAGTTGAGTATAGCAAAGAGGTCTTTCTGCAGTTGTACAGGGCCCTAGTGAGACCACAGCTGGAGTATTGGGTGCAATTTTGGTCTCCAAATTTGAGGAGGGACATTCTTGCTATTGAAGGAGTGCAGCATATGTGTGAAGGAGTGCAACATGGTTAATTCCCGGGATGGCGGGACTGTCATATGCTGAGAGAATGGAGTGGCTGGGCTTGTATACTCTGGAATTTAGGATGAGAGTGCATCTCATTGAAACATATAAGAAACATATAAGATTATTAATGGTTTGGACACGCTAGAGGCAGGAAACACATTCCCGATGTTGGGGGAGTCCAGAACCAGGGGCCACCGTTTAAGAATAAGGGGCAAGCCATTTAGAAGGGAGATGAGGAAACACTTATTCCAGACAGAGAGTTGTGAGTCTGTGGAATTCTCTGCCTCAGAGGGCGGTGGAGGCCGGTTCTCTGGATACTTTCAAGAGAGAGCTAGATAGGGCACTTAAAGATAGCGGAGTCAGGGGATATGGGGAGAAGGCAGGAACGGAGTACTGATTGTGGATGATCAGCCATGACTACATTGAATGGCGGTGCTGGCTCGAAGGGCTGAATGGCCTACTCCTGCACCTATTGCCTATTGGATGTAAATGCCAAAAAAAGGCAAACTTGCAACTCAAAATAGGAATGTGAAGAAAATGTATTCACAGGTCACACTCCTTCCCCTGCCTAATACAAATGACTCACCTCCTCCTCACTGCTCTCCTCTTCCTCATCACGTTCCTCTTCATCACTGGTGGAACTCTCTTCCTTCAACTCAGTCTTCCAGTTGTGGGGAATGGTTCCACTCCTCAAGAATTCCAGTGCCTGGTCCAAAGCTGAAAACCCCACCCAAACACTCATGACTATGTTTTGAAAGTTGAGACAATTCGTTGAGATAATTAGTAACAGCAAAGTGATATCCTAGGATGCTGGTGGGAATTTGGGACATTAGCTCCCATTTTAGATGAGCCTTCATCTTAATGAGGGCAGTGTTGGAGAACGAGTAGAGTTTGTGTCTCATTAAGTAGCAGCAGAGAATGTTCCAAATCAGGTCAAGAAATTGAACTGGCTGTTTGATAAAGGTTATCAATGTGCCATGTGAACTCAGTTTTTCTCTCCACGAGCACTGCCTGATCTGCTGGGTTTTCCTGCACACACTTCTATTTAAGATTTCCAGCAAATCCGTTCTGTACACAACGGTCCCACTAATATTTTTTCCCTTTGATTTCATTGGTCTCCCTGTCCTTCAGAAATATCAGCTCCAATTAATAGCTTTCGCCTCCCAATCTCTGCTGGCACCATTGCCTTTTGTATCATTCTCCTCCACTTGGTCTGAATCCAATCATCATCATTTCCTTTAATCTCTTCACCGATCCCTACTCTGCAATTTAAAACATGCTTTTTAATTGTCCCCAATTCTGATTAAAGGTCATCATTCCAAAATGTAAAGGAGAAGGAAGGAACTGCAGATGCTGGTTTTCACCGAAGATATAGACACAAAATGCTGGAGTAACTCAGCGGGGCAGGCAGCATCTTTGGATAGAAGGAATGAGTGACGTTTCGGGTCGAGACCATTCTACAGACTCCAATCTGAAGATTCAGATTCAAACTTTATTGTCATTGTGCACATACAAGTACAGAGACAACAAAATGCAGTTAGCATCTCACCCGGAAGTGCGCACAGAATAATGGAAGAAGGGTCTCAATCCAAAACATCACCCATTCATACTATCCAGAGATGCTGCCCGTCCCACTGAGTTACCCCAGCATTTTGTGCCTATCTTCAATCCAAAATGTAACTCAGTTTCTATCATCTTGCCTGCTGGCCAGATGATTATTTCTGAGATTTTCTGTTTCATTTCAGATTTCCAGCAGCTGGAGTTTGTTCGTTGATTTTTCAGGCACAGAGTGAATCTTATAATTTCTAATGCACAGAGTAAAAGCATGATGGAAACAGATTCAAATGGCACTTTCAAAAAGTTGAATGCAAATTTTTGAAAAGTGAAAAGATTTTGATGAACATGAGACAGAGGGGCAAGAGTGGGACTAATGAAATAGTTCTTTCAAAGAGATAACACGTTTTCAATAGGATGAGTGGTCACTTTGTGCGCATTATTTACTGTATTTAATGCTGCTGAAGCTAAACCAGTAACAAAACTGCAAATGGGAATACCAGAGCTTTCCATTCAAGTTATGAGGATATAAACCAGGGCAGTTTAATTCAGATCTGGACGTTCCATAATGCAATAAAACATTATCACGTAGTGCCACTGCAGAATAAGTGTATTCATATATCCTGCCCAAATATTTCAAATGAAGTCAACATTTCAATTTTTAGGCAAAGATGTTAAAGGTATGGCAATGGGATGGGCAGATGAAGATGAGCTGGAGGTCAGCTTGGTGTAAAAGTAAGGTTGAACAGCCTGAATAGCCTCCTTCAGTTCCAATCAGAATTCTGCACCTGTTGTCAGCTTGATAATATTGCAGCGATTCAATGTGACTTTGATCACCTATTCCATCATTTCACATGGACTCACCAAATCTCAGCGAGGCAATTAGTAAATATGATCTTGCATTATAGCACATGGGATATGACTGTTTTCTGCTTATTGGTTTAGTATGATAAGGCATAATTCTTTTTACCTTCCTTCATAGCTGCATCATATTTGGAGGCCATCTCACTGTCAAATTCTGCAACGTCCTTCCTGGGCACAGCCACACTAGGTAATAAATCAGACACAGAATTAAGGTCAGAGGAAGCTTTGAGTACAACATAAATACCTCCCTGGGCTGAAGAGTTAGTTTTTGTGTAGCAAAGGTATGTGATTCTTGGATTCCGCATTTTTAACCCACGGCTTTATGTTTGTGAGGCAACATGACATCACAACTGCTGCAAAAGCAGAAAGACAAAGCCTACATATGAACAACAGGCTCCAGCAACTGTTTACTAATATGCCATGTTAAAGATCATCCAAGGACATTAATCGAACAGTATCAGGGAACCACACAATAACGCAATAGGGAACAGAGGACCAGCGACAGGAATAATACCAGACAGAAGAGTGAAAACAAACGAGATTGCTTAATCTATGTTTTCATCGTTCAGTGGCAATGTTACTCCACTGAATGCAAAATATTTAGTTTGACGAAATTTCAAATACTGGATGCGATTTATCTGAATGTACAAAACAATAGAAGAGCCAAGAGACTAAACAATAGCGTTGCAGTAGGAATGTGGAATCTGATATATGAACAGCAGAAATGGGAAATGTATTTAAAGGACATTAAAGGCAGCACCTCAGTAGTGAAATTCCCAGATTCATTAGAACGGTTAGAGAATGTAAAGATCAGAATAAGATGCACCCATTTAAAACCCAAGTCAGACTTCAACTGTATTCAGCAGCAGCAGATGTTGGAGCTTTGAACAATATTACCATGCACCCTAGAATGTGAAAATGAATTCTCAATTTGAGACCTTTTTTTCTTTGAACAACATTGTGCGATGATATAACAGTAATACAATAATTTTGCAAGGATGAGACAATGTCTGGTAGTTATTAAATTACATATAAAGGGTTAAAAAACACAAACTCGTACACGAGAACTTCAGAACAGAACAAAAGTAACATCAAAGCAATATTTGAAAGGCTGTGGAATTCTCTTCCAACATTAGTAGCTGAGGCAGACATAATGTCCACTCGAGGGTTCGTTCAGTTCAGTTTATTGTCACATGCACCAAGGTACAGTGAAAAGCTGTTTTGTGCTAACCAGTCAGCAGAAAGACAATACATGATTGCAATTGATCAATTTTAGTTTGGTTAATTGGTGCATGGATATGAAAACAGGCTTTGGGAAATCTCGGCCATACAGCAGCTCGTATCCCTGCCGAATATCGTGTCCATCTATACTAAATCAATAAAGGCCTGCAGCTGCCTTCTGTGCCTTGGCTATTCAAGTAGCATCGAGTCACTTATTAAAATGCCGTGAGGGTACGGCTCTACCACCCTCTCAGTCTGTATATTTGTAAGTACTACTTCTGGGTGAAAATAAAATCTTCAGTTCTTCTCTAAACTCTTAATCAACTTTAACTTGTGTCCTTTGGTTTTGAATGTCTCCATGATGGTCCATGGTTTCTCACTGTTCATCCTCTGCCCCTCATTATTTTGTATACCTTTCTCAGATTCTCCCAGTTTCTTCTGTTCCAAGGAAAATAAACCCAGCCTATTCAGTCTCTCCTCATAACGGAAACATTCTTTGACAGCCATATACTGGGAAAACATCTCTGCACTCTCTCTCAGTGTAATCATATTGTGTGGCAAACTGCACATGGGACTCCAGCTGTGGCCTAACCAAACTTCCATGACCTTCATACTCTTATATTCTATACCCTGGCTAATGAAGGCCAGCATCTTGTCTGCCTTCCTCACCACTTATCTACCTGTGCTGTCACCTTTGGGGATCTATGAATTGATGGTAGATGTCCTACCCTTATTAGATCTGGCAAAATGCATTGCCTCGTACTTATGAGGATTAAACTCCATCTGCCTTTGCTTCACCCAGTTTACCAAGTGAGCAATATAATTCTGTAACCTAAAGTTAACATCCTCCCTTCCAATAAAACCACAAATGTTTGCAACGACTATCATTCCTCCTACATTTGTTAACACCTTTTGCAAATAGTAAGGGGCCCAGCACTGATCCAATGCTTGCATCACTGGCCTCAAACTTCCAATCACAAAAACAGCCATTGTGTTGCCAAGCCAACTTTGGATCCTATCTACCAAATTGGCTGGATCCCATGTGCTCTGAGCTTTTGGATTAGACTTCCGTGTTGGACCTTGTCAAATGCCTTGGTGATGCCCATGTAAAATGAGAAACAATGGATTTATTAAGACTGATATCAAATGTCAGGAAAATACTGGACTCCATAATTAAGGCAGGACAAATGTGAAAAGTTAGGAAAATTATAATATATTCGGGAAGAGTAAACAGGTTTTTCTTGAAAGGAACGGTGAATGGCAAAACAGTTTTTTTTTAGGATATAACTAACAGTTTCAAAAGGCAATTGATTAGTTTCCCAACCAAATGTTACACAAACTATGGGATAGTGGGTTTGGAGGCATTCATGTGACAGGAAGACAAGCAAAAGGAGCACAAAAGGGGTATTTTCAGGTTGACAGCTGTTGGTCATTGTGTATAACAGAGATTAGTACTAGGCTCTCAGCTACAGTATATGCAATCTACATTGCTTCAAAGAAATAGTGGGAATGAAAAATCATTTTAGAGCAAAGTAACAGCAATAGTGGGCGAGAACAGCAGAATCTGTACGGGTGTCAGAGGTTATGGGGAGAAGGCAGGAGAATGGGGTTAGGAGGGATAGATAGATCAGCCATGTTTGAATGGCAGAGAAGACATGATGGGCCAAATGGCCTAATTCTGCTCCTAGCACTTATGATCTTATGATTTTTGCTGCGCTGGTATATGAAATATGACAATATTGATTTTCTAGGGACACATGGGCAGTCCTGTAACTTGGGTCTATTTCCTGCTGGTTTCCCACCTCTCTTTATTCCCCACATATGTCAAACTCAGCTTTGAATATACTCAACAGCCGAGTATCCACAACCATCTGTGACGGAGAATTAAAAAGATTTGCAAGGTGTGTAACAAATTCTCTACTTTTACAATTCACAACCATAATAGTGGAAACTTATTTTGATATGATCATCTAGTTCGAGATTTTCCAGCCCGAAATATCAATCATTCAATATCTATGGTGTCGTTTACTTTCAGAATCTTATATATTTCACCATTCTTATTTTTTCAAAAAACAGCAAATGTAATCCAATCTTATTCAATCTCTCCCTATCCATCAAAAAAAAAACTCTTTGCAGAAATTGATCTGATGAAAAATGTGGTAGTGCTACCAACGAAAGCATATATTAGAAAAGAAAGGGAATCAAGAATGTGAACATCAGGAAAATGGACCCGAGGTATCGCCTCAGTCATATTTTTGTGAAGCAGAAAGCAATCTCAAGGGGATTTATGGCCTACTTCTACTTCTGTTTTTACTTTGCTTTTTAAACATATTTAAACGTTCAATTACAACAAAAGGAATGCACAGCCTTGTCAAGACAGAGCCTTTGTTTTTAATGATGCTTCCATCAGCATAATCCAAAACGCACTCTGAAGATGTACTGCACAATAGATACCATGTTGGGTTTTCAGTAAGATTAAATTTCAGGATTAAATTTGTGCGTCAATAAATTTAAGTCGGGTCCTGTTTTCCACAACCCAATCCATGAAAGGACTTACAATTTCCCATCCTTGAATGAGCGAACTAAAACGCTGTCCTTTTTCACTGTGACTTCATCACTGCAATCTGGAGAAATAACCTTTAGAAACAAAACAATGACTTTTGTTTTTTGCAGGTGAACATAAAAGAAAATAAATCAATTTGATAGAATACATAGCGAACCATAATAACATGTGCTTTGTGGTTAAACCTTTGGTTAATTTAAAAAAATCACTGCAGCTGATGATTTCTTTAAAACAGAATATGCGGTAAACGTTAATCCTGGATTTTAAAGTTTCATCAACATTTCAATGATTTGGTTACATTGGGTGGAAGGTAGTACCCTTCTACTGCCTTACAGCACCGGAGAATCAATCCTTTCTGTACGGAGTTTGCATGCTCTCTCTGTGACCTTGTAATTTTCTGCCACATGCTGCAGATTCCTCCCATATCCAAAAGATGTGCTGAGAGGCTAAAAGGCCATGATAGATTATCACATAGTGAATGGGATAAAAAGCCTACTGCCTTTTGCCTTGAAAGGATCAAAGTTCCGAGGAACCAGCTGTTGTGATCTATGGCTCCTGTGAATGTATTGATTTGAGGACACCAAGTATAAAGCCATGTATTGTTTTATATTTCCTGTATTTTCTTCCATGAATACAGTTTATTTTTGAACTTAAAAGGTCCATGTTGAGGTTTGGTCTGAGCAGCTGTGTAACGGAGGACTCTCTGATTTACAGACTGTTCCCATGGACACACACATGTCCCACAGACATCAACTGCAGCTGAAAAATCGTGGTTTGCCCAAAACATTGCCATTCCAGAGTTAAGATATATCCCAACATTTACTGATGCTGACCAGCCAATTCCAGGGTGCAGGAAAACGTGCTGAAGGACACACTGATGCTCAGTACAGCCACTACAAAGGCTCTGTTAGGAAGGATAACAGTCTGGGGTCCTGCCACTGCTGACGCTGAGGGGCTGTGCTCTGCGTAACAGCCCTCACAAACACTTTATTTTTGTTATAAAGCCAAACAGTACTGCATTATAAGAGAATGTATTGATATGATTGGACAAGATTGTGATGAAAGACGTGGAGTTTTGTTATTTTCTAGAAATAAAATATGTATTTAATTTTTTTTAAATTCCAATGCAATTTTGAAACAGCCAAAATGGAGGCCAATCATAGCAGGGTGTCTGATTGGACGGCTTCATTGTATGGACAGGACTCTTCACAGCATACTGTTCGACCCTCCCCCTTATTGCCATCTCTTTCTATTTTCCACTCTCTCAACTCTGTTTCTCTCCCGTTTCCATGGTAGCCAGCCATGAAGAAATCACTTTAAAGCACTAACACACTTCCCAGTGGGCAGTGTACAAGCGAGATGGCAGCTGTGAGTTGAGGTAGCAGCTGCTGCTGGTGTATATGCAAGTCAACTTATAATACTTTGAAATGAGACAAAAACCACAAAAGCAATTTCTTAAAAGAGCAATGTTCCAATTTAGTGATTTTCTGGTAATACCCATTTGGATATAAAGCAATGTGCAATGTCCAATTGCATATCAAAATGGGGTACATTCAGATTTATAGTCAATTGTATTTAAACTTAATTTACACGCAAACTTAAATGTAAAAGTTTGCTTACCAGAGCTGGGTACCGGGATGTCTTCCTTTTGTCTCCATTAGAACACTCTACACAGACAATTTTTCCAATTAATTCATCGCTTAATCGTCTGTTTTCATCATCTTCATCACTAGATGAAGATGAATCTTCATCATCAGGGCTGCAATGAAACCACACCAGAAATTAGATTATTCTGCCCCCATGTACAATATCTGAAAGTCTCAAGGCATGTGAAAACAATAAAAACCTCATTGCGAGTCGAGGCACTACCAAAAGGTAAAGAGCATAACATTTGAAGTTGATGATTGTGAAAGTATTCACTTGGGACAATGACAGAATTTACAAGCACATTATGACGCAAGGTACATATAGGCCTTCCCTGGGTTATGAAAGCCTAACATATGGACATCCCTACATATGAGGTCCCATAACATTATTGAATTTAATGTCTGACATGCGTTCCTACGAATAGCAGAACTGTTTTTAAAATGAGAGCAAACAAACAACATTGAATAATTCATTGGGTAAGTAGCGGGATGAAGGAAGCTCTGGACTCACATGGCTTACATCTAAATAAGGGCATGCACATAATATGAGAATTGGGGATTAGTGAGCGAGATGGGGATTTTGTAAAGTTACTTTTGGATGGGGAAAATATAGTTAATCAGGTGGAAATTCCACGTAAAAGGTGGGAAGCAGCAACTTGCAGTTTTGGTTTCTTACGGTCGCTAGGCAGTGAGTAGTGGGGTACCGCAAGGCTCAGTGCTGGGACCCCAGCTATTTACAATGTACATTAATGATTTGGATGAGGGAATTGAATGCAACATCTCCAAATTTATAGATGACACCAAGCTGGGGGGTATAGTTAGGTGTGAGGAGGATGCTAGGAGGCTGCAGGGTGATTTGGATAGGCTGAGTAAATGGGCAGATGCAGTATAATGTGGATAAATGTGAGGTTATCCACTTTGGTGGCAAAAACATGAGGGTTGACTATTATCTGAATGGTGGCAGATTAGGAAAAGGGGAGATACAACGAGACCTGGGTGTCATGGTACACCAGTCATTGAAAGTAGGCATGTAGGTGCAGCAGGCAGTGAAGAAAGCAAATGGTATGTTTGCATTCATAGCGAAAGGATTTTAGTATAGGAGCAGGGAGGTTCTACTGCAGTTGTACAGGGTTTTGGTGAGACCACACCTGGAGAATTGCGCACAGTTTTGGTCTCCAAATCTGAGGAAAGACATTCTTGCCATAGAGGGGGTTCAGAGAAGGTTCACCAGACTGATTCCTGGGATGTCGGGACTTTCATATGAAGAAAGACTGGATAGAATCGGCTTGTACTCACTGGAATTTAGAAGATTGAGGGGGAATCTTATAGAAACTTACAAAATTCTTAAGGGTTGGACAAGCTAGATGCAGGAAGATTATTCCCGATGTTGGGGGAGTCCAGAACAAGGGGTCACAGTCTAAGGATAAGGGGGAATTCCTTTAGGACCGAGATGAGGAAAACATTCTTTACACAGAGAGTGGTGAGTCTCTGGAATTCTCAGAAGATCGTTGAGGCTAGATCATTGGCTATATTCAAGAGGGAGTTGGATGTGGCTCTTGTGGCTAAAGGGATCAGGGGGGTATGGAGAGAAGGCAGGTACTGAGTTGGATGATCAGCCATGATCATATTGAATGGCAGTGCAGGCTCGAAGGGCCAAATGGCGCACTCCTGCACCTATTTTTCTATGTTTCTATGTTTCTAGAGGTAACTGGAGGACATTTCTCGCATCGACTGCCTTCATGTACATACAGCGGGCATAGCTGAGAATTTGTATGCTAGTGCCTATCTTAGCATGCAGGAAAGGGATCACAACAGCATTATACATAGAAAGATGCACCAACCACAGCAGTGGAAACTTGATGTGATCCCTTGCGCTCCCTTACCAATGCTGCGCTGGGTCTTTGACTGAGGGATCAGCTCCTGCTAGTGCTCCCACAGCAATGAAATGGTTTACATGATCTTATCGTCACGTGACTCCATGTGGTGGCTATCTGTGAGGGCATGGGGCCAGCGGTGCAGCCATTCAGCATTGAAATGTGGAGCGCGGGGGTGAACAGAGAGAGTGGGCATTTCTGGGGATGCGAAGTGGCTGGATCCTATGTGCACCCCCATTATCTCCTGCCCTCTCTTGTCTGGATGTTCTGCTCTCTCCAGCCCAGAGATTTTGCCACACTAATGTTTCTCTATGGTGATCACTGACCGGATGGTGAACTTGTTGCCTCAGGGAATATCTGGACTGGGAAGAGTTGTGCAGCCAAATAAAAAGGGGCGACAACAGCTTTCATCACATCCATGGGGAGGCAATGAGAAAGATGGAACAATTGGGCACTATTTATCCAGACTTCTTAAGTATGGTTTATAAATACACAGAGCAGCCTTGGCTAGGCCCTACTGAGAGCTTCCACTCATTCTACTGGCAAGATGCAGCACTGGCCCCATATAAAAGTTTGTGTAAATGTTCTCCGGTTTGTTTTATATGGGGGGAGGGGAAAACTTTTTTTTTCAGTTTCTTACCTTGCCGGAGATGCGATTGTTTTCCAGATCGCATGTCCAGTCGTTCTGCGGCCTAACATCGATGGAGCTGGAGGCCTCCTCGGACTGACTTTGAACCCCACCACGGGGCCTGGACTTAACATCAGAGTCAATCCCTTGCCTGGCTCCAACCGCGCCTTGCGGACTTTACCATTGAGAGCTCGCAGTCTCGGGAGAGGCAGAGTCGGGAAGCTCCAACGATGCAGAGGCTTAACTAGCCCCTACCCGGGGTTAGATTGCCGACGCGGGGGAGCTGACACCCCCCCCCCCCCAATGCGGGAGCTGATCGCCCCGATGCGGAGGGCCCAAATGCCGCTGGCTACGGGAGTAAAGATCGTCCCGTCAATGGAGGGCTTGAGGCCCCTGACCGCGGGAGAGCAGAGAAGGGATTTGAACTTTTTTTCGCCTTCCTTCACAGTGAGGAATGTGGAGGAGTCACTGTGGTGGATGTTTATGTTAAAATGTATTTTGTTGTGTTCCGTTGCTTTTTATTTGTATGACTGACTTGACAAATGGAATTCCTCCTATGTTGCAAAACATACTTGGCCAATAAAGTATTATTGTGATCGGGATTGTGATTGTGATAAGGAAGCCGCTCCACACCAAACTGGGAACCATTTCATTGCTGTCTCAGTCCCAGCAAAGGGCAGGTATTTGTACTGCATTTTGTGCATTCAGAATGGATGTCAGGTAGGATACACAATGATAAGTGTTTGGATTCCAGGATCAAGAGCACTATAAACATCAGCATTCCATTGGGATAGAGCGCAGCAGGGCATCAGTGGCAATAGAATAAGCATAACTTACATTTTAAGAAACTAAGTGCTCAGCTGATTCATCGTTATCAGCTCAAAAAAAATCTTAAAAGTGCAGTTTGATACGTGCAATTTATATTCCATAATAGTCTTCCCTGCCAAAATAAACCCCTTATAGCATGCTAATGAATTTGTTAAACATATCACAACCAGTGTTTTTATCATGCTGCAATTCATTTTAGAAATTGGTTGACTTGACTTGGTGACTTTCAAAACACATTACAAAGATAGACATTTTTTATCCAATGACTTCTTAAGTTAGGTCTACAAACCACAGACAGGAATAAAGTAAAACACAAGTAAAGAGTCTTTATTGAGAGTATCCCTGTGCGTGGAGAATACTGCACTAATTTCAAGATTAAATTTTTGTTTACCTTTTTAATTGGAGGGGATGGTCACACTTTGAACGGCTACTTTCAGCTTTATATCTGCATTCAATGGCAAAGATCGATCTTTCAGAATTGGATTATACACAAACCATTCCCAAATGACAAAGGTCCTTCTCACTTGTGAGACAATGACTTTGGGACTCTGTTTAGGAATCTCACTCAACATAGACCCAAAGCTTTGAACACAATGGCATTGTTGTGCATGTATTAACCAAATTAGACTGGGAGATAAGGAAAACAATTTTGGAGCCATGTGCTCTGTAACTTTGTCTTCAATTTCATCCAAATTTAACAGATTGGAAAATAGTTATATAGAAAATGCTCAAATTTTAACAAAATTACGTAGTGTTATAGTCATAGATCAAACTCATATATTACTCCAAAAAGAGTTATCAGGAAAACAATCATGGGAAATATCACAAAATTCTTACAATCACATGCTGAATTTATACTCCTTTTCCAGAAATGCTGAGAATATGGCACACTCAAACAAAACAGATAATGTTGCCAGCACCAGAGATTTTATATATAGAACAGCAAAATCAGCATTTCAAGTATGGATCCTTCTTCAGAACTGAAAGCTGCTCGAAATGAACAGCAAGGCACTACAGAGGGCACATGTACACCACATATGGTTTAAAAACTCCAAATGATACTAGAGCAAGATGATAGGAATCATGCAAAGAGAATGTCACAGAAATAAATTAGAATTAATCACATGAAGGAAATGGGAGTTAAAACAAGAACAAAAAATCTCCAGAAGCACATCTGACATGATTACTTAACTGCTTTATCTACAGATACTGAATGTCCACCTAACAACTTCCAGAATTATTAATTTCACTTTCCAAAATATGTCTCGTCTATGTAAAATTATTTTTATTTTGGCATTGCTCATTTCAGATTCAAACTAAACATTAGACAATATAATTAAAAAATAAAGCAGCTCTTCACCCAATCAAGAACAGTATTGTTTACACCAACTATCCCTGGATCCAACCACTTACAACACACAAAACATGATATTGCAGCTAAACGATAACCAGCTCTATGAAGGCCATTTACACAAAACTGCAATGGCCTCATTACTGAAAAACATAAGGGAATTGAGAATGAGAAGTTCATAGACACACTGTCAACTCATGCTCACGAGGCTCCCTGCTAGTAGTTAAACAGTGAAATAGGTGACACAATATACTGATTCGTCTCCTCGCTGTGTTACAGAGCAAAAACATACACAGAAAACTCTGAGCTCATTACGTTCATTTGTAAATATAGCCTGCACAGTATACAGTTAGTGAGATTGCATAAATGCAATTTGCTTTGGTGCAGTGTCAAGGGCAAGAAACAAGTGACAATGCAAGGCGGTGAAAGGAAAAATCCCAGAATATTTCTGTTCAACACATAAAGGAGGCAGATTCCTAAGCTACAGCGACAATGAAAACACAAGGACACCATTCAGACCTTACAACCTGCCCCACCAATCAGTATTTAATTCTATCCATTCACATTGATATCATACCTCTGCGTGCTGGTCTATTAGTCTCAGTATTAACATTTCAATTAACAGGTGTGTGGAAGTGAGTGGTCTAGTTTTCTAACACCCGCTGTGTGAAGACTCTTCTTAAAGCTTACCTCCATTATTTACGTGGTGCCTAAAGCAATCTAACCGCCAGGCCTGTTACAGAGTGGTTACATTGTACAGGAGAAGCCATCTCACATTTAAATACAGAGCTGGAAAGATTCAACTCAAAAGGATACATAGTGCTGACGTAATTCAGCAGGTCAGGCAGCATCTCCAGAGAACATGGATAGGTGATGTTTCAGGACAGGACCCTTCTTCAAACTGACCCAAAATGCAACCTGTCTATGTTCTCCAAAGATGCTGCCTGACCCGATGAGTTACTTTAGTACTTTGTGTCCTATTTAAACCAGCACCTGCAGTTCCTTTTGGTTTTCAATTCAATTTGGTTTTAGTTATATATGTTAGATTATACTTAACTCCAATGTTAAATGCCAAGGAAAAAACAAAAGCAGAGGTATAGTGATCACAAACTGGCAAGGAGCAATGTTAGGAGGCAGTTAGGCAATGGTGGGAATGTGGTGCAAGATGAAAGAACAACCCCGTCACAAGTACTTGCCTGACAACATAGTGACACTTATGCTCCAGAGATGATGCCTGCCCCGCTTAGTTACTCCAGCATTTTGTGTCTATATTTGCTGGAATAACTCAGTGGGTCAGGCCGCATCACTGGAGAATCTTAAATGCTAAAAACCCACGTCTTTGGGATGTGGGAGGAAACCCATGCAGTCACAGGGAAAATGTACAAACTCATAACATTTTATGCCACATATCCTGTCCATAAATGTAAATTGACATTACACAAAACAAAATTTACACAGTCCTTTATAAATATAGAAACGTGCAATGTTTTTGTCAACTTGCTATGCTGCACTTTTTCTCTCCCACCCTTGGCAGTATTACAGTGCCTCAAGAAACAGAAATATGCAATTACAACATGCTAGATTTAAGTATGTAGTTTATGTTACAAGCGCTAGCGCTAATAATAGAAACAAGTTGACAGGTGTGCGCCAATTTATAATTTTTATTATATTAATAAACGTTTACAAGCTATGATAGTACATGTTCTGAGGATAGCTAACAATGTAGCCACAGAATGGTCAATGCTCCAGCATGGAACAGTTGCTGAGGTAATATTTCATAGCATGATTTAAATGACAAGGGACCTCTGAAACCATTTAAAATAAATGAGGGAGGCGCCCATAAAGGGGAAGTTAACTTTTCATTTGGGTTGGATGGAAATCATTTATAGTTTTTCTTACAGCACCGAAGAGAACTATTTGACATGTCAGCATAAATGAACAGAAGGGCTCGGAAGAATGTATATGTCGGGGAGCCAAATATACACCTAAACATTTGCTCATTAATGGCTTGTATCTTAATATTTATTTTAATTTTCCAAATCTATGCGTTGTAAGTTATTACTCACATTGGATTGGACCTTCTTCCTCGGTTAGACTTCTTTCCGATGACAGGGGTGCCAAAATGTTCAGGATTAGTAAGAGGCAACTGGTCAAGAGTCTAAAGCATCAAACAAAACACAAGTCAACACATTTGTAGAAAACACGGGGTGAAATGGGCAACTGGTAATGCTTTCTTTCTCCACTCACCTCACTTTCAGCGAAGTGTCTCTCTCCTTTCAGGCAGAGGGAAGTCCGTCTCAATGTTCTCTCATCGCCATCATCAAAAACTGGAACCAGACACAAAGCACTAGTCAGTTAAACTACTGCAACCGGGTATACATTACTTCCCCTATGTAATTGTGGACAGAAAGGCATTTCCAAGAAACTATAAATCTTCATTGACACAACTAGCAAGTGTACAGACACTGACAGTCATATTACAAGAGGTTACAAGTGGCTCTAATGAAAAGTCATTCGCTTGAAAGGTTAACTGTTTCTCTCTTCATAGATGCTACCTGACCTGCCGTGCATTTCCAAAATCTAGCTTTATTTTTTGAGAGATTACATTAATTGCTGTGCTTCATGTCTAACCCAGCTAGCCTGCAATCAGGAAGAGCACATAGGAACTGATGCTCAAGACATGCAGCTCCTCGAGTCTCCAACATGCATTGAGATCATACTTGATTATATAAGAACTTTGCATGCCTGCCCTGACTCCATATTCCTCACTATCCTTGAAAACATACTAGAGAAACTGCCAATAGATTTTTCAACATAGTGTATTCCTAACCATGTAATATAGCAGGGACAATATTCCCTCCCAATTAATGTTTTGCTCTATGTTTGGATTAGTTTATTATTGTCCCGTGTACCGAGGTATAGTGAACATTTTTGGTGCCTGCTATGTAGTCAAAGAAAAGACTATACATGATTATAATCAACTGTCCACAGTTTACAGATAAAAGATAAAGGGTACAACAACTAGTGCAAGATGAAGTCCAATAAACTTTATCCTATATGCCAGGATTGCACTGTAGCTGGTGAGAGGATGGTTCAGTTGCCGTATAACAGCTGGGAAGAAACTGTTCCTGAATCTGGAAGTATACTTTTTCAAACTTCTGTACCTCTTGCCTGATGGGAGAGGGGAGAAGAGGGAAGGGGCGAGACTGGGCCTTGATTATGTTGGTGGCCTGATGAGGCAGGGTGAAATGTAGATGGAGTCAAGGGAAGGGAGGTTGGTTTGTGTGATGGACTAGGCTGCGTCCACAACTTTCTGCAATTTCTTGCGGTCTTGGATGCAGCTGTTCTCAAACCACGCTGGGATGTATCCCAATAAAATGCTTTCTACATCGTATCTGGAGAAGTTGGTGAAGGTTGTTGGGAACATGCTAAACTTCCTAAGCCTTCTAAGGAAGTAGAGATGTTGGTGCGCTTCCTTGGCCACCCATAGCTTTGACGTGGCTGGTTCAGGACAAATTGCTGGTGATATTTACTCGAAGCTCTCGACCACATAACATAAAGGTCAGGTACAAACAAAAATCAATAATTTTCATTCAATGTTGAGCTTCTTAATACAAGGGCCAAAATTCCATCAACATGTTTGTCTTTTATTAGCATGCCAAAGTAATCATTATATTTTAATGATCCACAACATGAACTCCTAAAACTCAAGCCTCCATTGTTCCAAATATTTTTATGAATTAAATAATTCTCTGACCTGCATAATGTTTGGTCCAATTGGATAACCTAAATTCCCTGCATTGATATATATCTGACAGATTATGCAAGTGGACAAATTGGTGCATGGTCTATCTCTTGGTAATTTTATACTTACATTCATACCAGTTTATGAGCCATCAGTACCTTGCACATTTGAAACAGGTTTTGTTACCCTCTCCCTTTATACTCACCTGACACATTGAAACAAAATTATACTGCTGTGTGACATTTTTTTTAAATTGAAAGTTGTTGGGATATAAATCTGCCAGTCCAGCATTAAGGCTCACAGGGTGCTGGATTATTTGAGTTATATTGCACCTCCAAATGTTTATGTAAATTTTGAGTTTTGGAGCTTACTTTAAAATAGTATGATGTAATTCTGAATATCCTTCATCATTCTTCCTAAAAAATCCCACAAAGCTGCAACATTTTTCTGTGTTAAATTTCATCTACTATGTGCCCACTAATTTGGTCAATCTGTGCCTCCACAAGTTCACAAATATCATCCTCACTGCTTGCTTAATTTCCTAATTAGGTAGGTCATTTGCAAATGTTAAAATAAAAGCCTGCACCTACATGTGCACATTATTAAAGTGTAGCAAACAGAGCAATGACCCCGCTTATGATCCCTGGGAACCGCCAATATATAACCCCCCCCCCCCCCCTTCTGTCCAAAAATAGTTGCTGACCATAACCCTGCTGTGGCAAGTGTCGAATTTTGCATCATCTACATTTCTTAGTCATGCCTCTGAATCGTTGTCATTAGCGGGGTCCTTTGCACTCAGTCCTACAAAACCTGATTATAAACAGCCTTCCTGACGTAAAAAATACTCATCGTCCTACATATGATTATCATCACAATATTTTCTGATAAGATTAGGTTGTTTGGCCTATGACTACTCAAGCAAACCATTGCCTTTGTATCCTACCACTACGTGAATTTTGGCTCTAACCTACTAAACCTGCAACTTGCTAAACTTCATGTAATCTAATGCACTACCCTTCTTGCCCTCGCTTTGTACCTTCTCAAAATAAGTGATCATCAGTTAGAAACAACCTTCGCAATACAGATCCATGATAAATATTTTGATTGCCGTTCATAATGATGTTCTATCACAGTATTTTCTAATAAGATTAGGTTGTTTGGCCTGTAACTACTCAGACTATTCCTTTCTCCATTTTAAAACACAGTACAATGTTAGCAGTTCTCTAGCAGCCCTCTGTAGCTAGAGAGGGTGAAAGACAACATTCGGAACCTAACACCAGCAGTCTCGGTTACAGTTCATCCATGACTGGCAATTTATTTACTTTAAAAAATGCTGAGATTCTTCATATGTCCTTTCTCACTACAATTACCTCAACAAATACTCCATACACTTCTCCTCAACTACCTTGTCTACAGGGGCTTCACATTTTGCTGGTCAACCCATTTTCTGCAAATAACAATCAAATAAAACAAATCAACTTAAATATAACATCTCTTCAACAAATCCCTGCTCTTCGTTTCAGAATCCGGTAATGGTCTCCAATATTCCCACTATTGATACTCAATCCGTAATATTTTATCTTTCCCTTTTTGTTGCATGCTACTAATAAGATCTAACAATACGTATTTTAAAGTTACTGTTTTCTTACCTACGGTGTACCAGCTAGCATCAGTCAGCTTATTGATGACTGCTTCTTGGCAAGTTCCAGCAGGGCTCTTGACTTCGACAACTGCTCCAACCTGCAGTGTAAGCCACACCCAATCAGTAACACATAAATGTATCATTCATCAGCTACAATTATTCAAAATTGCTGTAACTGAGGGTTACGAAGAAGCCTGTTGGATCGGAGTTAACTTTGCATTTTGAGAATTGAGCAAATAGACAGAAAACAAAGTAGCCTACTATCAATAATATTCAGGGCAGCCTGAAACTCATTTATTTTACAGCTGTGACTCACTAAATGCAATAACGGCCAGCATCACCTACGATAACTTCTCTTAAGACAGCACCTTTAACATACTTTTTGCCCCAGAGGGTAGCAAATATCTGGAATGCTCTTTAGTTGGTGCAGTGAGTGCCAACTGTCTTCCTCAAAATGGAGTGGGAAGAGTTTCTGAATGGGCAACAATGACATCACAAAGAAGTCTCTTTACAGATAATACTGGGTACACATGATTAATTGGACTGGTTTTGATCACCCAAGAACAAAACAGTATTTTCTCATAGTTTCTGTTTGTTAGGATGGAGTGGTGTAGATGTATCTTCAGATGATGCGAGGCAGTCTTGGTGGACTAGTTGGTGTTTTCCTGCCAATCATATGTGTGTAACCATCAGAAACTGTGTAATATTGTGGGCATGTGAAGAATATGATATAGATACTCATAAATGCAAGAGGATACTGTAAACCAGATTACTCAATGGGCATGGTGCAACACTGGAAAAAAGAAACAGGATCATGGATTCATGTGGTCAATTAAGGAGGGGCAGAGATGGAGTCTGTCTGACATTTGGAAAGTATAAGGTAGTGGGAACTGAATGGAGGAGACAAAATGAAAACATGGAAAGTTGTTAAAAATAAGAAACAGCAAAGCTTCTCTTCCACCGGATTGTCCGGAAACTCATTTCAGAAATATAAAACGAGGACAAGAAGAGGCTTTGCTGTCATAGTCCAAGATATCTAATGATGTCTTAGATGGCAAATAATGTCTAGATTCAAGCAAAAGGAGTGTTGAAAAATATTCATGTGTAAGGGGAAAGAGTAGACTTCAATAATCTCCACAAATATGTGCACCCAATATGATGGCAATCCTATCATTTATGTGCAAGTTGAATGCTAACCATATCCAACTATTGCCACAGAGAAAGCAGTATTCATTAATGGGATCTGGGTTTTTTTCAGTGCTTTTGACGATAACGTGTAACAGGTCAGACAAACAGGGGGCAAAAAAAGCATATTTAAGAATCATTACATCAAACTGAAATGCAATGTATAATCACAGTGGAAGAAATAATTTGTTGTAACAGAAATGGCAAAAAATGCATATGAAAAGTTACAAAATTGATTTTGCAGCATTTCCACAATCCCTTCAAATACTACATTGATCAGCTACTAGGAAGGTCTCCAGTGACACCAGCCGCCTCTGTGATGTCAGCTGATCTCATTTGAATCATAGAGACACTGCTAATCTCAACATTCTATGTTCGAAAAATGAGAACAGATCAATAAACCAAGCGATGCAACATCAGGCAAGGACAGGATTGGAGCGAACTAGAACAACTGGAGTTTCAGGAAAAGGCAAGATCAGTGTGACCTGAAATAGCCTGTGTCTCATGTGAGGACAGGATTGGAGCTGGAATACAACATT
This sequence comes from Raja brachyura, assembly GCA_963514005.1. Next base: position 97,609,282 of record OY740785.1, on the reverse strand, counting down.
CTGTGTTTCAGCAAAGAATAGGATCAGGGTCTCCTGGAATGACGGATATGGCTGGGCGATTGGCCAAAAAAAAATGTTTGCTTCTGTTGAACAGCCCCTGTTGTGTTATTTCAGGCCAATAAACATCAGTAGACCAACATCTTTATAAGAAAAGCATGTTAGGAATGTGGTACAGGACAGAACCACATTAGGATTTCATTTATAAATTCAAATCAGCACGGTGCTGAGTATTGGATAAACATTACGCATTTTAGTGCAGTAAATTTGGGTGACAGGAATACACTCAGTAGAATCAGAAATGGGTTACTCTGTTTGCAGGAAGGGTAAATCAAAGCTTTATGAATGATAATTAGTATGAATTACAGTAGTAATGATATGAAAACTAGAATCATAAACTCCAATAACACACATCGCATCTGTTACGTCAAGTTCAATTGCCAGAGCCAGTATTATAGATTCAAATTCTGTATGATTTAGATCATAAATAATGTAACTTGTATTTCTCCCTTTAATGCCAGTTTAAACAAATCTTCTATTCTGATATGTGGATGCCACTGGCAAGGTTAGGATTAATTCACTATTACAACAACCATCTTCCATTATGAATAATTTCAGTTTTTATTGTTTAAATTATTTTGAAACCACTGGCATCTGGACAAGCAGTGAAAATCAACATATTAAAATGGTACCTCTAATGTAATGCATCACCCAATCACTCAATGGGTGGGTGGGGTGAATGGGATTTCTTCCAGACTTGGCAGTGGATAGCAGAGTAGGATATATGTAATTAGTTGTAATAAGCAATCAGGTTGGTTCCGGCCGGATCCAACCTGAGGGCTCCAGTCGCGGAGCCTGCGGACCTGCCATCGCGGAGCTGGCCGACTTCGGAGCGGGAAGAGCTGTGGTGGCGCGCGGCTGCAACCCGGCTTCGGAGGCTCCGGCCGCAGGCCTGGTGGATGGTAACATTGGGAGCTCACAGGTCCCTGGTGGAGAACCGCTTTTCAGAGCTCCCGCAACGGCAACTTCTCCCGCCGGAATCGCAGGGTGAAATGACTTGGAGCGGGGCCTAACATCACCCAGTGCGGCTTAACAGCCGCGGGACATACCGTCGCCCGTTGGGAGCCCCAGTTCGCCTCAATGTTGCAGTCAGTCTGCTGGACCGCGGGAGAAGAACAAGGGAAGAGATAAGACTTTTGCCTTCCATCACAGTGATGGAAGATTCACAGATGGAGATTCACTTTGATGGATGTTTGTGTAAAGTGTATTAAGTGTGGGTCTTGTTTTTTTTTTGTAACTGTTAAGACTGTGGAAAATGCAATTTAGTTCAAACTAAGCTGTTTGAATGACCATAAAAGGCATTCTATTCTATATAAAACAAACTTTTCAAAGTCACAAATGGAATCCTCTGCGACTAACTCTGGTAAACCTCTTTGCAGTGGGTCAACACTTGGTAAATGCCTGCCTTACCCAAATATCTAGCCTGGCGGGAGTGTATATATACCTATCCAGTGGATACTCCATCTCATAAATCCACATCCGCCAATATATTTGCGATTAGCTCCAAAGTCTTCCAAAGATCCCTCGTCTCTCTTTTTAGAATGTTGCTCCTTGAAGATAACATTTCCAACAGCTCACAGCGAGTTGGAAAAGTTGGTTAACATCTAGTCACAGATTAACTATAATTTTCTTCAGACAACACCTGCAGTCTGTCAGTAACTCCATTTTCCATCAACTCCATCCATGTCATCTTATTCCATCCCCAGTGAACTAAGCTAAACCTTAAAATGAACACATAGGCCAATCTACATCCATGAAATCACCCACAAAAGGCAAAAATATGGAGATACAAGAGGCTGCAGCTGCTGGAATCTTGAGCAAATATAAAATGCAAGAGGAACATGTTGGGTTGGACAGGCAGCATCCTGGGAGGAAATGGACCAGCGTCGTCAGACTGAAGAAGTACCCTGTCCATTCCCTCTCTAGATGCCTGACACGCCATTTTCCTCCTGCACTCTTGTGTTTTGCTCAAGACTCACACATTCTTGTCGCATTTTTACTTGAATGTGCTAACGCTCTCAAGGCCAGCTCTTAGTTTCATCAATCAGGTTATCTAAATATGTCCTACCTTCCACTGCTCTCACCGATAATAGAAGATATCCCATTCATTCATCATTGGTAACCTAAATTAATTTCCAGCTCTCCCATCACCTCAAAAGTTAATTTGATCACTGCAGTAATTTCTGTCCGCATTAATAAGGTTATTTTCCCTCTTCCCACAACCCACAATGACATCACAATGGGATCTAATTTATCCATCCCACCAATACATCACAATGGGATCTCATTTACATTAAAAAAAACTTGCTGTTCCCGATAATAACACGCTTGACGGACATGGATACAGATTGGGCCCTGGGCTGGGGTTCGAGCATGTGCGTAATCTTGGGGCTGCTGCTCCAGAGGGAGAGGAGCCGGACTAGGCCGCAGCCACGGCCTCTCCCTCCCGCGGCTCCAAGAGGGAGAGGCTGTGGAGGATGGGAGGGGGAAGAGAGGCGGTGAGGGGAGATAGCAGAGGAGGGTTGGTGGAGGGTGGGGAGAGGGAGGATAATGGAGGGGGGGAATAGATGACTGAAGAGGGAGTTATTGTAAAAACCTTAAACTTTAAAAACATCAGCTGCGCCTGCGCAGTTGGGGGCTATAGGCAGGTGGTGGAATATTACATTCTGGGACCAACCGTCCTGTGTGACAGGGACCCAACAGGTCCCACTTGGTCTATATTTATCTATATATACATCTATATTATTAAAGTCGCATCTTGACCACTTCTTTGTCTGTATATTGATTTTAGAAAAAACGCTGCCGCTTACGGCTGTGATTTTTGGCAATCTTACTCAGCGTCCCCATCCGCTGCGCAGGACAAGAGGAATTTTCCCATCGATGAAAAATAAAAGAGTTATTAGGGTTTAAAAAATGTTGAGATTCTCTCTCCTGAAGGCCACGCCCCTTCCGGAGGGACTATAAAACCCGGAAGTGTGGTGCCTCAGTTCTCTGCAAGATGGGGGAGCGAGAGGTCACAATTCTCAGTCTGAGCTGTGACTATCGGTGCCCTTAAAGTGGTTTAAAAATGTAGTTTGAAAGTGCTAAAGCTGTGTTGCCTTTGGTTTGAAAGTGCTAAAGTTGTGTTGCCTTTGGTTTGAAAGTGCTAAAACTGTGTAGCCTTTGGTTTTAAAGTGCTGAAGCTGCGTTGCCTTTGGTTTGAAAATGCTGAAGCTACCTTGCCTTCTATATATAATTAAAATTTTAATCTTGACCACTTCCTGTTTGCGCTTTATATTGATTTTAGAAAAAACGTTATCATGTACGGCTTTGATTTTTGGCCATCTTACTCAGTCCCCCTCCGCTCATCAGGTGCAGAGGATTTTTCCCATCGATGAAAAATAAAAGTTATTAGTGTTTAAGAAACACTAACACTAAGATTCTCTCTCCTGTCAATCATGCCATGAAGGCCACGCCCCTTCTGGTGGAGGGGGAGGGACTATAAAACCCGGAAGTGTGGGCGTGGCTCAGTCTCTGCAAGATGGGGGAGGGAGAGGTCACGACTCGCTGTCTTTAGTGGCCTTGCACCCTGCTTGAAATGGTATAAAACTGCACTTGAACTTCGTGGCCTTGCACCCTGCTTGAAATGGAAATTCAAGGAATAGCCATTTCAACTGCCAGCCCACCAGCCGTGAGCTGCCAGCACAACAGACTTGAGTGACTGAGCCGCCAGCCCAAGAATCCATTCGGCCCACAATGTCCATACTAGCGCTCTGGAAACCAGTCCCTTCAGCACACAACACCCACACTACAATCCAGAAATCCCCCCCCCCCCCCCACTGGCCACAAATATTGGAATTGGTGGTGAGGTGGAATATTGCGTTGGGGGACCAACCCTCCCGTGTGATGCTGCGACCCAACGTTTGTCCGTCTGTAATTGTGATCGCGGAACTACGCCAAAACGGTACAGGATAGCGTTAAAATGTTTGCACCACCTTACTGATAAGTGTCCTGTGGTGGTTTGTGTCAAGTTTGTTCAGATTGTATATCTTACAAGTTTTTTTTTTTACATTTTTACATTTACAAACGCCAATTTGAGAAAAATGTCTTCCCTGTGCTTACAACTATGACATCACAATGGGATTGTAGCCTTGCTCGCAACATTGTTGCTATCCATGAATCCTGCTAGCCCCAGTTCTGTGAGCTAGCAAGTGCAATTGCATTTTAAAAGTTTAAAAATGAGGGAAGGTGAATAAGGCGAAATGAACACCCTCTGCGCAGTTGGGGGCTATTGGTGAGTGGTGGAATATTGTGTTGGGGGAATGGGTTGAGTTGGGGTAATGGGTGAGAGGTCGAATATTGCGTTGGGGGAACGAGTTGCATTGAGGGACAAGGCCTCCCGTGTGCCCGGGACCCAAAGGGTCCCGCTTGGTCTAGTATAATATAAATATATTACAAAAACTCTCATCTTGTTTCTATGTCTGTCTGTCCGGGATGTGATCCTGAAATTACGACAAAACGGTACATGATACCCACCATACTCACCATTGTTCTGGCATGTGGTGTGTCAAGTTTCATTCAGATTGATGGTATATTTTACAAGTTATTCCCATTTTAAACATTACAAAATCCAGTTTCATAAAAATCACATTTGAACTTGCAGTGGCAGTTAGCAGCGTATGATGGCACAATGGGATCTAATTTACATAAACTGCCCATCAGCAGTGTTCCACCCCACAATGACATCACAATGGGATCTAATTTACATTTTTAAAAACACAGCAGCATTCCATTCAGATTGTTCTTATATTTTACAAGTTATTCACATTTTAATCACTTTTCTCTTTAAAAAAAGTCAAACCTTTTCACTTCAAAACTTCCCCTGCCCATTATAATGTTTACAAATAGCAGAACTGCCAGTGCAATAAGAGGTTTGTTACATTGTTGTAAGGAGGGAGAGGGAGTAGGGGAGGGGAGGAGGAGAAATGTTATTAAAACATTATGTTTAGTGGGATTGGGGTGAGGAGTGGGGAAGCAGGGTGATGGAGAGGAGAGGGGTAGGGAGGGGAGAGGGGTTATGGAGGGAGGGAGGGAGTGATTGAGGGTAGGGGAGAGGGAGGGAGAGGTGAGGGAGGGAGGGGGAGGGGAGGAGGAGTGGAGAAAGAAGAGGGCTGGTGAAGAGGAGGGGGACGGAGTGCTAGGGATGAGGGGAAATGAGCCATGCCTGCACGGCTGGGGGTTATGGGTGAGTGATGGAATATTACATTGGGGGAATGGGACCCAACTAGTCCCACTTGGTCTAGTATACATATGTGTATGTGTGTGTGTGCATATATATATATATATATATATATATATATATATATATATATATATA